>VWZK01011951.1:275969-318219 GCA_013396935.1 Baryphthengus martii | reverse complement strand
CGGCGGGAGGGGCGCAGCTCATCCCCCGCCGCCGCTGGGTGCGCATGCGCGGAGCACCGCCCCCGGACCGGTGTCACGCGCGCCCTGACGTATATACACACAGAGGCACGCGGGCTGGGCAGGGGGCGGGGCAAGCAGGGAGACCGACGAGCTCTCTGACCAATCAGAAAAGGGCTCGCCCCTTTCCCCGAGGTGGTGCAAGCTGAGCGGGGCGAGTGCGCCGGGTCCTAAAGCCCGGCGGCGGGGACGGGCAGTGGCGAGCCCGTCGTACGGAGAGCGGCGTGGTCCGAAAAACAGTCCCCGGGGTGGGAAATCCCACTCGCACCCCGCGCTTCGACCCTGGCAGGGGATGTGCCAGCCTTCCCCCTTCCCCGGGAGTAGCTCCTGCTGTCCTTCCAATCCCTGGAACTGCCCCGGTGGGAGCCGGTCTCTCATCGCAGCTCCTGCCAAGCTGCCTATACATTAAGTCCCTGTAAGAAGTAACCCCGATAGCTCCCCCCGCGCCTTACATTTCCAGCAAGCACACTTTAGCACAACCGCTGCGGGCAGTTCAGTTTTATTTTGGGCTACAAAGAAATGGAAAAGAGGGAACACCGACAGGAACAGGACACTTAAGACTTAGCACGGTCCCCACTCGCCTCTCAGGGCTCCTCTCGTGATTCTGGGCTTGCTTTACCAGAGGATGCTTTTTTGCACTCTACAAGCACATACTAAACATAAAGCATACAAGGGAGTACACAGTAGTTAAGTCGTTGATTCCATTAATTGAAAAATTCAACAGTATTGTGAACTATCCAATTACAACCACTGATTTTAATGTCCCTAGGTCCATTTAAATGACACGTTTTCATGAGAGCTGCTAAGAACCAACAATTCAAGTCGTATCTCAAACACAAGAAAGTGGTTCCAGCAATGGAAATGGACAGCAGCTCTTGGAACTAAAAAAAGAAATTCACAGGGATGACTTAATAGGCAACGTGGCTCCCGGGAGCAGGGATGGACAAAAGAAGGGAAGCTCCTGGCTTTGGATATTGAGACCAACATAAATTATTACAGAACCACCTCACTGAACCCCTTCTTGCCAAATATTCAGTAAAACAGTGCTCTGCCAGGTAAAGTCATTAGCATGTTAATAAAAGAGGGTGAAGCACTAAAATACTGCACTGAAAGCAAACGTACCTACATGAAAACAATCAACCCCCCCCATTTCATTTTAAATATGTAACAAAATGTGACCTTTTAAGGTAAAATGAGTATTTCTCCTGATTATTTTATGGTGAAGCTTGCAGTGAGTTTTCTCTGGAACACAGGGCCGATCATGAATTTTTTATTTAGCAAATGCTATGTGAAAAAAAAGATGACAGCGCAGCAGGAATGCGGCTGTCCTTGTGATAATTGCACATGCCCCTCCACGTTCTGAAA
Organism: Baryphthengus martii; assembly: GCA_013396935.1. Lineage (NCBI taxonomy): Eukaryota > Metazoa > Chordata > Aves > Coraciiformes > Momotidae > Baryphthengus > Baryphthengus martii. The sequence goes on along the minus strand of VWZK01011951.1, from coordinate 316,797 downwards.
TACACTTAAGCGCATTAAAAAGAGCATCAGCTCTTATCAAAAGATTAAACAAGCCACCAACCAAGTCAGTCTTTGAAGCCTTAGATCACAAAAGGTGCCAGTCCCTCAGGGCTGCCGACTCACTGGCAACAGCCTGACCCCAGCTCCACTCCAGCTTTGTTCTCCTCCCCGGCAGTGGGAGCCCTTTGGAAGGGCTGGAGTAACTGGAAGAGAACTCACAAGTTCTTTGGTGAGTACACTATCAGGACGTTCTCAATTCAGATTTACTCATCCGTAGCTTTGCATGTATCATAGAATGGCTGGAGGTGGAAGGGACCTGAAAGGTCATCCAGTTCCAACCCCCCTGCCATGGGCAGGGACACCTCCCACCAGAGCAGGTTGCTCAGAGCCTCCTCCAGCTTGATCTTGTTCAAATAGCAGCCCCACCAACAGCTGCACTGGTGAAAAAGAAGTGGTGTAAAACAGGCAAGGAAAACGCAGTCAGGGTTAGAGAACAGCCATTTTTTGTAAAGTCATCATTACCACAAAGAAAAATAAAGTCACAGTCTCACTGGGGTAGCCATGAATACCTAGAAGGCTGTATGTGATTTAGTGAATGACAATAAATTACTCTCAAAAAGAAAAAAAAACAACAAAAGATGCTTTTTATCTTGTCTATAAGACAGTCCTGAACATCACAAACATGAACACAGGCTACGTAGGCACAGGTTACCTCTTGATTTAATGTTTTTTTAACAGGTTGGAGAAGCACATCAAGAATATTTTCCTCCCTGTCGCAGTCACGCTTAGGCCAGCATTTCAACATTTCTGTGAGTAACTCAGTTAAGTCATTGGTACTACTCAAATAATCCAACAGACTTCACGAGCTGGCTGGCCCATGGAGTTCGAGATATGCACAGATAATCTGCATTATGCTGTAGCACAGTTATATCACTAGTAAATTACTTAATTTGAAGCTATTTTGTATAGTAATTGAGGGCTTAGCCCTTCAACTCATGTCATAAAATTACAGGGAAAGCCTTTCCATCAAGAGGGCAAAATGCTGCAAATAGGAGCAGCCTCCTGATGAAAAGTATTTGCTATAAACCCCCACAAATCCAATTAATACGAAGGTACAAATTCTCTCAAGGAGAATGAAGTCTGCTTAGCTTCCTTTGGCGACAGTATAAACTGTAATATGCGTGATACGGCTGCTGACCAGAAGAGCTCCAGCTGCTATTGACCAATCTTGCCCAGTCTTAGTGTTCTCACAGCAAATGAGTGAATGAAAAACTGCCCCTCTCAATAATTCCATCTTCTCACAGAGAAATCTATGTAAAAATCAAGATTTAGATCATGAGATGAGGTATCAGTTGAGCAAATACAACAGTGCTGGGGCATCTTTTTCCTGGATCTGACAATTTTACACTGATAAACAACTTACAGCACGTATTATACATTTACTGCTTCAACAAACTGGGATTTTTTTATTTTTTTTTTCAAATTACTGCTTTTCTCTCTCCTGGCTACCATGAGAGACATGGTAAATAAATCACATTAGACAGCACTACATGTGGTTGAGATAGGTGGCAGTGTTTTGGTTTTATTTCTGGAATAACAATGCTAGAACATCCAGGAAAACAGCTCATACAGTAACAGTTCAGTGGTTTGGAGAGACTGGAACTAACACATCACATTTAGCAGTCAGCTTTGGGAAGAATTCTGGCAGTTTGGAACATGAGAAAAATTACCTACATCTCCTGTGCAAAACTGAAGTTACAGCATAAAGAATAATTATGAAATAAAAAGGAATGGCACATTCAGAAGAGGCACCATCGTCACCAAAATGAGCCAGGTAATTCAAATCAAAGTAAACATAAAGATGCTTTTCATGAATTTTTAAATTTTCATTCATTTTTTTTTTTTTTGGAGTACTTCCTAAAGGGAAGTATTTTCTGAAATTCCATACTGAAGGTGATCATTCCGAAGTTAAATTAGTGGAATACTTAAATTGTAAACCAAAGTAAAAGAATATTACTGCTGTTGGCAATCAAAACCCTTCAGATCTATTGTTTTTTTTTTTTAAATCATTCTTAAAAAGACATACAACATCTTCTATGAAAGGCTAAGACTTGTCAATAGTGCTCTCTTTGTTACAGAAATACCACAGTTGGGTTTTTTCCTATTTATTATTACACAGTAATTAGTCTTAAGTGCTTCTTTTTTTTCAAGTGAGACTGTTTTGTTGTCGTAATTCCGAAACACACCAGTTCTATTATGAACACTACATGAAAAAAAAAAGAAAAAAGCTAACTTTTTTTATTTTCTAGAAAGAGAACGACCCTGATTCTATTCTGTTGGTCAGAACATTGAAGAGCATTAAGTAAAGCGGCACGTTGTTTCCCCGTTTCTGAATTTGGAGCTAACTGTACAGATCCATGAGGTACGCACAAGCAGGCATCAAGACTTATGTACACAAATGCTTGGAAACACAAGCCACAGAAAAGGAGGCTTGAGCTCATGTGAGTAACTCCATGAAATTCCAGAGATCATTCCGTATCTCGCAGCAGTAGAAAAAAAAGCACTTGAGCAGTTGGATTGTCTCAGTGCCCTTAAAGCTTTCTAATCCATGGATCTGGGATCTCAGTTCATGGAGGTACAGCCAAGTCAGACTGAATGACAAGAATTTAGCTTGGCTTATTTTTATATATTTTTTTTTTTTTAAAACATCTTCATGAAAATACAAGGCCACGTGAGCAACCTGCTGCCTTCCCCCATCTTTGTCTCAGCTGCGTCCTACAAAAATCAAGAGCAGAGTTTACATTCAATTGGTCACACCACAATATTTTGCTTTCAGGTGTTCTCCCCTCTCCTTACCCTTTTCCCACTGTCAAAAGGCATCACCAAGCTACTAATACTCCAGGCAAGACATTTAACCAATGTTAGTCGCCTGCAATTAATCAGAGTCACTTCTTAATCTCCAGGTACCGTATAAAAGAGTTATGCTGAGCCTCCCAGTTTCTTGTCTTTTCTAATACATTAGGAGATTCACATTAGATAATATTTCGTCATTATTACATGGTTATATTTTTAGGCAAAAGGGACAAATTTGTAGTAGAAAAATGCCAGCTTGAGCCTACTGGGGGGAAAAAACCTAACCAAACAACAACAAAATAAAAAACACTTCAAAAGCAACAGAATTTAGGTCCTAATCCTGCAAACTTGTAGATATTCCAAAACAATTCCATAGTATTATTCAGAACATAAGAAAAAAAACAAACAAACTTGTAAAATGAAATTCAATAAAGCTTCATAAAACCAAACAAATTCTCCACTTTTTCGCAAGGTTGGAGTTCTTTGTCCAAAGAACAGGAAGTAGAAAGAAAAACTTCCATTTTCTTTTCACCTACCCTTCTTTCTTCACAGATCCCTGGAGAAGAAGTGTTAAGTCTCAGCACTCCAAAATAGAGGAGCTGATTTTTTAATTATTTTTTTTTTTAAGTTAAGTTCCCTCCCCCCTGTTATAAATAAAATTTGAAATACAGGATAAATAGACTCTCAGATTTTTTTTTATTATTATTTCTTAAAGCCAATTGCTGTATTTTCTTCATAAAAATTACTCAGCTTGCATCCATGGTATTCTTGCCCAAATTTTAAGTTGCTCTAAGCAGGCATTAAGTCCAGACTGTCACTCCATGTGCCCAGTGTTAACACAGTCACCTTTACCTCAGAACAGCAAAATTAAGATCTTAAAAAATGAAACCTCTTTAATCAGAGAAATACAATGACTTCTCCAACCAGGTAGGTATTCATAAAAACACTTTTGTTACTTCCCTGTTTCTCCAAGTCCATCGTTTCAGAACCCTTCTGTGGTACAGAATGAAGAGGAGCAGGTCAGCCTATGCCAGCTCATTGTTGCTTCCAGCCAACACCCTTACTTCAGGTATTTCCCTTTTTGCCAAGCCTCCCACCCCTTCACTGTTGCATCAGGTTATCTTCCAGTAATTCATTCGACCTCTCCCTCTGCACGTTCTACAGCAGTCATTTTGCTGTCCTCTCTGCTATTTAGGAAGTTTCTCATTCCTCAATTCTGTGGCACCGTAGCCAAGAGGAACAATTTCATATAGACACCAGCTCAGCCCCAGTAGGATTTGGTTTTCCAACTTCTTTTTTTCTGACTTTTAACCCATTAAACATTTGTCACTAGAGACAAAATACTGCAAATTAAAACCTGACGAGATTTGGGCGTCAAATGTATCTTGTGAGTTTCTCAGAAGCAGCTTAAGTTTCTTCCAGTGGGATTACAAGCAAAGATTTATTTGAGGTAGAGGGATTTTCAGTTGCACTGTGTCTATAACACGTGCGTGGTCTGGTTGGCACCCCAGAGATGTGAAAGGAAACAAAATGTGTATGTTAAGTGGAGACGAATCTTCAGACTACAGAACCAAATACTTAACAGAAGTCATGGCTCCAACTCCAACAGCATTCCACTGTATTTCAAGTCCCTAACTCAAATTTTGAAAACGGAAGAGGCTGTCAGTGAAATGTGTTCCTTCCATTAATTCTCATACACAGATTAATAGTTTTACTAGAAAGTTCAGAAAGTAAAAAGAAAGTCTGGCGTACTTTGAGTCCAGAAGAAGGGAAGTCTGACGAGCTTTCAAGCAGCTGGAAACAGTTTTACTACTGAACATCAGGTAATTGTAACAGAAACTTCTATACCGGCTCCACGTCTGTGTTATGCAATCATTACAGGCAGGTTTTAATGTTTAAGTTATTAAAGGCTATAAGGAAAGACTATTTACATAATTAAATTTGATACTTAATACTATCTTGCCCTTCCCTCAGTGGCAGTGATGGCTGTCAACCCTACAATGCAGCATATCACAAAATAATCAGCAGAAAGGTGGTTGGTAAGAAGAACCCAAGAGTTATTTTTTAACCCATTATAAACCAGTAACATCCTACATGGAGTTGTAAACAAATAAAAAGGTATCCTCACAGGTAAAAATAAATCCTTTTACTAAAGACAACAAAGTATTCAAAATATAGTTATAAAATTTTGGTCATAGGTCTACTTCCATGGTCCATGACAAGAAACTGTAAGGAGAGGATGTGTAAGAAGGGTAGAAAAGAGAAAAATGGGGTCATACAGTTTGTTACAGGATTAAGCTAGATTTTCAGAATTCACTATATACAGAAATAAAGACGTTCGACAGAGCCAGACAGCAAAGAGCAATTCATAATAGCTGGTCACAGTGCACTGAATTCCTTTTTTTTTTTTTCCTTAGCAATTGTTTGAGAGATACATTAGGTAACAGCACTGCCAGGCTGCTGGAAAACACAGGAATGATGAAATTTATAGGTACGGCAACTTTACTGCTAAGAAAACTGCTACTAGAGATGCTAATGAACAAGAAGAGTCTTACCAGGAGCATAGAAAGTCAAGTTACATTGATCTCACACATATTATCTCTGTACTTTAAAATTCTTTTAGTATTTCTGGATTGGGAGGAAAAAAAAAAATAGAAAATCAAGATAAATCAAATACATACAGAAACACACTCACTCAAATGGCACTCATTGCTTTTTGTACAATTAAGCTTTAGTGAAAATATACATCTTAAAACAAATGAAGTACAAATGTACAAAAATCCTTGAACTCAGATAAAAAATATATATAATACACTTTGCTACAGAGATACAAAACATTTAAAGTTTGCTCATCCTTTCTGATGAGAGTAAAATGATTTAAAGCCTGGAGGACTCCTGCTCCTCATCACTGCAATCGGATTTAAAGCAGACCTGCAAGAGAAGACGGAGAGAACTCAACCGCAGAACTGACACAATTGTTGGGTTGGGGTGTTTTATGGGGCACGGAAAGGCTGGGGGAGGAAGAAGGGGTGGCTCTTTTTACTCCATACTAACTAAATGCTTCGGGAATATCAAAGGAAACCACAACCCAACCCCAAATTCCAAGTCATTAAAGTTTCATTTAACCTTAAGTTCTTTCATTCTTTTAACTTCACAGGACAATTAAGTGTAGTCTTACTATTTGAGAACCAACTGAAGGCTCTTAAGCTCTCCAGCAGAATGAATACTTTGCTTAGGATTCTTTCTCAATACACAAAACCCTATCTTGGGACTGTATGAACTCTGCTGATTCAGCTGGAAAAGGCTACAGTAAGACAAAAGCTTTAACTTTAGCTACGTGAGGTTATTAGTACTTAACCATTCCTTCTATTCCATTCCTGTGAGTGGGGGAAGTGAATTTGAAAAGGTGAACTAAACCCAACTACTATTATAAATTCCATTAGCACTGCACTATTTTAGAGAGGTGAATTACCAGCTGATGACAAGAAAAAAAAAAAATCATCATGCAATTTTAATACACGGCCCTGTTGTGGCTACTTAATGATCTGCTCCTTGCAATTTTCAAATCCCCTTTCTGCTTGAAAGCAAAAGTAATTTCAGCAGAAGTGTTCTCTGCTGCAATATTCTGATGCTTCTGAAGATAATTCCACTCTAAGTGCAGGCATTACTGAGCAAGCACAACTGGGGACACCTTCAGCCGAAAACCTTTATAAATAGGTCATTTCTCATGACCTATAAACAAGCACAATATGCCACGTGCCTTTTCGGTGGTACGTACTCAACTCATAGACCTCTAAATGTTTACTAAAGGGTAGAAGTTAGGTGTGTAAGAACAAGCTGTGCATTATCAGCTTTATAAACATATATTATGTTTTGGCAAACTACCTAAAATATTTTAACATTTGTGTTGTGATACTTCTTTGCACTCGCTCAGTTAGGGGATATTTTTACTTATTTGTTTAATACATTAGAATGACTCATTGGGGGCCCAACTTTCTAAAGGAGGGAGTCCTAGGAGTTGGATCACTCCACCACGCTCACTTCTGCGTTCAGCAGTCAATTTAAGTTTTTACAGAGAGGGCTTCAATTATCTCTGAAATCCCAGTATTTTTTTTTATAAAAACTGGCAAATATACGTAAGGAACAAGATCAAAATGAGTATCTTTAGAGAAGAAAGATCTATAGCACAGCTGTTAGCAGCACATGCTACCTTTTCCCCAGGTAACAGCTAGAAGACACTAGAGGAAGATAAAATACTGAGGGAAGAAAAACTCCTGGAATAGGGATTGCCACACTTTCTGAAATGCAGTGCAGGGGCAAAGCCGTAATAAACCAGATTTCATTAGTTTCAGTATTCAGTGAACAACTCGTTTTTCTTATCACAAAATAATAACAATAAAAAAAATGGAACGGATGTTGAGGTGTTACTGGTATTTTTCTTATGGAAGACAAGAAATACTCTTACCTCTCCACTAAAAAGTCTGTGAAAGAAGCCTCTCTTTGGTTTAGGAGACCTCTCTCTCTCTGGTGACACAGTACCATCAGTTTCATATGCATTGATATCTTCAAAGCATCCAGTTTCAATCATCTTTGGAACACATGAAATATAAATGAAATAACCACACAAGCCCTCAAACGAATTCCATGTGCTATCTATTTACTCTGCCTGGGTACTCCTAACAGTTTACAAATTCATCAGCCAAACTACACCACCCAAGAGCTCAAAAGAGCCCAAGGAAGGCACAAAGTCTACGTTTCTTCTGCCCGTGATGCAATAAGCAGAAGCTTTTAGAACCAGGAACTGATTTTTCCTTTCATCTATTCTGCTCATTTCAGAGCAGTCTAGCCTAGCAAAGACAATATTTCTATACCCTGGACTGAACTTCATTAATAAACATGATACTGAACAGGAGAAATGATTATTCTCTGCAGAGGTTCTAGTACCTGCAGAGTACTGAGGGGGTATTTTTTACAAAGGGAGCAAATGGCACGGATGGGGAAAAAGCTGCTGATACCTGACCACGGTAATTTAAATTTAAACTTGAGTTTAAATTAAGAAGTTTAAATTTAAGAAGACTGAGAAGGGATCTGATTCATGTTTACAAATCTGTGCAGGGTGGGTGTCAAGTGGAAGGAGCCAGGCTCTTTTCTGTGGTGCCCTGGGACAGGACGAGGGACAATGGGCACAAACTGGAATCCAGGAGGTTCCACCTCAACAGGACGAGAAACTTCTTTGCTGTGAGGGTGACAGAGCCTGGCTCAGGCTGCCCAGAGAGGTGGTGGAGTCTCCTTCTCTAGATTCCAGCCCCCCTTGGATCTGTTCCTGTGTGGCCTGCCCTGGGTGATCCTGCTCTGGCAGGGGGATTGGTCTTGATGATCTCAAGAGATCCCTTCCAACCCCTACCAGTCTGTGATTCTATGAAACATCATTCTGGTGTTTTAGGCAAATCAGGTGACTTATGGAAGAGGAGGAGGAATTCTCACGAGCCTGAGAGCAAAGATTTGAGGGAAGGCTCAGTGACGTGAATGAAAAGAGAGAAAAAAAAAAAAGCACAAATGCAAACTGAAGTCTGCAGAGTTATTCCTTGAAGAGAAGGAATTACCATCACTAGAATTCCGCAACTATTTTCAAATTCATCCCTCCATGTGAGGTTAGAGTTAGTAAAGTGCAGTGCATTTCTTAATGCCTGAATCACTTTCTGAAGGTCAGAATTACAACATAAGGTACAAAACATTTATTTCTCCAACAGTCTAAGGGTTACTGCTTCTCAGTGAAGACTTTGTAGGTCAAATGACACCTTTCAAATCTTCTTAAACGTAACGAGGGAAAAAAAGCAGAAGGGGAACAAAAGAGAATGTACTTTTTTTTGAGTTGTTCAGAAATTGATCATCTTTTGTGTTCAAGCTTTAAATAAGTTTAAAAAATCATACTGGGTAAGAAAGCTACACTAGTAGAATTCAAGACGATACTAATTTCAGAAAGTTGTAACAGGGGAAGACATTTCTAACAGAAACTATGATTTTAAATAACTGTTAGTGAGTGCTCTTCCTCAAATAATAAAGATTTGAATTTCCTAAATACAGATGGAACTGTCCACAGAGGTAGCAAAATTCTAGTATTCTATGCAGAACACTAGAATACCCAATTCACTAGGCAGCTGACAAAGCTTTAAGAGAAAGTCTGACTCGACTGATAGTGAACTGTTTGTTTTGAAACCTTAGAAAAGGTGAATCTGCAGTTCTGTGTTCCTCTGTCACTCAGACCCTCTGTTGATCTACAGGCACGACACAAAGAGCTGGCTGCACTGAGTCGCTTTGGAATCCTTTGAATAACATTCTAGCCCTCGGCTCTGAACAGCAATATTGAAAAACATGTGATAGAGGACTGAGGAAAATGTGGTCATACTGATGCTAACTACTGTCCCGTGTGCTCTACCTATGATGACCAAATGACAGATTTTATTTATGAACATTTACCAGAGATCTCAATTTTTAGTAAGTGGTTTATCTTTTGGGGAAAAAAAACAAAAAATAAAATCCTGAAGTCTGTCAGCAATAAAGGCTAAAGCAGAAACTTTCTTCTGAAATTAATACTGTAATTATATCCCTTATTAAATCTTCTATATTGCTGTGCTAAAGTAAATAATGTTTTATGAAGTTCACAGTACCTCATTTTGCCAAGGGATTGAGACACAACCCGTAACAAATTTGGAATAGAAGTCATCATCTGTAGTATCCAGGTTCACTCCTTTTACTGTTGAGAACTGCTCTATGTCCAGGACATCTTTACAGTACACGGCACGTGGCTGCAGTATAATACAAGATGGCTTCATTAATATTTTAGGTTTGGGGAGTTTTTGTGTCTTTTGGTTTTTTGTTTGTTTTTTTTTTTTCTTTTCTAGATGAGCAAAGGGGGGAGTGAAATGTCTGCAATTTTATATTTCACTTTGCTGATCGCCAATTCACACTATACTACAAAAGAGAAATGCAAAAATTTAGAAGACTCTCTAGATCATAAGACACCTGAGCAAGTCCCTCCATCCTGCAAGTAACAAAAAAAAAATAAATAAAAAAAAAAATCAAAACCAGAAACAGCACAGAACTTCTTTGGATTTCTTAAGGGTTGTGATAATTCACTCATCTTCTGTCACCTTCCTTTCAGCTCCAGAGTAATTTCTTCAGAGCTAATCTTCGTTTCTTCAGCATCTGAGCTATGGAAATAGAATTTTAAGGGCTAAGAAATCAGCTACAAAGCTCCCTAGAGCAATACCACTCTTGTAAATTGGCTTGTGATCTCAGAACAAACACCACAAAACAACTAGCTATCAATAGCTACCACAGTGGCATTCTCCTGCCCATTGGAATAACCTGAAAGGTTTCTCTGGAGTTCACGTGATTGCTGACTTAGAATTATGACAGTTCCTCCCTTTTTAGATACTAATCAAATCTGTCTCACCTACTTACATCTGGCAAGAATGGAGGTTCTAACATGTTAGCTTCCAGCCTCTTGAAGTTAATGTTCTTGAAAATAGGGTGTTGCTTTACAACAGCAGCTCCATCTTCAGTGCAACCCAGTCGCTCTCCTGGATTTTTAGCAAGTAACTGCAAAGATATGGAAAAAAAAGAAGGCTGATTCAGTGATATAACCCCAGAATTAAAAATAAAAAATGAAAATATCTATATACAATGTCTTTCACTATTTTTAATCTGTTACTTGAACTTTTATTAGCTGAAATTTGTCATGGTATCAAAATGAACCGGAAATCCAAACTACAACACTTTGGGAGCAAAAATATTTTCAGCAGAGAAAAGAATCCCTGAAAGCAGACCATTTGAAGATGATACCCAAAGTTACAGGAAAATACTTTAGTTGATGCTGTGCTGAATAGATTTTACAGTAGAGACTTTAAATTCAGGAAATAGAGATTTCTATTTTTTTTTCCAATGGGTTTAAGTAATGCACATATTTTACATCAACTAGTAAAGAAAACTTGAAGCTTTCTGTACAGATATGCCTTTTATTCAATTTAAGAACACGCAAAATAAAAAAAAAAAAGCTGTTGTCTCATGCAGACGTTTTAGACAAGGAAACTAGGGTACTACTCTGGCATTTCACCCCATGAAGTATCCAAGTTGAGCGTGCTATTGTGGTCCATCTCTAATTGCATGTGGCCCAAGGAATCCTCGACCTTTTCACCGACATATGAAAAAAAAAAATTAAATTTTATGCAGCTCTCCATCTTGAAACAAGTTCTACATTCTCAAATTTCGTTAATTAAATAATTCATGGACAATCACAAACTTCCCTCTGAACCAAAGGAAGATTCAAGAACTCCAGCTTTGAAAAATTTTTGACGGATGTTAAGACGTCTAAATAAAGACGTTAAAATAAAATAGTTCATCTCTTAAAAAGGATTAGAAATTTAATTTTCAAACCTCTACGCCTCTTCACCCACCATCCTGCAGATGGATTTTGCCTCTTCTGAGAACTTGTCTGAATACATTTCCTGGTCTTCCTTTACTCGCCGGTCAATCTCATCCCTTTTGACCCGTTCCTTGTGTTTCCTGAACGGAGACTGTCCTTCAATCATTTCATAGATCAAGCACCCAAGACCCCACCAATCTGGGCTGAACGTATACTTTTCATTTTTGAGCACTTCTGGAGCTACAAAACAAAACCAAAAGAAACCTCGTGACAACTCACTTGAAACAGACCAATTAAATATTGGGAGAACTCTCAGGTACTCTTTTGGCTCTCTGCAGATCTTTGCTTACCTCCTCTGTACTCTGAAAAAAAAAGTAATTTCTACAGCAAGGACTCTGTTTATATCCAAGAGAAGCACTTAAGTTTTTTAACACTTAAAACCAGTATTGTTTACAAACTGAGAATGATTTTTTTTTTCAAAGCATGGAAAGAATTTGTCTGCATACCTGTGACCCTAGAGCTACCTGGACCTCAGAAAAAAAAAAATAAAAATAGGTGCTTGCTTAAATTTCTGCTCTAAAGCTAGAATTTCTAGAGCTAAGTTTTCAAGTTTATCATTAGGCTTATAATTTACTACTAACATCTATCACCGCGTATTGTAACTTTTCTTCCCGTAACATGTCTAATAACTCAGCCAAGTCATTCCAACATTCACAGAAACAAATCTTCTGGGAGATCGTAACTAGCAAAGGATACTTTACATACCCATGTAACCAACAGTTCCAACCCGTCCTCGGACCGTTTCTCCTTCTGGAATCTGCACAGCTAATCCAAGATCTGAAATTCTGATGTGTCCTGTTTATGTTAAAAGAAATTGTACGTCGTCAGCAAAGTAACATCACTTTTCAAACAAAATAATAAAAAATCTGTAGTGTAACTCCTCAAAAAAACCCCACCCCAAAACATCAAAACATTCATATACTCATAGCACAAAGTTTATTGAACATAAATAGAAATTAATGATTTATTATTATTCAATTCTTCAGTTATTTATATTGTAACATATCCGCTCAATATTGGGATTTGCCCTTCTCAGGAAGTCAGCCTAATGTAGATTACAGCTGCTTCTTCATTTTAGTAGCCAAAATTCTCAAGCTGACTACCTTTCCCACGAAGCACGGCATTTACACCAGTGCCTGGAATGTAGTAGTCGTCTGGTGGAAGGCTACGATTTGTCACCAACAGCACTGCTGCTCAGAGGCGGAAATAGTCCAAGAAGGGCAATGGGAATAAATTCACCCCACCTTCCCATACATTCCCATGGACAGATGAAGTTCTTTGCTGGACAGACTCAATGGTAAATAATTCAAGAGAGTTCAAGGCAAGAATCCAGTTGGATCCCAGAAGAAAGTTCTTTACAATGAGAACCATTAAACATTGGGATAGTCTGCCAAGGGAAGTGGTGGACTCCCCTACCCTGGGCAGTTTAAAGACTCAACTCAACAGGGTGCTGGGACGTCTCATTTAAACTTCTTACTTAAAAGGTTGGACCAGATGATCCTTGAGGTCCCTTCCAACCCAGCATTCTATGATTCTATGATAGTTGTATTGAAAATGATTCTACTTTAAAAATACATAAGGTGCTTTCTTGGTAAAAATATAGAAGGCTAGACAGAGGAAAGGACAATTATATTCTCAACTCAGTTTTAAAACAGAAAATTGCCAATCATCTGTAGTAGAAACATTCAAAGGGGAAAAAAAACAACCCCAAAACACCAAAGCAAAACCCAAACTTTTCTCTAATACTGGATATAAGGACAGGGACACTGTAAATTTAGAGAAACATCACCGATTCATAGAATAATTCAGGCTGGAAGGGACTTCAGAAGGCCTCTAGTACAACCTTCTGAGAAAGCAGGCAGCCCAAAGTGTTCAAGGTTTTTTAGAAAGTCTACAAGAGTGGACACCTCTGCGTAGCCTGTTCCAATGTCCAGCTACCCTTTGTGCATCTATTATCTGTCACTCAAAAAGCTCTATGGCATCAATGGTAGTTAAGAGCAGATTAATTTTTTATTTACATGTCATAGATCATCAAAGGGTGGGGAGAAAGAGTGGAGGAAGCTATTCTATACTGGTTGGAAAGAACTAGGTGCTCTTGAGCAGCCAGTGCTATTTTAAATACATTCAGATGCTCTTCTATTCCCTGACATCTGATGAACTCCTTTTCAAGTGCAAGATTTGAGCTCCTGAAGCGATTTTCTAATTACTCCCCTTTGCTCTCTGGAACAAGATCAGATTATCCCTGGCAGAGAGCAAACATTCTAGTGCAGTCCTGCAAGGCTGCATTTTTTCCTCAGAGAAGCCTTCAGCTTTTGCAAGACAGTGCTGGAGAGAAAAAAAATAAAGAATGTGTTTGATGTCTGACAAAGCTTTAGCTCTTCTCCCAAGCATCACCTTTTTAGAAATTTAACAGTCAGAACATGCTGACTTAAAAAAAAAAACAAACCAACTGCTGTGCTAATGGCTTCAAAACCAGTTTTTCCTTAATTAAAATACTCAGCAAATGTAAGAACAAATGCTAATATTTATCCACAGCTTAAAAGAAGGTAATTGCTGCATATGCCCGACAGTGAATTCAAAAGATTCTGATAAATTTCATACAAAGTCATTAAAGAAAATTATTTTGTCTTTTGAAAAACAGAAAAGCTACAAACATTTCTTCATATTGTTTATACTTCCGTGATTCCTTCCAGCCACGTATGCACCAGTGAAAACCAGAACTTAGTTGAAATGTTCAAGCAAACAGAGATGCTTCAGATTTCTTTTCTTCTCTATTAAACATTGTAGTTTACTAAGGAAAATTCTGGCTCCATATCTAACAAATCATGTTTCTACAGCCAAAGAAAAGGCAGAAAACAAATCCTCATCAAAGTTTTCGCCATCTTAAATCAAGGGGAAAGAGGAGGAGGAGCAAAAGGGGAAAAGTTGCCATTTTAAGGTGGGAAACTGACCACTCAAACATCACCACCATCCTCCAAAGATCTAGTACTTTGCCCTACCTTCTAAAAAGCAAAAGCAGTTTTTAATTTATCAATTAAAGTTAACAGTTCTCAAATAGTTTTGATTTCTGGCACAGTATTCATTAGATTTGTGCTTCCCAATTTCAAAATCAGTTATACATTTTTACTTACCACAGTCATCAAGGAGTATATTTTCAGGCTTCAAGTCTCTACAAATTAAACAGAACAGAAATGTGACTTATACAAAGGCAAAATTATATTGCAGGTTCTAAAGCTTACTAGACACTTCATCTCGTTAGGATTCTCTGCAGTCAACTTTCTCAGAGCCTCTATGGCTTTTCTGCAAACATCAAAGTTTCATATGAAACATTTTTTATCTATTCAACGCTAGCAAGACTCCGCAAAGAGCAAAAGGGCAATTAATTCGGTTGCTGCGATGCCACTTTTTATAGGCATCTTCTTGTATATTTTTACTTTAAGTACAAAAGAAGAAACTCAATGGGATATTTGGATTTCTCCTCCCCCCCAATGAAAATCTGGGGAGTCACAGAAGCTGAATCAGAAGCAGTTCAGTGGTTATTTCCAGGATTTATCCTCTAGCAGACCCTACTGAAAACTGAAGAAGAAAACTGAAAAGAACCAGCTCCAATTTCAGAAGTTCAGGGGCTTTCAAAATGACAGCAAAATAAGAAAAACATTCCTTCTGTATTTTCTTGCCATGGAGAATGATAAATGTGAGTTACCATAATTTACAAAAATAAATCACTGAATCAATAAAAATGTGCTTCATTATCTTCTCCCCAGAAATACATGAAGTCTTGACATTGCCAGCAAAACTTCTCTGGTGAGAATAAAAGAATTACAGCATTTTTCCCAAGCTTTCTGTTTCACTAATCATACACAATCCCTGTATTGCTGCTAAAATACTTTTCCATTAAGACACCTGATAGAGAATTTTGGTTGTGTAACGTATCACTGTAATTGGTGACATTCTGAAGACTTCCATGCCCACCTGTTTTGGCTCCTCCACTTTCAAAACTGTAAAATTTATTTACCTGTGTTCCTAAAGGCGTAATACAAAAAGAAACACATACGGAAAAAACAAATCAAGCCAACAGGAAAAAAAACCCCTACCATTAGCCAAGGGGAGGAAACAAAACTTTCTTTTATAAAAAGTTGGTAATTCACTATGAAAAAGTCCAGGGCTGAAAGTGATTCTACATGGAGCATAAAATTATCCAAATGTTTTGTAGTTTTTAGTACTCAAGTGTAGTTGAGCTGACATGGTATAATCATGAATCTCTTTTCATCTGTTTACATACTGGGCAGGAACTCCCTTAGTATATCCTATCCTGAATTGTTTATAAATATATTATGATTAAATTTAAGCACTTCTCTTTCCTCCAAGCATAAAAATGGTTTAGTTACCAACACATGTACATGTAACTGTCTCTTGGTCCTTCGTTCTCTTACAAACAGAGGACTAAAAATCATTCTCGTTATTTTAATCGAGGCAATTTTATTCAGAGTTGGTTGTAAAACTACTTTTTTCCTTGCTGATAAATTTAAGGCCGTGCAAATTCATAATAATTGGAAACTGATTATGTAATGGCACAAAACAGGGCAGAGATTTAGATACCGAGATCGCTCCAGAAAAAACCACAACCACTCCAAGATCTGCAATTACAGAGAACACTAGGATTTGACATGTCCTCTTGAAGGTCTTCTTGTAGGCAAACAGCTAACAAGCTGGGCTTAAACACAACCTGTGTGGTATTGTTGGTTGGTTGGGGTTTTTGTGTTTGGGTTTTGTTGTTGTTCTGTATGTTAAACATTCGGTTTTGTTTCCACTTGGGCAACGTGAAATGACCTACTTGTAGGTGGTCAAACCATTCTGTCCTTGCTTCTCTCCTACATTCATGGCAAAACACACGGTGTATCCTTGCAAGATTGGCCAAATCCTTTGGGGAACCACATAGAACAACCAGCGTAAGTCTGATTTACTCTGTGGTTCTGCCACTTTCCGCTGTGTGTGTGTGTTAGACTTCTCTACTGGGGAGGGAAAAGACTAAGACTCATTATATTAAAGTTATGCAGGACTAGACTTTTAAAACTTCTTAGAAAACAAGTAGTACTTGGGTGTTCCGCTCCAGAAATATAAAGATAGAGTTCCTGGTGCGCCAGTAAAGTTTGTTTTGCTTGTTCTGTGCTATTGATGCACACCAGAGGTTAAATGATCTATGTCCAGAGACAGAAGGGCACACTAAGACCATATAATCTCAAGTACAATGCACAAGGCTTCTGATAATTTCATTAATTCAAAAGAAATACAGTGTTTATTGGAGGAACCTGAAACAAAACCAGAAGAAAGAGGGGAATATGGATTACGACCGACTTTTTACAAGGGGCTTCTATAGCCTCCTGTGAACTTCTACTTTAGAGTGGGCAGGAATACAATCCCATGTTCCTAAAGCTTATTTGTTTGAACTGCTAATGAATTTGCTTTGTCAATAACAATTTGCTTTCCTTTTACAAACAAACCTTGAATCCACTTTATCACATTTTAGAACATAGCAGGCATCTAGAACTAAACTAACAGTAAGAAGACAAGTAAGATGAGTAATTCTGAAGGATGTGCTGTGAAAAGGACAACTAAACAACCTTTTTTTTTTTTCTTTTCTTCTTTTACCATGAACTAAAAGCGTAAACTTGTTTTAGTAGAAAACAACTAATATATTCAATGCTGAACAGACATGGAAAATTCAAGGTAGGAGTGACTGTAGCTGACACTCACCTGTAAACAATTCTCTCCTTCTGTAAATCCTCTAGACCACAGCACAGTTCTGCAGCATAGAAAATTGCCCTTTCTTCATCAAAGCCAGGATTTCCCATGTTATAGATGTGAAACTTCAAATCCCCTCCATTCATTATGGTTAATACTAAACACAGGGCATCTTTTGTCTCATATGTATAGGATAAACTAACCTGAAAATGGGGCAGGGGGAAAGACAACCATTAGTTATTCATATTTACGTCAAGATAATTCACAGCTCCTTCTCCCCCTCCCCCCCCAATACAGGCAACATCAGAATCCTTTTTTAAAGCAAAAAAAAAAGAAAAAAACAGCAAAGTAGAGTATTGTTGCTATTGAATACTTGGATACAGAGGAATTCAGACTAATTTGGAGATACATAAACCCTACATCACCATAAAAAAAATTAGTGCACATATCTGTTTAGGTAACACAGAATTCCATCCAGACAATACGTTTCCTGACGATGCTCTTCAGCTGCACATTATCTGTATTACCCTTTGAATTAATACCTTTGCATTCATAATTAATTAATAATTAGGAATCATGCATCGTCAAACCATCTTCCTAAACGTTTACAAGACTTGAAGTTGTCCTACATGAGGGAAACTCAAAAAGTTATTTAAAGATCCAATGAGTAGTTTCTATTCCTCCCCTGTTCCCCCCAAATAACTGCATATTTCCCTCAGAATTTGCCAACAGCAAAGATTTAGAATAGCTCTTCAGTCCTTCTTCTCACTGTATTTGGAATGTGGTGCCGATAGGAAAGGAAGAACACAGCATATTTCTTGTCTTCAGGTTTTTGTTAAATGTTTTTAAAGTGCATTTAAAGTCTTAAAGCAGACTTGTAGATTCAAACAAACCTCATTTTAAAACAATGTTCAATTTTGCAGTATATTACAGATATTGTTTAAGTTACAAGCTCAGTTTCAAGAGAAAAAAACATGCTATGCTGATGATCATCTGATAGAATCTGCAAAATTACCTAGAAATTAACTAACTTGTACTAAAAGCAATGGGACTTAAACATAGATTACATTAGGTAAGCAAGCTAGGTAAAAATCAGTAGGATTTATTTTGACTCAAGAAATGTAGTTTTAAATGTAGCACAAGTACAGAAAGCCCATCGTAAGTCCAAATTCTTCCTTCAAAAGCATCAATGGAATAGTCAGTAATAAAATGAAAGAAATACACAAACCAGCTACTCAGGGCAAGGGTTCCTACTTGCTGGTTTTAAATTGATGTGTCCAGCTACTGATGACTTTACTTGTGACGCAGGTCTTACAAATTATCTACTTACTTCCAACCCACTATTACAGCAGATCCTCGATCTAGATCTTCCCTGTTGCATCAAAAAAACATTGGCTAGCAAGAGGAAAATAGCTCATGCTCAATCTTATAGTGATTTCCAATTCAATTTTGATCAATTGTTGATTTATAGTATTTCCGTATGTTGAAAAAATACTAATCAAAAATTGAAGTTTCACTCTCTCTCTAAAACTCATAATTTCTGGATCAATTCAGGTAATTTTTGGATTCAAGTTCAATCGATTGAAGCCCATAAACCTTGTGAGAAAATAAGGTTAGCATATTTAGAAAACCCCATTATTTATAGTAGTTTACAATATATTAGTGTGTCTGGCCAGCAGATTCTTCATTTTTCTTCTAGCTGGCAGTATCCTAAAAGCTTTGGGTTTTTTGTAATACCTAAGGCTTATCAGAAAATGCATACATATATATTTATTTAGAAATAACTTCCACTATCCTCTAACACAGGTACTTTAAAATCCTCTCTTGACTGCTAGACAAAATTTAGCAGTAAATGAATTTAAAAACAACAAGCAAAAATGCATTTAAAATTAACATTTCATGAATGCTATGAAAATACCTAAGGATATAAAAACTCTACTATTAAAAGTCACAGAAATGCAGGATATGCAACTTCTAATGGCAATTAAATGGCAGACTCATGAAGTTACCCCTTTGTAAGTGTGTTTATGAACGACCTTCAGAAGATTAAATTAGAAATCAGTGTTAATTATAAGATAATAGGTGTATGGGAGGGAAGAAGAGGGTAAGAGAAGAAAACAAAGGGCAATGCATTGGAAAAAGAGACAGAGAAGAGAATCAGAGAAGGAAGAAATAGGATGGGATAAATTATATGGTATATACTCTTTATTGAACATAGGCAAAATCCGTGCTAGGCTGCAGCAGAAATAGAATCGAAGTGAATATTCAACTCTGAGTACTACAGAATATTCACCTTTAAACAGAGGACAAAGATTTGGTGGCATCAGCATCCTGAAACAACCTAATGCTTTGGTTGTAAGCGACAAATAAATCAGGCAGACTAAAACCAATTCAATACTGGATAAAAAAAGCCCTCTGCACAGAACTGCTCACACGCACACAAACTCCACACTGATTATCAGTCGCTTCTCTCAGCAGCCATGCATTTTCTAAATCAAATCAAAAGCCTTCTACTCAGAAGCTCCTGAAGAGACTGAAATGAAGCCAACAAAGTAAAGACAAACTTCTGAGAACGAGATCAGAAGGGGATACTTACTACAAACCTACTATTCACTTTTTCTAGAATTCTTTTTTCATTTAGCGCCATTGCTTCTCCTTTCCTCTTCTTTATTCTCTTTTTTTCTAGCTTTTTACAAGCATACATTTTTCCTGTTGCCCGTACTTGACAGGCACATACCTAAAAAAGAAGGCAGGTGTGTCAGAGATGCTAGGTTTTTTTTTTAGAATTTTTTTTTTTTGAAGCAAATGAAATTTTCTTTTTTTCAAACGAACCTCTGTAAGTATCCACACGGAGCTTTCACCCATGAAACAACTTTGAAGGGTCACAAGAGTTGTAACAGGAGTAGAAAAAGTGATTATACAGGAGCAAATAAATTTTTGGGGAGGCTTGAGTAGTTTAGTAAAACTGTGGATCTTGTGTTGGCTGAAATATGCGACTGTGGTAACAGGGTATTGCTAGGCAAGCAGGACAGAGGGCAAATATCCACACCATAATCAAGTGGGAGAAAAGTGACAGTTTAATGACTCTTCTTCCTCTTCAATATAGGGCCCCCACTAAAACACACAGGGGGGGAAAAAAAGGCCCAATGAACTATAAATAGAATTAATAAAAACTATATATTTTTCTATTAGGTTCATGAATATTCTACATAATATTATTTATTATTTATATAATTAAGTAGAAACTACATCCTCAATGCCAAATGCAATTTCTGTATAGTCACTGGAAGTTTTCTCCAGCTATGTGCATGGCCTACAACACTGAAATTAATGCAATAGAAGAAACCGGTTTGGATCGATGTGTTTGCCAGGTGATGTGTCCACAGTCAAGAGCTAAAAAACTGCTTCTGCTCTGTATTCATTTTTTATTTTTTTTCGTAAGAAAGATACTTCTGTACTCACCTCTCCAAATCCACCTTTGCCTAGGACTCGGTAATGCCTAAAGGTGTGTTTGGTTACCGGTTGCCTGAAAACAGAAAGAAATAATTACTGCACCAGGAATGACAAGAGTTAGTAATCCCCTCCCCACTCTGAGGACTCTCTTAATTTTCTCCTTCCTGCTCTAGGCCACCTTATTGAATAACAGTTGCCTTGACCTCATGACGCCAGTACTACGATGAGCGTATTTGAAATTACTGAATTTCAAATGAAAGGGTTGCTCTGATTAGAAACATGGGCTGCCTCATGTGGTCATCAAACAGTCACAATTCCAGGAATGAATCAACGAGCTGATCAGTGAGACCCAATGCTGATAATGGTGAGAGTCTTCTCAATTTCTCACCCACAGTTGTCTCCCTCGGTTGCAGTGTGCTGTCAGGTAGCCTGCCTTGCAATAGATCACGCTTACAACGCGGCATTTAAAAGAGAAATCAGTTCTGATGTTGCTTTTTNACAAAAGCAAAACTCCCACAGCTCTCAAAAACTGAAAAAAAAAAAAAAAAAAAAGAGAGTTGGGATATGCAACAGCAGTTCAAGAGCTGAATTGTTGAGGTATAGATGTAGTGGGAGAGGAACTGCTAACTGGAGGCAGTAAAGGTGTCAGTGATTCTACACTAAAACACTCCAAAATGAATATCAGAGCAAGGCTATTTCATGGTACTGTTTTTTTTTTTGTTGTTTTATTTTAAAAGAGCGCTCATTGTTAATCCAGCTTTGTTCTCAGGACAACAAATGGAGGTTCATTTGGTAGAGAATTTGGTTTCATTGTCTGAGTAACTTCCCTAGTTCTCTTCCTGGCTTTTGCTACTAATTCAGTCAATTTACTGGATAATTGCAATTTACCACAAAATTAATACTCAAGCACTTTAGTGTTTGAATATGTGCTCATGATACCCAGCAGTGCTGAATTAGAATCAATCTATCTGTGGCAATTTCAGCCTTCTGAAAGAGTTGAGAGGCTCATTTAGCATTGATTTAAAAGCCCAAACTAGATTGTGATAAATACAAATCTTGCTGCCTTGGAATTACTGGATCTGTGTCTGTACAATCCTCAAAAACTGATTAGTTATCCGGTGGGTTATAAAACTAGATTCATCTGCTTATCAACCACAGATTAGAGGAAGTTTTAAGCTACAGGATGACAGCATTCCCCCAAAAGATTGGTATCCCGTGGTACCCTTGACAACCAAACATATATCCATATGATAATAAATTTACATATACTTAATAAAAATGTACTACTTAAAGACTACTGGACAGATGCTTCAGTTGGAGTATTGGCTGTCTTGTCCCATCAACATTATCCTTTACTTCTTGTATTCCAGACCATAATTCCTTAGACAGGCAGTGTCAGTCGTAAGGGCTCTACAGCATTTCTAGCATAACAAGCAGAACCGGCCACAAAGCAAAGCAAAGTTATAATGCAAACATTATACATAAACTTACTTTTCCAGCCATTTCCACTGTAAAAAACGGGAAAAATACACACTATCTTGGTAAGCTTCGAAAGGTCTTCTGCTTAGGTACTCGTGGACAATTCTAGCAACAGAGAAAGAAAATCAATCTTATACTGAAAAACCTGATGAGGCAGGAGGTACTACCAATCTATTAATATGTACTTAAACACACCAGTGAAGCTGTAGGCAGAAAAACAATGTCTCTGTGCTCCACACGATGGTTTTAATCTAGATGTCTCACAAAATGAACGCTCATCACAGAAACCTGTTCTTGGCAAGACACCAGTGAATGCCAACCTACTGCTCCTGATAGTAACTAGAAAGTTTGATCTCTTCATTCTTATCAAGTGTCTTCAAGCCCCCCTAAACATCAGCCTCTCAGTAGCTGTGCAATGCACATAGGACCCCACAAATATCACCTCTGAAAGAGAGTTCCAAGGAAGAATCTACAAGTTTTCATACATTCCTTGGAGACTGGTAAGTAAAATTTGATTTTAAGATTTGAAATTGCAATACTAAAGGCCATATCCAAAGCTGAACACCACACACCTTATCATTCCCCTTAAACTAAACACACCGAGGAGGAGGGGATAGGAAAACAAGTCATTCAAAGTGTATTCAGATATTTCTTGGACAAAGGAAAGGGGATGAGCTACATGACAGATCCTCCATTTGAGACATGTTTTACTACTAGGTGTTCTCACACATCCCTTTCAACCTTATAATGGCAGGTTGTTTTATGTATGCTTATTTGTGTTGCCAGGGAGATGACCCAAGCAGTGACAAAACATGCTGTAATCCTTCAGACATGATCAAGCATGTCTTGAAGAACCAGTAATATCAGAAACAAAGCCTTTAGAAGGACATGAAACACCGGTAAATATGCACTGTCCCTCCAAGAAAAGCCTTCCTTTCTGCTGCTGTGTGAAATAGCACTTCATGATTTCAGGATAAAACCAAGTTGTATTTGTTTAACTATCACAATCAATCCTCTCACCAGCCATCTTAATGGAACAGAAGTGTTGGTCTCAGTTCAATCCATTTTCAATAGTCATAAATTGCATAACATTGTTCAGAAATTTTTCAAGCTCCAGTTTAAAACTCCGTATTTTTCTGAGAACCTTCAATCGTGGAAGAGAAGTCACTCAAAAGGCAAGTATATAATTCAGAGAAATGCTATTCTAACTTACAGAATATTTGGTAGCAGATAATAGTGTGATTTTTGGCAAAAATAGCATTTAAAAAGCTCCACAAAACTCACATATCTAAACCACATCTGAAAGAAAACTAGTCCTTTAATAAATCTGTCCCAAAGTTCTTACCTACACTCATTTCAGAATAAATACTCCTCGGTGTATGAATTTCACTTTTCATTTCTCTCAGAAACACACAAATTTCTCTTGATAGTCAAAACTTGGTATTGTGCATTTTTAACTTACCTAGTACAGTCCATAAAAAGATCCTTAGAAGGGTTCTTTTCCAGTCTTGCTTTACATTCATTTACTGTTTCCTGAGGTATTTCTGGCAAGTGTGCTGCAGACTTTACACAATAGAAAAAAAGGAAAAAAAAAAAAAAGACAACAGTGAAAGCAATTTTGTAAATCACTAGGACGAGGAAAAGTTCTGTATATTCAAAATGAAATGAAATCTAGCGCAGGAAAAGGAAAGGAATGGTTTGGCTAAAGAGAAAACCAAAACAGTCATATTCAGGCAAAATGTTTATTTGTTCCCTATTACAGAAAAATGCATGGAAAACTATTCCAGTTATTTACTATTTCAGTATCCAAGGAAACAAACTTGGCAATAAGTCAAATTTCTTTTTCTTTCCATAAGTTTACTACCACAAAAACAAGTTATCTGTTTGGCTTGGCAGGATGGAAGGAAGGGAAAGCAACACACACAAGTTGGGAAACTCTCTCAAACCAGCCCAAAGACATTTTTTTAAACTTTTTTTTTTGCAAAAACTGCAAGTGACTTATGGTAGTCCCAAGGAAATTATGAAAAATCTGGGTTTTCTTCAAGTCCTTCATCTGGAGTAAAGTCTTCTCAAGAGGGCCAAAGCAAGAGAAGCAGAAGGAACATCTATTCAGAGAAAGCAAATGTCTAATTATATATCTGTAGACAACCTTCAACCGGTTGCCAAAGAACACTCATAAAAATCAGAGAGCTCTAATATGTGCAAAAGATCAGCTATTAATGATCTCCATGCGAAAATGCAGAGAAACAGAATAGCCAGTGTTTCACTTTGTGAAAACCTGCAGCAATTCTGTACATTTACAGCAAACCAACCACGGCCACACAGGAGTCTGTCTGCAAGAGGCCTGAGAATTTCTCCCTGCAAAGCTCCGAGTCAATTTGTTAGTAAGTTTTCTTTAGATGCTAAATGAGTTTGTTTAAAAACATATCTCTACTTGAGAGCAGTATCTTAATTGGAAAACACAGGAGAATAAAGGGTAGTGGCAGTAGTCTTGAAAGCAGAGATCAGTCAAGGTTTCTGCTCAAGTTGAGAAGAGTTTCAGGATTTTAGAAGGCACTATACCTTTCAGAAAGAGAAAAATGCGATTAAAGAAGATTGAAAGTCAATTTACTACAAACAATGCAACCATTTAGATCTCCAGTTACCTGACATTTACAGACCACTTGAGAGAACATTTTGCAATGTCTTATACTTACCCCATTAGTGAAGTAGGTCTCTAAAACTTTCAGGCCACAGTCTATACGCTTCTCATCTGAAGATACCTCGTATTCTGCCTAAGGGAACGGAATTGAAAATCAAATTATGTTCAGCGCTTTTTGGCGCTACGGTCTTTCACATGATGCTAGGTAAACTTTATTATAAATAACACAACGCTCCCAAGATAAAAGGCACTGAAAGCTCTCATTGTTTAAAATCTATTTAAAGATTTTTAGGTCACATAGTGAAGCGTTATGAAAGACGGTCAAGAAACATAAAAGCACATGGAATTTAACTTTTGGAAAACATACAAAAGCTAACAATTAGTCTAAACTCAATTACAGAAACTACATCCTAGAGGTTAAATTAGATCAGTTACAATGAAATAATATTTATGTAGGATTGTAGGACAGAATGGTCCAGCTAGGAAACAATTCAATAAGAGTACAATAATCAGCTTTTCTTTACTGTTGTCAATTTTTTTCCTTCATATATTTTTCTTTACTACAGCCTAGAATAAAACCAGAATAAAACTACTACTTTCTACAAGGTCATGTTAACTGGAAATCAGTGAGATCTAAACCAAACTCTGCTTCATTCTTTGAGAAAATAAAACTGAACAGATACAAAATTTTGTGAAATTTTTGACTTAGTAACACATAGCACTGTGATGTAGAAAGAGACCATTGTGCAATACAGTGCATTTTGCAGATGAATAACTGGCAGCTTCATAGAGCTCCAGAGGTAGCTAAAAATGGGAGAAAAAACACAAATCCAAATGATCAAAAAGATGCTGGTATTGGAAGACTCCGAGGAACGCCTACTATTAATTTTAAGGAATAATCTAGAAGCGGACATCAGAAGTTACAACATTTAAAGACAAGATCAAATGTGGGGAAAGATGAAGTAGAAAATAGCAGCCTCAAACAGCAGCCTGCATTAGCCTTCTAAGCTGGGCTAACTCAGTCAAAGCTCATTCCATATCTCAGAATGCAAATGCCCAAACTTAGGAACAAATAGGGAACTGCTAGAGAGAGTCCAGCACAGAGCCACCAAGATGATTAAGGGAGTGGAGCATCTCCCTTATGAGGAAAGGCTGAGGGAGCTGGGTCTCTTTAGCTTGGAGAAGAGGAGATTGAGGGGAGACCTCATTCATGTTTATAAATATGTTAAGGGCGAATGTCACGAGGATGGAGCCAGGCTCTTCTCAGTGATGCCCAATGACAGGACAAGGGGTAATGGGTACAAGCTGGAACACAGGAGGTTCCGCTTAAACTCTAGAAGGAATTTACAGTAAGGGTGACAGAGCACTGGAACAGGCTGCCCAGGGAGGTTGTGGAGTCTCCTTCTCTGGAGACATTCAAGACCTGCCTGGACGCCTTTCTGTGTGATGTCATTTAGGTTCCTGCTCTGGCAGAGGGATTGGACTTGATGATCCTTTGAGGTCCCTTCCAATCCCTAACATTCTGTGATTCTGTGAAAGAGTAGATGGTAGAGCTCCAGAATGGAGGATTGTATCATACAAAACAAGTTTGGCATATTGGGACACCAACCATTAGAACCTCATCAGAAGTTCCAAGTGGTTGATCTCATCAGAAGTTACGTACCTTTACAAAGAAAACTACAATACTGAGAAAAAATAAAATAAAATCATCACAGTTCAAGAACCAACCACAGAGACAATACTGAGAATAAGAGAACCCCTGAACTCCAGTTCTGCAATCAATTGCAGTGAAGCCAGGCTGACTCACTACTAAGTCATCAACATCATCTTCTGGAGATATTTACGGCATCGACCATTTCCACCCAGTACTCCAGAAATAGTTGCAAGCCATCCCTGTTGCTACTTTAATTCCACAACAATCGGTCTCACGGTA
This sequence comes from Baryphthengus martii, assembly GCA_013396935.1. NCBI lineage: Eukaryota > Metazoa > Chordata > Aves > Coraciiformes > Momotidae > Baryphthengus > Baryphthengus martii. The sequence goes on along the minus strand of VWZK01011951.1, from coordinate 290,211 downwards.
AGGAATTCTGCAACTACCAAACAACCTGAGAAGTCAGGAAAGTTAACCAACCCCACAGCAGTGCACTTGCCACCTTTTACATTTTCAATGATGCCAAAGTCATCACTACTTCAATACAAACTGTCAGGCATCTGTTGGAAGCAGATATTGTCATTGAAAAGGAAGTTTAGGAGACAGCCTTGTCAACTAATTTCTGTTACTCATAGAGCTTAAGAGGGAAGTTTGAGCTGTCACCCATTCTTCTTCATACTTGAGTAACCTTGTCCCCAGCTGATGTAATGAGTCACTAGATGATTGGAGAACTGTAATTCCTCGCTTTAATTCCTGTCACTTTTATCCAATGATTTCACAACTCTTCTTTCTGTAAAGCCAAGCTGACTTCAGATTTTAGGTCACGCTTTCTCAAGAGTTAAAGTTTCCTAGTCTTAGTATTCAGTACAGGTAGACAACATAAAGTTATACTACCCTGACTTTACCATTTTGTCCTCCTGAAATCATCATGTTGCTGAAATCACACTGCTCCACGGAGCCAGCGTCAGAAAACTCTTTTAATTAAGACACAAGGCTATTAAAACTACGGCGTTTTCCGCCAGAGAGTTTATTTTCTGAAAGATTAAGTCTAAAATTTATTTAAAATTAAAAAAAAAATATTGGCAAAAGCCAAGATAAAACCCGACCACCTTAGACTTTCCCTTCAGATTACTGTCTTACAAACAACCAACAAAAAACACCCTCAACCTGACCACTTCCCACCTCCCCCAAATAAATCCAACTCAAACAAGCTTGAAGTCCAGGAACCAAGCTGACTCAGAAACCCTCTGTAAGAGATGGTATTTCAGATCATGAAAGTCACTGATTAGAGATTATTTTAGCTCTTGAGACTTCCGTTTCAGTGATTCCCAAGCGTACTACTAAACCACTTTTCAAATGGAAGTTAAAAACTTTAAAAAAAATAAATATTAAAAAAAGTAAATTGTGAAATCATCCCTTTTATCTCAACTGACAGTCTTTGTTAATTCACAGAAGAGTTGTACGCCACATAGCATTATAGGTTGTGTGTTCCCAAACAATTCAAACTTTTCAGTTAGTGTAAAACAGTTACTTCTTGGAGACAACTTCACCTGAAAAATGACATCTGCAGAGCAAAGACACGTCTGCCTTACAGTCATGCCTAAGATTTTTTTTCGCCTTTGTGCTGCCAGAGATTCTGCTGCTCCTTCTCTAAGCTTTTAAGGATTAAAAATGCCTACAGAAGCTGTAGCCATTAAGGGTAGCTCCACAGATGTCAGTGGTCTCCCCATTGTGCTATGCTCCTGTTTACATTCTCTTTGGGATATTTAGCTCCATCGTTCTGGATTCCCATTCAATCCATTCTATGGCTCCAACTGTCAAATTGGTCTCGAATTTGGTGCTAGAACAGCTTCTAAGAGTCACAAAAGTGTGGTGAAATGCACCTGGGGAGTAAGCCCAATTACACAAAGATTCATTGACAAATACAAGGCGATTCTACTTACTCAAGTTCCTTTTTAGCTTTCAACTGCTCAGTTTGTTCTCCCGTAGGGGGAAGGAAGATAGGTGAAGTGGGGGCGCAGCAATAATCCCCTGTAACTCCTTACACCCTTTCAGAGCCATCTTGCATCTGACAGTGTGTTTTGGGACACACACACACGCAGTAGCGCTACCTTCTTTGGTTATTTGTTCCCCAAATAGAAGAACAAAAATGGGAGGAATGAGGAAAACTGTTCTTTTGGCAGCAATCTCAGTTTAAGACTATACCTGACTGTGCTTGGATTAACTACAAGAGATAAGGACTAAAACAAGCTCTGAGCTATTATTCTCTCCTCTTAAGGACTGTGGTGTGCCTGCCTACTCTTCTCATTAGTTTCCCCCTCCCCATGAGGGTTCTGTCTGAGGATTTTTGACAAAACATGGCTGTGGGCACACTTCCTTCCTCCCCTCATTCTTTAGCGAGAGATACCAAGATGCAAATGTAGCAAGACAAAACAATTTCCTTTTCCCTGGGTCTCTAAAATCTGGTTTCTCTCCTTCCATAGATGGTGCCCTAAATTTCCAGCTCTACTGTATTTTCTAGCCCATTCTGTCGAGCCCTGGGGCTTCCATGCAAGTTGCAATGTTTTCAAGTTTATGCTTACAATCTTTTCAAGTCTGGGTATCACATGTACTTACTATACACATGTCCTTTTAGGCTCAAGAAATCAAGCTGCATGTCTTTCTAAAATTCCTTCTCTTATTCCCATCGTGCCTATTTTTGTAGCTCTGATCATACAAAGATGGCAGAGACTTTAGAGTAAATATTAAACATCTTATTTTAAGCAACAGAGGCTTTACAGTTGGCAAAGAGCCAATCACGCTATATTTTCCTGTATGTAGCATTAGTGAACAGATGTATTTAGAGATAATTAGCATTTTATAAATTTGCTGCGTGTTAACCCCGGTAGGCAGCTAAGCTCCACACAACCGCTCGCTCACTCCCCCCTCTGATAATAATCAGAAGGGTAGAGGTAAAGAAAACTTATGAGTCAAGATCGAGACAGTTTAGTAGATAAAGCAGAGCTGCACACACCAGCAGAGCAAAATAAGAAATTAATTTGCCTCTTCCCGTCAGCAGGCAGATGTTTAGCCATTTCCAGGAAAGCAGGGCTCCATCACCATGCGTAACAGCGACTTGGCAAGACACACATGATAACTTCCCACCTTCCTCCTTCTTTCCTAAAGCTTTTACAGCTCAGCTGAGCGTCACATAGTCTGGAATATCCCTTTGGTCAGTTGGGATCAGCTGTCCCAGCTGTGTCCCCTCCCAGTTTCTTGGGCACCCCCAGTCTACTCGCTGGTGGGGGAGCAGGAGAAATATAGAAGGCCTTGATGCTGGGTCATCACTGTTCAGCAGTGACTAAAACACCCTTGTTATCAACACTCCTTTGGTCAAAAATTCAAAACATAGCGCAGCACGAATTACATTGAAGAAAATTAACTCTATCCCAGCCAAAACCAGCAAAAAAAAAATAAAAAAATCAAACTTTTTACAAACATCAATGTACAAGCTATTGCCTGCTGCTGTCCATGTCCAATCTCTCACTGCTTACCACTGCATCCAGGAATTCAATGCATCTTTTCAAATCTGGTCTGGAATCACAGAACTGTCTGAAGAGAAGCCTTCCTATCGGCTGTTTGTCACAAAGCTGGTTATAGTCTCTTTCTGAGAAAGAAATAATAAGTCAATATCTTTATTTTTGTCCTTGTCACAACACGGTCCTTACACCCACTTGAGAACAGATCAGAAAATCATGACTAAAATGTGAAGATTCTACATAAACATATTTAGCAAAGACATCAAAACCACACAATGAACCCAAAAAATAGTGAAACACTCACTTCCAGACACACTTGTCTCTTACAGACTATCACATTTATTAAAAACACACTGAATGATATACAGTTAAGTTTCATTTAGGTTGGGGCTGGAAAGGAACAATACTGAGAAACAGCAATCCCCAAACCAACAAGAGTGTTTGGAAAGAAGGAATACAAGATAACAACAGAAAAGATTAAAAAAAATATTACAAGACATTAGGAAAAAAAGTGAAATATATGACCACATCATTCCAACTACACCATGATTCCTTCTTCTAATTCATGGCTTTGTAAATTTATCCTTTAGGAGCAGTTTCCTTTAACAACCAAGGAGCTGTGCTACAGCTTTTAGCTCCTCATAAATTCTCCATCATGTTAAATGTTTAGTAGCTTTTTTTGCTAATTAGCATTCAGAAGAAAGCCGGAATCTTTTCAGTTAACACCACCAAACTCTTACTTTTCCTTTTCGAAAAAAAAATCCCAGACACACCACTCCACAGGACACCTACCGATTGAGCATCGAATACCTTCACAATGACTGACAGGTGGCAACTTCAGCATCTCTCTCCATTTTTTACTCCGCCCACTCCGTTTGCCTAGAAGAGAAACAGGAGTAATGTCACGCACGTTACTACGTTAGAATAAAATCAAACGTAACGTTAACAGCATAAAATTAGGTCACTTCTGCACAGATCTGTCAGATCGCTTTTCATGCCTAGAAAGACATCCATCTACAAGGATACCCAAACCAGTAACAAATTTGATATAGAGGATTTTTTATGTAAAACACTAAAAAAAAAAAATAAATATGCAGGAAGCCTCTCGCAAGACACATATTTCACATTTTGCCTGCGCGTGCAGAATATCTTTGCAGAGACAAGGCAAAGATTTAGGTATTCTGGAAACCACAAACAAAACTGAACCATCAAAGATGAAACCAAGAAACTTTGAGAGTTATTTCTCAACCGTGGTGAAGAATGGAAGATGTTAAGGTTGAGCAACAAAATACATAGAAGAAAGTTCTTAAACACATTTTTGGATAATTATGCTGTATATAAATAGTCTCTTTTTTTTTTTTTTTTTTTTTTTTTAAGGGTAGGAATAGTAATAAGAGTAGACCCCACTAATAAATGAGTGGGCATTGCTCAAATAAATACACACCATTTATTCTAGACTCTAGGAGGATACAGGAAATCACAAAGAATTTAACTTGTAGAATCCAGATCTTTTCAATGCTTCAGCTTTCACAGCACTAGTATTAAACTGATTTTTTAAAACTACTATAGTATTTTTCCCCACTGTTTCACAAAAATACACATCTGTGCTCCATTTTCTCTGTTAAACTGGAATTTTAGCACATTGCTTTGAGCTGTTCCCTTTGCAGAAGATACGTGTACTTATCAAAAAAGCAAAGAGATAGATACACACATATATATATTTAATTGCAAAACATTTCAGCAGAGGAGTAATTTTTGTGCTGCAAAATAATTTTTTTTAAAAAAGTTTTCCAAGTGATATGGCCAGCTGTGTTTCCACATGACAGAACAGTAGCGAAGCTGCACAGAAACTTTCTAACTGTACCCAACCAGTACGTACTGGTAACCACAATGGGAGAGAAAGGAAGGGAGTTACCCTCTGTAACCCGAATAGAAACCATGCAGCAAACTGTACTCAACTCTTTCAGAGTTAAATCATCAGGGAGAAAGGAACCAACATCTTCAGAATAATAAAATCCGTCTTAAAAAGCAACAAAAGTCTTCACTCAAACACGTAGCTTCTCGCCCAGTTCCAAGAGTGCAGGCAGAGCAGTTCCAGTTTATTGTACCTCAACTCAAAGAAAATTTATATGATCTTTGACAGGACCACTGATGGCTCACTGTGCTGCTCCAACAAACCAGTCTCAATTCTAGTATCGCTAAAAAAAGTAAACAAATAAGGAATACAAAACCTTAAAAAGTTGGCTTCTTTAAAGTGATACCTGCTCTCCAAAAAAACCCACGAACCTTCTGCACTTGATTTCATGATGTTGTTTTGTAAGTCATTCGCCTACCAAAATATTTTTAAATACAAATCTATATTGAATCTACTTCCCCTCCTCATAATTCACGAAGTGCCAGAACTAATGACGGAGCTGTAATTGCCAACATTATTAAAACAAACTCCAACTCCTTTAACAAATTATTTGTGATGCTAAAAAGAAGTTGAATATATGCTTGAAGAAAGTCAAACTGCCCAAAGAGCATTTCTAAAAATAATGAATACACACTCAAAAAAAATAAATAAAGGAATATTAATACAGACACCCTGTACATGCACATTGAATAGAAAAGAGCTGAGTATAGGTTGTTATGTGTTCGTGAAAAACAGTGGAGAGGAGCAGCACCTTAATTTTTAACTGCACAGCAGAAGAATACACTTAAGCTGGAAGGTCCACAGAAGTTAAATTTCTTCTGTTAGACACTGTTCAAGAAGATTTACTTGTGCATGAAACAGTACAATCTGTATTGACCAAGCATGATAAACTGACCCAAATTCAGAGCGCAATGCTGTTTGGAAAAAAGTAAAACTGAACTGTGATGTACACCAAGTATATCCAAAAAAACCAAAACAAAACAACCAAAAAACCCACAAGCAAACAAATAGAATCAGAAATAGGATACTTGACGTCCAACACAGAAAAGTCTGCTGTATTTTGCCCCAAATATTTGGCCAGTTACTGATGACGTGACCATGATTAACTTTGTTTTACAAAAAGCGACTACCTGGTAGAATGCAACAGAATTCACCATCCTATAGAAGTCAGTAAAGACTACATATCAATTATTAATCATGCATAAGAATCAAGTGCTAAGGAGTATCAACTAAATCAACATGCTCTCTCTTTTCTCTGAACTGACTGTTCTTAGATTTACAGAAAATGTACTCCAATAATGTAAAGAGAATGCACGACCTCCATCATTTACAGATAAATCAGCCATTTCTGGTAAAAGTTATGGGAAGAGGCCAATTTCTGTGTCATATCACTCCCTAATTGCAAAATCCTTTTCCATTTCCGAGGCAGTTCCAAAGAAGTATCAAATCAAATTATAATAGTTGTGGTTTGTAAGTGTCTTAATATTGATTTCAGAGCTCCTATTCTGGATCCCATTCTAAAATACTTCAGATAAAATTCATCCAGAAAGACCAACAAGCTTACTTTCCAACACAGCAGCCACAAAGCCATTAAGTTAATCTGCTTTATGGTTGACCTACGTGGTTGAGATGAATTACCACTTGTGCCGCTTTCCGATGTAATTGCTGGCTAGAGCAATGTCCAACTTGAAGCGACTCATCTCCTACAAAGAGAAGGGTGGATGCAGCAAATCCACCATTACAGTGAGCAAACACTGTAATTACATTCCCAAGTACATGAGAACCTTACTTTCTCCTCCTCCTCCCCAAATTCCTTCTTAAGAGTTAGAATTTTAGCATTTACCTCCCTTCACATGTTTTCAATTCTTAAAAAGGGACATCCTAAATTCAGTTAGGTCACTGCATTAAGCTATGGTATGGGAAAGATGTTTAGATGTTTCCATTTCCCAGTTTCTTTTTTCAAACTCAGAAAAGCATTTGAAGCAAGGTGGTTGGCTTATTGACCAATAAAAACACAACCAGATGCAAAACCAGAAACTACTGTGGCAAAACAAAGCAAAGCAATCTGGTGTAGAAACAGATTTAGATCAAGAATATTTTTCAAGTCATCAGATGGACTTCCCACAGCCCCCAGTGATTTTTCTTACAGCCAGGATTTGTAGGAGGACTCTCATTTCACTGAGCACCACCTTCACTGAACATTATTAGTCAGTCATCCTTGAGATAGAAAACCTGGATCCTGTCCTACGGAAGGAAAACAGTGAGAAGCATCATACTATCTTTGGCTAGTAAATGTACACAGAGTATATGTACGTAGTAAGACCCAGTGGCTACTACACTGACACATTTAGGTGTTGAGGGACCCCTGTGTTTCAGCTTTCCTGACTGCCAAGGGCAAGTCCCGTACCTCTGCGGTGGAGAAGCACACAGCTCCGGAGCGCTCGGGATGCACGATTGCTACACCACCATTCTTGCAAAACTGATTCCACAAACCAGATTGTCAGATACCAACTGAGAAATTCATACTAGACCACACCCAGACAAGCTCTGAAAGTAGAAAACTGCAACACGAGGACAGCCTCAACCTACAGCGTGCCTTCAACTGTAAAAATCAAGCGGTGGGTTCAATGAAAAGTGCAAAAGAATTGATGTAGGAACTCCACATCACCTATCCTGAGATGCAGGAGAATAATCTGGGTACATAGAGTGTCTTACATCTTTCCCACAGCAGAGAAACTTGCATGCAAGTTTCCCAACAGATTTTAAACTCAGGTGAATTCAAATCTTCTCCTACTTAACAGACACATTTTCCTTCAAACCACTCACGATAAGGATTAAAAGTCAAAACGTTCCTGTTTAATTACGGCCTTTTGCTACAAAGACATTTGCAAACCCTGCCCACCAAGGAACGTAGTTTGATGTTGTACCTGTCCTGTGCAAGATATACCTTCAAGACACAAACCACTGCAGAATTAATACCTCGGGTGCTCAGATTGGAAGGGGAATGCTGAAGTACAACTAAGTTCAGGCTAGGAGACAAGGTCACACATACCATCAGCTGAAAAAGGCTGTTGTGCTTCCAGTTCCAGAGCCAGCTCATACAGTACTGCTTTGGGGGGGGGGTCTGCAACTTTCCCCACTCTGCAGGTCACATCTATTTTTTGACATCTCAGTTCCTTGAAAAACAAGCCTGGTCACAGTTTAACAACTAGCTTTAACAGAGTAGCATACCTTTTATATGGAGAAAGATTTTTTTTTTTCCCCCCAGATGCATGATACATACAGTCTGCCTGGCTCTCAGCACGTTAGTGCAACCACCTATCTGAAAGCTGTCCAGGTTTCAGCTCAAGGGAGGCACCTAACTCTTCAGCATTAAAAAGACCAAGGCACTTCTGAACAAAGAGAGATGCAAAAATCCAAGCAGTTCAATAAACAAACACATAACAGATCCCTATAGATTGGGCTGCCATGGCCTTTTTAAGGTAATATTCCTCACACTCTTGGATTCAAGTGCCTAGAGTTGGACTGCGGCAAGGTAATGCTCGAGTCCCCTTGCTCACCTGACTGTTCGAGCAGTAACGCTGCAAGCAGTTAAAACCCCCAGGTATCTGCGTGAACATTTGTGCAGCTTGTTTCTATCCACAATCATTTATTGTTACCACAGCTATAACCACTTGAACAACTGGTTCTTCACATCGGCTCTACAGGCAATTCCAGTCATCGTGTGCACGCTGAAGAACGCCGGTGCACGCAGGCTGAACGGCTTCTGCACTTCTTCAGAAATGAGCTAGGAAAATCCTGTATCAGCTCAAGTAAATGGAACTAATCTGAGCCAGAATTTATTATCTAATCCTGCAGTCAAACAACGTGACATCTGTGTATATATTTCATTTTGATGTCTGTAATAACTTAAATAGAGTTTTTTTTACCCACAACAGTAAGAAAATTCTTATTTTACAGACAAATCCTTGACAAACGAGGATTTTTTTTGGTCATGATGCTACATCAAGACTCCAAAAATAAAATTCCTTTAAGTAGGCTGTGAAACCTCTAGTTGTAATTGCCACGTTTGAAAGAACCAAAGCAGCAGTGTGTATCAATAACTAGACCTCTCATGTTGTGTTTATTTAGTAAATGTAATTATTTAGATTCCAACATGCCCACATGCGTTCTTCTTACAGTTCATTAAATAAAGGACAAAAAGGCAGACATTGTGCAGAATTCTGTACAAACACAGGAAGACATGTTTCCTGCCACAATGAGTTTACAGCAATTTAAAGCACAATGCAATAAGGGAGCGCAATAGAACATAGGAGGCAAATAAGGGAAGAGCATACAAAAATAACAGCGACCGCAAAACTTACGTTAAAAAATCTCTCTTGTTAAAAATCTCTCTCACTGTAAAATTCATATTTGCTGCTGGTGAATGGACTTTGAGTATGAGGGTGCCTTGGTTTCCCACTTGTCCATACTCCTCAAATACTTAAAGATTTTAGTTCGGTTCAACAGCCAAACCGCAGTGATCTGAGCAGCCTCCTTAGAATTTTCTTCCTGTTTCAAGTACACTCCTTATAGGATACCTGCCTATCATCAGCAATACCATACTGAATTATTACCTTAGGCTGCAAGCAAATGTAGGATGTATTTTGCCTGCAGGATTCTTTCTTTTTTTTTTTTTAAACCTAGACAGATAAAACACAATTTGAGTGGACTGCTTATTCTTTTGTGAAGAGTGAGTGCTACACTGAGAGGATTTCAATTCTGAAACAAGTATTTTTCAGGATTTGCTTCAGCCCAAGTGTGATCACATTCTGTTAGTGAAAGTTTCCTGCTAAATCCATCCTTGGGCTGCACCTACCAATTATCAAATCTGCAGAGGTTTGCTGATCCATCTGAAAAGTAACATTGGGAAGAAAACCCCAAACCCAAACCACCCAACAACATAAGAAAAAAAAAAAACCCCACCACAACAACTCACACACCCTAGATGGGTTCACGGATCCAACTGGAAACTATCTTACCCATTCTGCAACCGCAGGCTAGAACAAATACAACCCAGACCTTGGGGTAAATCTGCTTGAGGCATGATCTTAACTTAGCCTAAATCCATCATGACATAGAGGATATTATATGCCTAACAGCAGCCCAAACCCTCATTCACAAACTGCTCCTGCCAGAGCAGTACAAATTAATTTTCAAGTGGATGCAAATGGACCAGGTATGTTTAAAACATCCCCTTGGCGTGGATCCTCATTTGGAGTAAACAGTTGTTGACTTCAAAGAAGCTACAGATCTACCCTTTGGACGTATTTTATGACTCCTACTTTAGGCAATGAAAAAAAGGGAAGCTCCTAAGTTTAAAACACACACCGATTAATTTCTTTCCTTCAAAACATCACAGACTATGTGCTGGATGCTGAAATGAATTTGGGACTTACATATGCTCAAAGGGTTTGTTGAGAGTGATTGAAATAACTACAAAAAAAAAAAGCAAAACAAAACAGAAGATAAAAATATAAAGAGAAAAGTGAATATAAAATAAAAATACATTTTTGTGAGCTTCCAGGGCTGGGTTTTGTTTTTTCAGAATAACCTAGTTTATATTTATTATTTGTCCCCATTTATGGCATACATTCCTCAACATCCTTCAAGAGATACTCATTTCAAATAGACTTCTGCCAGGAAAAAACGAATGAGTAAATTCCTCTGCTCTCATACCAAACTACAAGTCATACTGCTGCACGTTACTCTTTTAGGCACAAAAAACTCTGCATGTGAAAATCTGCCTAAGGAGATCGTGAATTGCAAGCCTTCATGCCATCTATCTCACAGGTCATCCATCGCTAGCACTTAACACTTACCTGCTTTTCTAGCTCAGCTGCTGCCCTTCAATGCTCATAAAATCAATTTTGCTTTATAATCTCTTGTTTTTCTACTGAGTCACTGGCGCTCCTTCCACCACTGGGCTCACCTTAAGAGGAAGTTTTCTGTTTTTCTTTCTCACACACACAGATTTCCCTCAAAAAGTAACACAGGCACAAGAGGAAAGAGCTGGATTGGCACAGAAGGCCACTTATCCCAAGAAACTGGGACAAGGAATCCCAGAACACTTTGCACTACATTTTTCACCTGGAGGCAAATCCCTCCATGGACAGGTCAGCTCTCAGCACGAGCAGGTCAACTGGAAAAGTGGCTGAGGAAAGAAAAAACTCCCAATATTGGTCCTGACTCCTTCATCCACGTCATCACAGTATTTTCTAGTAGTAGGTACATACAAGAGTTGCGTATTATGAGCTATCACTAACACCCACATGGGTGAAGAATTGGCATTTGATTATTTACAAAGTTGCATTAAAAGAAGATAAGGAATCCTCATAGCTTTCCCTCTTTACATAAAGAAGCGGTGAAGTTGCTACAGAGATACTACAAGTCCAATTGGAAAGAGACAGGCTTCTGCTAAAATAATCTAGTCTATGAAAAGGTTTGAAAAACCCTCTTAGAGAACAGCATCATAAAACAAAACAAACTTTTGAGGCTGGGGGAAAGCCAGGGTTTGATCTGGCCTGAAAAAATGGGACTAGTAAACTCATAGAAACAGACGTTATCATCATGGAAATTGAATTAGAAGATTCACACCTCTAATGAAATAAATGAACAGTAAGACTATTCATGAGGAGGTAGAAGGGTAGGCTAGAAACAGGTAGCAAAACCACTTTGCTTTTATTCTGTAGAAGAAAGCAGCAGCAAAAGATGCATTTTCTCTAAGCACACCAGTTAGTTGATTGCTTTCTAATTACACAGATCAACTTTACTTTCTACATATCAAATCAGAATTAAACGCTAGCTATGAACTTCAAGTGTTCACAGGGTGCTGATTCCACACACCTACACACAGAAATCCCAAACGATGTTCGCATCCTAACAGATCCAGAACTACCTAAAATGAGAGAAAAATGATCAGTACAAATCTGGGATCATCATTTTTTTGCCTGTTGGGTCTGGTTTATGTGCTCAGGTATGATTTGTTTAGATTTGATTTTATTTACCAGGTATTTCTGAGTCCTCATGAAGCCCCTTTCACCACATGACAAGTGCGTAACATCTTCTGGTTTCTGTATTTGCAAAATGAAGCTGACATATCTCTAAGGTTACAAGACTTTTTAAGATGCTTTCAAGCTTATAATCTGTTTCTATTCTCATCTCCATCCTGAAGGAATCTCAGGTTAGACTGAGCCTGCCCCGTGCAAGCCATAATTAAGCCTGCACTGATTTCTTTTAAGGTGTCACTGAAAACTATAAAACAAGGACAGTAGTTTACATCTTATTTCATTTGCTTTTACAACTGAAATGTTTATCCAGCTCAAAACCTTCTCTTACTCAGTCTTTAACACACTGAGGAATGGGAAGAAGGATTAGTGATGTGGCTCAAGCCTGTACATGAAAGTAAGAGAAGCTGGTGTTTTACACTAGCTTAGGATTTTACCTTCTTCCATGAGAAAGAGTAATTTATCCTAGCCCACATCTCCATACTCACTATATAGAGAAATAATTGGAATATAGGAAGGAAAAGGTCAATTCACAGTCTGCTCTTCTGTCCTATTTCTAAGGTCCTTTCAGCAAAGAATATATTTCAGCAGAATATCTACCTCACACACTAACTTTGCAAATTCCATTCCCTTGGAGTTTACCAGGTACGTAAGTATAGAGGTGGGACAGCGACTTAATGTAATGGTCCTGAGCGATGGAGACATTCCCAGACCAGCCAGAGCATGCAACAGACAGAAAATATTTCATTTCAGAGAGCATTTTTTAATTTTCCTGTAATAGGTACCCCTTGCACAGGAACTCACACCTGAAAAGCTAAAAGACCTACCAGTTTCAAAGAGAGAAATCACATTTCTATGCATGCTTACACAAAAAAAAATTCAAATAAATAATAAACAAACAAAAGCAAACCAGACCAATCGAAGGTATAAAAGAGTAACGTCTTATTACCACTACTTTTACAAGTTTCACATCAGGTAGAACTGATCTTTCACATCAGCTGCTGTCAGACTTTCATTTAGTTCATTAAAATATCTTGTTTGGTCAGTTCTACCACTATAATTTATTTTAAACATAGCGAAACCTTAACTAAAGAGGCAACCTGACATTAAGCAGGCACTTAAAAGCCTTTCTAGATTACCACTCCACTCTTTGTGGTGAGGGTTTGGGCAGAGTAAACTTTTGAGCCAGATTCCACTTTCCCTTCATTTCTCAGATCTCTTCAATACAAACTCCAACTTCAGGCAGCACCACCACAGACATGTTACCGTCAGAGCAACCAGCCAAAACACGTCCTTCTAGTCTGAGGTGGTCTTTTCAGCGAAGGTTGGGAAATGGCCCAAAATTGTGATTACTCTTCTGGTTTTTAAACCCCACTTCAAAGCCCAAAAGCTGATTTTCCTCTCTCGCCGCTTAAGGCAAATTTAACTGGATACACATATGGCGTAAGTGCCAAACCCATTTCGAGTTGGAGGAACTTGCAAAACATACAGGGGCAGATTCTGTTGTTCTTACTCACTTTAAACAGCTCCAGCTAAACTAAAGGCACTTCTCAGAGCAATTAAGCAAAGTAGGATCCAATCCAAAAAGAACGTGCACGTTTTATAGTTGAAAAACATACTCTGCGCTGAGGACAGGGGTAATCTGGGGAGGCTTTCAAGTGGCCACTTAATGGACAGTCATATACATGAAAAAGCAGTAGGACATTCTTATTTCAGGACTTTTTTAAAACAGCAACCACGTGCTAGACTCATTTCATTATCTATCCAAAAATGTTTCTTAGCTGGGGGAGGAATCGTCAAGTCAAGATGTTTTGGGGGATCAAACCGTGAGTCAAATCTAATGGAAAATAGCACACTTCAATATTAGGTTAACATAAAATATTTGCCTGCAAAACACAGGTAGCATTCACCAGCTATGTTTTTCACAGGCAGGAATTTCAGCAAGATAGAGCGCATGGTTTTTCCAGAGAAGATTTACGTCACTTCGTCCTTTATACCAATAAGCATATATATTTAAAAAAATAAACCCAGAACTACAGATTAACGATCTTCTTAAAACATCCGGTATAAGCAACATTTAAATCAAGAGCCCGAAGGGGGAAGAAGGAAAGGGTTTTCAGAAGCAAGCCACAAGCCAATGACTCCAAATCCATCCCGCGGGAGGAGCGGGGCAGGTGCCTGAGGGCACAGCC
>VWZK01011951.1:247771-275892 GCA_013396935.1 Baryphthengus martii | reverse complement strand
CCCCTCGGTCCGCCCCCGGCCCGCCCCGCCTCGCCCTCTCGCTTCTCCTCCCCCCTTCGCCTCCCTCGGCCGCCTCTCGCCGCGACTCTCACCCTCCCGGGCTTTCAGCAGCACCGTGTTGGCCACGATGTTCTCGATTTCCATGGTCGGGGGGGCTCCTTGCCCTCAGGGCAGCCGGAGTGGAGGCCGCCCCTACTGCCTCCTTCGCCCCCTCCTCCAGCCCCGCCACCGCCGCGACGCCAAACCTCCGCTCATCCGGCCCCGCAGGACCTCAGCGCTGCGCTCGCCTCTTCCCCATCACCCGCTGCTCGCCCCGGCACCGGCCTCCCCCTCCCCGAGGGCGGAGGCAAGGAGCAGGCAGCAACCGCCCGCCCCGACCATGGCTCTACCGCCCTCCTCAGTCAGCTCCGCCTCTGCGCTCTTGGGCCGCCTCCCCGCCTCTGGTCACCGGGACTACAACTCCCAGAAGGCTGTGCGCGGCATGCGGCGCGGCGAGACGCTAATGCTTTCACGCTCTGCCTGCTGGGAGTTGTAGTGCATTAAGCTTTTCCCGGCCTCCCCCTCAAAGTGGGGGGAGAGAAGAGAGGTAAATCTCGCGATAGTTGGTCGAAGCTCTCGCGAGATGCTTCGGCGTGTGTGGTGGGGCCGGGACAGGCCGGCGTGAGGGACTCGCTGTCAGCGCTGCTCTCCGCCCGGCGACCCCCGCCGCCTCCCACGGCGGCTCAGGGGACATCTCGGGCCACTCGGCACCGGTCAGAGGGCCGTGGTCAGGCCCGAGGTCAGGCCCGAAGGGTAGTTCGGGGAGTTCCTCCCCATACACCTTCACCCCCACCCCCCCGGGCGCCATTTTATTTGCCCCTACCGCCCTGGGTCCCGCGCCCTGAGTGAGTAGGGAACCTCTCCTTCCTCACACCCGTCCCCAAACCAAAAATGGGGAAGGCAGGTAAGAGGAAGCGAAAGGGCTCAGCGCCCTCCGCAGCCAAGGGCCCTGTGAAGTCAGCTATGGCCGTGGTCAAGAGCAACCCCTTCGAGGTGAAAGTCAACAGGCAGAAGTTTGACATCTTGGGGAGGAAGACCAAGAATGACGTGGGGCTACCTGGTGTCTCCCGGTCCAAGGCCATCAAGAAGGTAAGAGGACATCGAAAGTTGGGAGGGAGGATAGCACCTGTAGATGTATTTGTGGTGGAGAGGTGATAAGCCTGGAGCCATCTCAGTGAGATAAGAGACTCCCTCGGTTATGCACAAGACGAGTGGCTGGTCATCTTACATTGCTCAGATGATGATCCTAGAATCATGGACTGATAGGGGTTCGAAGGGACTTCTGGAGATGATAAAATTTTGAGTCCAACCTCTCAGCCAGAGCAGGATCACCCAGGGCAGGCCACACAGGAACAGATCCAGGGGGGATTTGAAAGTCTAGAGAAGGAGATTCCACAGTGACAAAGAGCCTGTTGAAAATGTTTCCCTCCAATGCAATCCAAAGGATTCATTACTCTTAAGTCTCCCTTAGTGCATGTGTGGGAATATTTTCTTTTCAGATTACTCAGATCTGGAATATAATGGCACATGTTGTCAGGTCAAGCCAGCAAATACTGGACCTGAGTGCAGGTGAATATAAGTGCTTGTTATGTTAGTGTTGGTTGCCACCAGGTGTTAAGGTTCTTAATAATGGTGCAACATTGCTGTAATAAGGAAAGCTTGAAAGGGCACAAAGGTCTAATGAAGTGAGAAAAGTGTGGATGCAATGAAACTACCACTGATTTGGAAAACATACAGGTGACTTTGTGTGCACTGGGTAAATGGTTGCGTTGGAGGAGTATGTTGGGAAGCAAAATAATGATCTGTCCTTGTTGCTTTCATAAGAATGACCATAAAACTTAAAAAAAGTAAATCTTTCATCTTCCATCTTTATGCTATTTTGAAATTTTCTCCTTTTCTTTCTCTACTGACATCACTAGCTACCCGACCAAAATCTGTAATGCATAAGGGAGTACATTGTGTCATACTATGCATCTGGAATTCCAGCAACCTACCCTATCCTTGAGAGAAGCACTCAGGGGCTTTTTTATATTCTATCCCTGCAAAGAGACCAGGAAAGAAGCTGAAACCTCTGTAGATTCCATTAAAGTTGTAAAAAAGCACAATTTGAAAGTTTGCCTCTGAGATTCTCTCTGACATGTTACATCAAATCTGTTGTTAAACAGAATATAAAGCACGTAGTGAAAAGGCAAGTTCTTTCTAAAAATAGTGCAGCAAAAGGAAATAGTTTATCATTTTGCCTGCATTGTGAGAAGTGATGCATTAAATATGTTTTTATCAATAACAGCAATCAACAAGAGAGGACGTGAAATACTTGATAAACAAAATGCTTTTCTGTATCCAGGCTATTAAGAGATATTGAAGTGTTTAAGCTGCATGAGTTATATATTCTGTGGAGGAAATAAATACAAGGTGGTTCTGGTGTCGGTTACAGAACTATATATTTTCAGCACAAAATGATAAATTAGTTTTCAGTCGTTATTACTATTTGTCCAGGTTTCTGAACGCGTTATGAATGTTTATTATCACATTTTAAGGTCTCTGGCTTTTATCTGAAAGTAAAAGCAATTTACTAGTAATAAATAGTAATATTTAATAGTAAGGTGAATCGAGTGCTTGTCATGAATTAGATCATTGGCATTGAAAAGTAAACCTGTCTCTTAACCTGCACCATGAGTACAGCACATACCACCTCATATAAGTCTGCTAAACTTCTTTTTATTGCTTTGATGCACAACCTCCCTCTGCTCAACACTAAAGCAGAGAGAGCTAAATGTATATACCCACTTGGGCTGTGTTTTATGGCTTAGATGACAAGACCGAAAGAGGTTCAGCTGATACTGGGGCTTTTTCACTTTCTTTAATGTCTTATTCTTATATACTAAGCTTTAGGCAAATCAGAATTCTTCGGTAGCAATGCAGAGTTTTTTATATGTGATTAAATAAAGCTTCAGTGTACCCTATTTTATCTTCATATGGGCAGCTTGTAAGAGAACTTAATGACTCTGAACATATTGTATGAGCTTCCTACCTTTTATCTTGTGAATTTTTCATTCTGTTTCTTTCCATTGTGATGAATTAGATAACATTGTCAGGATATCATGAAGCTTTTTTTGCGTTGACTTAGAGAGTAATTCTTTTCTTTGCTTTTTAATTTGATCTCCTTTTCTTTTTTTTTACTTTTTTTCCCCTAGCGTACCCAAACGTTACTGAAAGAATATAAAGAGAGGGAAAAGGCAAATGTGTTCAAAGATAAACGTTTTGGTGAATATAACACCAAATTAAGTCCAGAGGAAAAGATGATCAGACGATTCACTTTGGAGAGACAGGTAAAGTACAGAAATAAAAAATAATAAATAAAAGCGTAGAATTACAAGAAACACTTGACTTTTTAGGTTGAGGCTTCCCCCTTTACAGAGGGTTTTGCAGGGTAATGCTTTCTTTTTGTTTTTGTGTTTGGAACTTTTATGAAAAAGCAATTTTTTGGTGGGAATCCAAGATTTTTCATGAAAATTTTCTGGGTTTGCAAGACAGCTTTTTGAAGCAGAAATTTCTTTGAGGATTGATACACGAGAAAGCCAGTTTTAAGCTGATTCATTGATTGCTTGGTTTTCTTTGACCGCTTTGACTACTGTGATTTGGGAATTAAATTAGGAAAAGGCAACCACCATCTAGTACACTTTGAGATTCTAATAGAGCTATTGAACAGCAGCCATTCTGTGTGCTGACAGGGACTCTGTAGCTTTGCTGTCATAAGTATTGGTCCAGTAGTGCTCTTATTCCAGTGCTATATTCCAGCAGAACACTGGAATAAGAATCTCCTCAACTAGCAGTAAAAGTGCAGGCTGTATTAGTTTGTTGTCTGAGAATTAAAAAGTCTTTTATTTCATTGGTTTGCTTTACTATTCTCAGCAAAATTATGGAAAGAAGAACATCTATAATCTTAATGAAGAGGAGGAATTGACTCATTATGGCCAATCTTTGGCCGAAATTGAAAAGCTAAATGATATTGTTGATAGTGACAGTGACACAGAAGAAAGAGGAGCGCTGTCAGGTAAGACATGTCAGCGACTATCCCACTGCTGCTTTTATTGTTGGTGCATGGACAGGATTTGTTCAGTACTGTCCTACAGCAAGAAAGAGTATTATGTACTTGGTTGGGGTGATTAAGCCAGATTTGATTACTTCTTAATGACGCACCCAACAGCTCCCTGGATTTTAGCAGGTGTTCAGTTGTAACTACTTACCTAGTAAACTTCTTTAGTCTTTTTAGCATTCATAGGTACCTGTATTTTGTGTCCTTTGGGCAGAATTTGAAATGTGAGTTTTCTGGTTGTTTTCTTGCACCTCTGAGTCTAAATACTAGTTAAAATATTGAAAAAAAACATGTTCATACCTCATTAAAAAAATGTTTGCCAGTGTAAGTTCCGTATCTGGCATTAATTTCTTTTCATCATCAGTCTCTTTTCACGGAGTGGGAATAGCACATGATTGATTCAATAGTTTCAATTGTTCCCATTCTCCAAGAAATGGGAGATACTGTCCCAGCAGCAGCACTCCAGCATTCATGTGTGGATTTGAAAAGGATTCAAAGTCTATTTATTTATTTATTTATTTATTTTAGCTGAATTAACCGCTGCTCACTTTGGAGGGGGTGGAGGCCTCCTTCGGAAAAAAGTATCAAGTGGGCAGCAAGAAGAAGAGGAGGAAAAACCAAAATCTAGGAAGGAACTCATAGAAGAGATGATAGCCAAATCTAAACAAGAAAAGGTGAGTTTTTAGTCCTTAAGTATAAACAAGCATAATTAACAAGCTGTCACAATTTCTGTCTTTGCAGAGTAAAACAGTAGCGGCATAGAAACCAAAGGAGATAACGAAGAGTCCAAGCTCCCTGAATGACGTCCATCTGCCTTTGTAGGCATTTGGGATATGCAATGAATATCTGCCATTCTTTAATATCCCCACATCTTCCCATCTATTGATTTCTAACTCATTTTCTGTATGCAACACTTGTGCCACTCAATGTAACTCTAGACTGCTTCTTCCACAAAGAATGCTGACACCTTTAAAATATAAAATACTTAAATATATTCACTTGCTAAAGAGAGCATTTGAGTTTTATGCTGTAAATGCTGTGCCAGGTTCATCTGAACATAACTGCTGCATTTGATTTGTGTTTTGGTTTTGATTTTTTGTTTCTAGCAAGAGAGGCAAAGTCGAAGAGAAAGTGCATTAGAACTCACAGAAAAGCTTGACAATGACTGGAAAGAAATCCAAACCCTTCTGGCCCGCAAACCCCCAAAGTCAGAGAGAAAGGACAAAGAAGTAGAAAAACCCAAGGTAAGATTTTTGTCTGTATTACTTAATTTTGTTCTAATAACTTACAATTTTGACTTAACGGTGGCTGAAATGCGAGGTCATCACTTGGTAAAATAAAATATTGCCTGCTGTTCACGTTGAAAGAATGCTGCAGGTTTAGGACAGTTTGGTTAGTTGGAAGAATAGAGTTTTATATGATTTATTTGATTAGTCATCAGATCTGAGAGAGGTTGCAGGTTAAATGTTGCCTACAGCTTATTTTTATTACAAATACATTTTCTTGAAAAAATGAAATTGTTGAGAACATTGATTTGCTGTGACTGCCTTTGCAATGTTCCTTGGATAAAACAACTTTTATTTGACAGCAAACATTTCCTTGTTATAAATGGAGTACTGTCCCTACAAAAAGGAAATGAAAATACTGAACTTCTGAATTGATAGCTTATCGTCTCAAAGCTTTTTTTTCTATCTGTTGTACTTTATGCTAAGGAAAACAAAGCTTTAAATCTAATAGTAGGTATTATAATGCATTGCATTATTTTTTTCCTTGTAGAAATTTTGTATTATGTTGCAGAACGTTGCGAATTTCCATTTATTCCTTGGCAGTAGAATTTAGTTTTTAAAAGATTGAACTAAGGAACTGATTTTATGTTAAAATTGATCTCAAATAATGAACTGAAGATGCTGGATCAAAAGTTCCTATGTTGGTGTATTGATTTTTAGTTTTAAGACACATCAGAACACGCTGAATACTCCAGCAACGTTGGTAATGTAGTGTCTTAGACAAAAATTTAGTCATCATAATTTGCTGAAAAGGAAGATTAGACTTCCTTGCTTCATTTGTGTGGCTCCAGTTTCAGAATTATCAAGGATGCAAAGTATGTATTAGTAATGCTCTTTAATATTAACCTTGAATTGGAGAAAATTATATAGTGATGTGTATGAAGAAAAATTCCTAGAACTGAAATGTAGAAGAGCAGTATGATTTAGTGAAATATCACTGAGTATCAGCATCCCTTTTTGGTTTTTGTCTGTGTAGCTAAGATAAGAAACATTTAGCTCAAGTCTGACAGTATGAAGTGAAATGTACTGTAAATTTATTAATTCTGCCTGCTCCTTGAGAAAATACTATTTTATTAATAAAAATATTTTAAAGGTTTTCAGTTTTTTCAGTTGTCAGTATCTTAAATAGGGGAGGGAGAAATTCCAGGAGAATTTCTGTGCAGTGTTCTTTCCATTCCTTGTCTTAATACTGAGTTGAATGTTCTTGCAGCTTTCTTTGGAAACGGTCTGTTCCTTGTATCTTAACAGTCTTATTTCTTAGCTGTTAGTCTGGCAAAGGGGTGGCTGCAAAGCAGAATAATAAAACTTCAGATAATAAACAATTATATAAATATTTCTTTAGCCTGATGAATATGATATGATTGTTCGAGAACTTGGATTCGAGATGAAAGCAAAACCTTCAGAAAGGATGAAGACAGAAGAAGAATTGGCCAAAGAGGAGCAGGCACGACTCCAGAAGTTGGAGGTACACCATTTATGGTTGTAGATTTGTTTTGTGGCCTGGCTTTTGGGAGTTACCGCTTATATTCATCGCTTGGCCTTCGGTTGAAAGTGGCTGCGCTAAACTGCATTTCGTCAGAGGGTGAATTCAGGAAATCTTCTGTTGGTGTTTTGTTTGCAATCCGATATGACAACAAAAACACAGGCTTAGTACGTGACTGTTGAGGTTTCTGAAATCAGTTGATCTTTCTTTAGTAAAAATGTCATGTCAGTTCAGTTTGCCTGTAAATATTTTTAATTACTTAGAGTGGAGAGGTGCTTCTAAGTCAGTGAAGGGGAGCATCACCTTGCACAGCAGTCACGCTGGCGAGTCGTTTGTTGTTTTCTTCTACCCTTGTAAGAGTCTTCCAGGGGTAGCATCTACAAAGCTTTTCGTTTCAGAGGAATAGGATTTTCTTAGGAAGTGTTGCGTGCTCTGTTAGATGAAGTTTTGAGGCTTATGGAAAGATTGAATAACTTGGTAAATGTTTCTCCTTTTTTTCATTTTGTTTGGTATACTAGGGAAACATTTAGGACCACAGGGATTCAGCTTACCTTCAAGTTGCCTCAGAACATCTGAGTAATTAGCTAATAGCAGAACAGAAAAAAGGATTTTTTTTTCTTCTTTTCTGTTCTTGTCATCTTGTTTGATGCACAGTCTCTCTGGTTGCCCCGGTGGAAATCCTTTTGTAAATGATTGGTTCAGATATTGCCCATTGAGTCTATTAAAAAATTTAGTATATCTTAAAAATCTTAGGATATGGTTGTTTGCACAAACTTGTTACACGTAAGGGAAACACAGATAAATGCCATGGAACCATAAAACACTTTAAAAGTGTACACATTCCAGTAATGATGTCTCGTAAGCAAAACAGATAAATTTTAAAATGAGGTAACATAATGCTTCTGGTAAACCCAGCTGTAAAGCCTTCCCAAGAAGCTAATCCAATTGTCTGTGTGCTCTTAACAGATTGCATTTCCCACAAGAAATAACAGCATCATCAGCTTTTGCCCACAATTTCTCAAGTTGCTGTTTATTCTTTTCATCATCTTGAATAATCCCAGTCAACCTTTTTCTTTAATTTTTGGGTTTTTTAGCTGTGGTATTTGAAGGATCTTCCATTCTGTTGTAGTTACCTGGTTGATCTGCGTGACTCTCATCTCTGTGTGGTATTTCTTCTAAAAACCAGGCAGATCGACTACGTCGAATGCGTGGAATAGATGAAGAGGCGAGTAAAAAGAAACCCAGCCATGTGTCAGCTGATGATCTAGCTGATGGCTTTATCCTGGATAAAGATGACAGACGTCTATTGTCTTACAAGGTAAGGTCTGAAGTTCTAGAGTTTTCAGAGTTCTGAAAAGAAGATAGGAAAATCAGGCTGGAAGTGGCTTTTGTGGAGACCTCTAGTCTAGCCTCCTGCTCAAAGCACGGTCAACTATGAAATCACTAGTTTGCTCTGGGCTTTATCCAGTCTGCTCTTGGAAAATCTCCAGGAACGGAGACTGCAACCTCTCCCTGGGCCATCTGTTCCACTGATTGTCCTTGCTATGAAAAAGTTTCTCTTTATAGCAAGTCTGAACATCTCCTGTTTCAACGTAGGCCTGTTGCTTCTCATTCTCCTGCTGTGGATCGTGATGAAAAGTGTTGTTTTGTCTTCTCAAGGGAGACCCTTGTCGATACTGGAAGGTGATTATTTGGTCCAGGTAGAACAAGCCCAAATCTACCTCTCCTTGTAGAACAGCTGCCCCCGCCCCACTGAAATCTTGGCAGCTTTCTTGCTACAGTTTCTAGATTTCTTCATTGTATTTGCAGGTCCAAGACTGCCCACTATATTCTATGTGGTCTTAAAAATGTTGAGTAGGGAGGAGTAATTGTTCCTTTGGTCTACTGACTATACTCCTGCTATTAGAGTAGCCTTCTGTGAGGCCAGCTTGGTGGGCTGAAGAGAGGACTTTAGCCCTTCTGGTCATATTTTGGTGGGGTTTTTTTAATTTCTGCTGTATTTGATACAACTTCCACCAGATTTTAGCCTGAGGATGTGTGGGGTTTCTGAAAGAACCCTTCCCCTGTGAAGTAGCTTTGATTAAGGTGGCAGAGCAATATAACCTTAAGCTGATGTGGTGAGTCACCCTGACTGGTGCAAATCCCTGCGTACTGAGCCTCTCATCCTCTCAGATGTAAGTAGCAACAGGATTGCTCTTGTCCTTGAAGGGGAGGATACAACTTGTGAATGTGAATTTAAACTGATGATTCATAAAATCAGGACGGAACAAATATTTATCTGATGGGCTATTTTAATAGATAGAGGGAATATACTTTCTGTAACTAAGAATGCTTTTGTAAGTGCTGTGGATTTTTTTTTTTTTTTGTGTGTCATCTGCTAGTAGTTTTTTACTTGTGTGTTCATTCTTTCAGTCTTCATAAAGTACCTCCTATTCTTCCACTTTCTTACAGCCCCTTGGAAGTACCCAGTGATTCTTATATCTGTGTGCATGTGCTCTCCTTAAAATCCCTTCTTGGCTGGCACTGCTGGTGTTCACTGCTTGGTCAGGGTAGCGAGGCTCAGATGCTGTTTGTGTGTATTTACTGATGGCTCTGCATGGTGTTTCTGGTGAGGTGCTGTCACTTCAGAAGTGGTCTTATCTGGCTTATTTTCCCTACTGACAGGATGGAAAACTTAATATTGAAAATGAAGACCAGGAGGAAAACGATGACGATGAAGAAGAGGAAGAGAGTGGTGCGAAGGAGGGTGATGAGAGTGAAGAGGAAAGTGAGGAAGAATCTGGTAATGAAAATGAGGAGGAGGATGCTGCAGATAGCCACTCTGATCTTGAATCTGACCTTGAGAGTGAAGAAGAAGCTGCAGGGAATAAAGAACAGAATAAACACACGACAAATGAAAAGGAATCAGAGAATGTGGAGAAACTAGATCCAGAAATGGAAGCTGCCAAATCAGAGCTTCCCTATACATTTACTGGTAAGCAAAGGACTGACCCAGAGATCCTTCTTGTCTTCAGGGGTTTATAATTAATCTCTTTCTCTGCCCTGTAGGATCTTACATATTCCATCCACGAAGTTTTCCTTCACAGTTGTCTTCTGCTATTCCCAAGAGTAGCCATAACTGCTGTGGTTAGTGATCAGCCCTAGTCATGCTATGAGCAGTGGGAACCAGCGCTGTTTCTGCTCCTCTGAGCAGCCTTAGAATCGAAAGACAAATACTGGAGAGAAAAATGGAAAGATCCGTCCCTCTTTCTGAAGGCCACCGACACATCCAATCCAAAATGCTCTTGTTTTGTGTAAGGGAAGCCAGAATAGGATTCTGTTATCTACACTTAAATGACAAAAGGTTTCTTTGTCCGGTGTTTGGACTGGTGTTTTTGTCAGAGAAGATGCTTGGAGAGGCAGGATTCTGAAGTTTAATCCCTCTGACGTTAACATCGCAGTGCTGTTAAATAGAGACGCTCAAAGTTCTACTCCTTTTGGGCCTGTGCCTAGGAGGAAGGAGGAGGCACTTTTTAAGTAGTACATAAAACATTCATTAATATTAAGTACATAATGCAGCTAACTATTGTCCTAGTGTGGATTTCTCTAACAAAAGTATCTGTTGCAAGATTAAACAAGCTTTCAAACACTTCCTTAAGCGCTTGCATTTTTCCATCAAAAGGCGATAACTTATTACCCAAAGCCTTTGAAATTGTTTTCAGGTTTTGCTTTAACCAGAACGCAGTCACCTTGAAATAACTCAAAAAAAATGAACCACTTAGAATGTTTTCTAGCATGTGAACTTACACAAAAGACTAAATATGTGCCAGTTTGTTTTGTTTTTTTTATTATTATTTTATATTAATGGCAAGATACTCTTCTTACTATTCTTCAAGCAAAAACTAGTTAGGTATTAAGACAGAGTTAATTGCACTATGGCAAATTTAGGGTTGAATGTCTGCTTAAGTTTAATTCTGCTCTGCATGTGTCAACATGGTTGTGCTTAGCTTAGGCACCAAATACAGGATGAATTGAGTGTTAACCACTGAAAAACTTCAACGTTATTTTCTGACTTACATTCTCCTGTACAATGTTACATATATGCCACAAGATGATTGGCATTTAAAAGGTCATTATTTAAAAGCTGTATGGTGCCTTTTTTTTTTTTCCTGAATAATAATATTTTCAAGTTGGAAATGTTTTAGATGTTCACTTGAATTAAATACGTTAAGTTTGAGATTTTTGCCTCATAAATTTTTGTTTTTATTTCCTAGTTCCCGAGTCCTATGAGACATTTAAGTCTTTATTGGCTGGAAGAACAGTAGAACAACAGCTTATTATACTGGAGAGAATTCAGAAGTGCAATCATCCAAGCCTTGCAGTGGGAAACAAAGCAAAGTTGGAAGTATGGAGATTTTATTGTTTTGTTTGAAGTTTAAAATTAACTTTGAATTCCAGAGTAAGTTTTAGTAAATGTTTAGGAAGCAGTGTAAAGTGTACCTGCTTCTGTGGTATGAATAGCAGTAGAATTAACATGCCACTCTTCGTTTTCTAACTTCGGTATCACTGTTCTTTTGTGCTCTTTGAGAATATGTACAATGAAGAGAAAAAATGAATGATAATGTTATGCTTTTTGCAGAAGTTGTTTGGCTTCCTTTTGGAGTACGTTGGGGAGTTAGCAACTCTGGATTTACCAGAGCTCAGAACAATTGACAAACTGGTCCTGTAAGTAATAAATCCTATGGACTTTTGGTCCTTTATGATTTAAAATGAAAAGCTACCTAGGTTAAAGCATTTAGCACGTTGTTTGTTTCAAACACTTGTGAGGCTTGTAGGCAACTGGTAACTCTCCAGCTCTGCAGTTTTTAAACTTTTTTTCTTGTATTACGTGAGGTCTTAACTTCACCATGACTTTTTCAAAACCGCAGAATGTAACTTTTGCAAAAATGCTTTTCATGGGCAGTGGATAAATAACCCCATGGATGCATGTAAACCGTTGTGTGTGAACTTACTTAGATTGCTGAGCAGAGATTTTAAGCTTTGTAATGACGGTGCAAAAATTCCCTTTGCAATCTTAGTTTTTTCCATGGGTTTCAGTTCTGTGAATTCGCTGAGGGAACTAGATAAAAATGGAATTAAAGAGTGTTATAAAGAGCTCATGTAGAAGTTTCAAATGTACACTTTGCAGGAGGTTGTCAGTTTGGCATTGTTGTCTTCAAATACCTGACAGGCAGTTAGAGGGACAAGAGAGCTCAGTTTTCCTCAGATATACAGCAAAGGACAAGAGTCAGTACAGGCTGCAACAAAGGAAACTCCAATTAAATATAAGGAAGAAAAACTTCATAGCCAAGGTGGTGAACATTTAAACAAGTTTCCCAGAGAGCCTTTGGAATCTGCATTCTTGAAGACAGACAAAACTTGTCAAAGCCACGAGCAAGCTGACCCAGCTTTGAAGTTAGCCATGCTT
This sequence comes from Baryphthengus martii, assembly GCA_013396935.1. NCBI lineage: Eukaryota > Metazoa > Chordata > Aves > Coraciiformes > Momotidae > Baryphthengus > Baryphthengus martii. Next base: position 263,542 of record VWZK01011951.1, on the reverse strand, counting down.
CAAGAAGGGAGCTATATCAGATGATCTCCAAAGGTCTCTTCCAACTAAAATTAGTCTGTGATTCCTATCTTGACTTTGCAGACTAGACAGCTTTCTTTCAGACAGTTATTTGTGTATTTTTCAGCATGTGTTTTTTATTTCACGCTGAAGTAAGTTTTAAAAACTCTGTTCTGTGCAGATTTAGCATTCATTGCTCTCTTGTGTTCATCAGCAGGAGCACTGACGGGTTCATACTGCTGCACATTCTGGAGCTTTATGACCCAAATTAATTATTATTTTTATTTAAGATTTAGAGACCACCAAATCAAAGGCTCAATGAAAAATACACGTGTCTGTAAACTAAAAACAGTACAATAATAATCTCTATACTGATGATTTGTCTCAGGGAGTTTGTTACTGTTATAATGTAGACAGAAGTCAAGAAATCTTCCTACAGGTGTTGAAAAATGAGTTTTCCATTAACATCAACAGTATGACTTGATTATGACTTCACATTTCTTCTTAATAGGCCATTGTACAATCTTTGCCAGATGTTTCCTGAGGCAGCCAGTGACAGTATGAAGTTTATCCTTCGAGAGGCTGCCCATGATATGGCAGAAGTAATTGAAGTCAAAGGCCATACAACATTTCCAGGTTTAGACACGGTAAGGAATGCATACTGCTAGGAAAATCTCTTTTGCTTTCCATTCAGTAAATGTGAAATGACATTAAACTGAATTTCATATTTCAAAGTATGTAAAGAATTAGTAGCACCTATATGACTTTTTAGGTTTCTCAGTATTTTGAATTGCCTCTCTGGAGAGGAGTTATAACAAAACCTCCGTAACAACAACGGAAAATCCTGAGAAGCAAACAACTAACCCCAAATCAACAACTCTCTCCACACACACGTGGTCTTCAGAACAGAAATGTGACTCTCTAATACTAGTAAGAGGAAAATACCTTAAAATTGCCACTTGGGTTTTCATAACAGAACGGTCTTTGTTTTCCTGATCAAATTTAAGTGAGTGGTTCTGGGAACAATTTGTATTGCCAGTTATGTCCTGATTTCTTTAATTTTAAGTGCAAATGTTTAAAAAAAAAAAAAGTGCTCCATAGAAGTGCACTATCTCCTCGGTTAACAAAAATCACAACAAAATCCTTTTATGGATATAAAAATACAACTTTTCTTAGTACTTTATGTATTAGAGTTGCTAAATTAATGCACAGAAGGTTGTTACCTTTCCTTCTTAGAAACATTTCAACATTTCAGTGGCCGTGCTAAATGTGAACAGACTCCTTTTTCAGTGTCTGGGTAAATGGCTGTAGGGGAATTGAAGAACGGAGCATATGGAAAATGAGTGTTTAGTGTCGTAAAAAGTTTCAAAGACAAACCATAAGTCAGTAATCCAAAGGGAGCTGCTTGTTTTGTGTTTCCCAGCTTGATGAAGCAGTGCTGTCTAATGGAGTAATTAATTAGACTATTGAAAGAAAATAGACTGAAGGATTTTCTTAGAAGACTTAGTTCTTACAGCTTGGAATATATTTATATTGAGTTCTTTTGAAGAGTGTTTTTTTCAGGATGTTTTGGATTTTGCAGGAAATGTATTGTAGAGAGCTTTTAGCTTCTACTTTATTTTTTTTTTTAGCACTATCACCCTTATGACATCAATCACACTTCTTACTTTCATTCCCTCCAGTAGACTTTTCCAGGTTTCAAGGCATCATTATCATTTAGAGTGAAACTGCATCACTCTCCTATCCTCAAAGCACTTGTTTGAATGAACATTCGTCAGACCACTTGTGTTAGTGGATCTTACATGTGCCGATAGTTCATCTAACCTGAAATTTGGACTGTGCTATTGAGTAGCCAGAACAGTTCAGGAGAATATTTGTCCATGACAGAAACTTCATAGAGCTGAGACAATAAAACTTTTACTTGCATCTAGCTTGCTGTGTAAACATCCACTTAGATCATTTTCAGAATGACCTGGCAACAGATGTTTAACATCCTGATGGTCCTGACAGGAGGTCACTGCAGGGCAGTTATTCGTCAGTGACATGTGTGAAGTCAGGATCCTGGGAATAACGTCTTAACTAGATTTTGCCTTATTCTGTTTTTCCAGCTAATTTATTTGAAAATTACATCTCTGCTCTTTCCAACTTCTGACTTCTGGCATCCAGTTGTAACACCTGCTTTTATGTACATGAGTCAGCTACTTACTAAGGTATGTCTGTGATGTTGTATCTCAGTATATAGCTTCATTTCCTTGTTTCTTCCTAGAACTCCAAATATATGTGTTAGCCTTAATTTATAGGTTAGAAATGGACTGAAAAGGCAGCTTTGTGTTTGGTATAGTCACAGGCGGTAGTTGGAAGAAAAAGTGAAGAGGAAAAAACCCTTGCAGAGTACAGGCCAACTAACAAAACCGTATCTTAATTTTTCTTTTTTTTTCAAGCTGTCACACAAGAATTCCTTATATGGCAAATTACATAGAACTGATAGAACAGGCTGAATACAGGCTGAAATCATTCATTAGTGATTTTGCTTCCATGTATTACATTTGTTCCTACTTAAGAAAGCGATTTACTTAGAAATTGGCAGCGTTTGTTTTCCCTGAAGATGTGCCTAATGCAGCGCATCGCAGCGCAGTTAAAACACGTCCTTATAAACAGGATGTTTGGAGAGAAAAATATGTTTCGAAAGTTTTGAGCTAGTTTTTTCTATTGCTGTCAGATATCCAAGTTGCTCTGAGCCTTTTGTTCTCTCGGTTCATTTCTGAAGAACTTATTATTTGTGATTTAGCACCTTCTAGTGGCCAAACCAGTTCTGACAGACTTTTTCCTCAGTTCTGCAATTGCACTTTAGTGAGGGCAAAGGAAAGCCAGTCTGTTTTTCATGTAAGTTCAAGGGGTGTAATTTTACACAATTTGAATCTATACAACTTAATATTTCTGCTTTTTGGGGGAGATCCTATAGACTTTTAGTGATGAATATTTTGTGCTTTTCTTTTTTGCCTTTAGTGTCGCATCACAACGTTGCAAGATGTTATTAAAGGGTTGTTTATATGCTGTTTGTTCCTGGAATATATATCTCTCTCCAGGAGATTTGTACCAGAACTCATCAATTTTCTTCTTGGAGTACTTCACATATCTCTACCCAAAAAACAAGCCCAAGGTGAGTTTGTTTAGAGTAAATGAGTAATACATTTTAGTAGTATTGTTTGTCTTCCTAAATTTCAAGAAAAATCTTTCACACGGAATTTATTGTTTTGAACAAAAGACCAAAATCATCTGCTAGTTTAGCCACACACAGCCTTGATTCTTGGACATTCTTCTTTTGAACTAGATCTTCTAGTGTTGGCAGGAGGGAAAGAAGTGAAGTTATTAAAGGAAATGAAGTCATGCTGCCCACAGTGCAATATTTTGGCAATGTTGTTTTTCTAAATAGAGTGAAAGAAATAGAAATCCACATTGCCAAGGAGTATCCTGCATCTTCACAGGGAGGCAGCAGCTAATGCTGCAGATGCACTTCTCTCATTGATCTCTTAGCTGAAGAGGGAGGCTATCACAAAGTTGGTATTTTTCCTTCTCTTTTGTTTTTTTTCAATTTGAGATGGATTTGTTGTGGTGTAACAGCTTGTGTATCCCCACAAGCAGGGTTAGTCTGTGCCATAACTTAACTATGTCAGTGTGACAACTTGCACAGACAACAGGGATAAAAAACCCCTAGCTTTTCAATTGGATCCATATGCTAGTAGAATATTTTTATTTGCCAGTCTTCATCTTTCTTTGACTGGTTCTTTTGGATTCATTTCTAATGTTAAAGTTATTCTAGATCTGGAGCATTTTTGTTGACAAGCTTAATTACACCAGAATTATAGAATCCTAGAACAGCAGGGGTTAGAAGGGACCTCTGGAGATGATCGAGCCCAACCCCCCTGCCAGAGCAGGATCACCCAGGGCAGGCCACACAGGAACAGATCCAGGTGGGATTTGAAAGTCTCCAGAGAAGGAGACTCCACCACCTCTCTGGGCAGCCTGGGCCAGACTCCAACACCCTCACTTAGCTTTGTCAGTAACTAATTCATGTGTTGGTATCTCGCTCTGGGTCAATATGAGTGTCACTCTCACTCAGCATGTGTGAAGGGGCTCTGCGGGATGGATACTCTCAAGTGAAAAATTTGTTGTTTGCTGGCAAACTCACAAGATGTGAGATTGAAGGGACTACAGGCTGTGTATTAATATACTCGTCACTCTTGGTTAGACACCTGAAGAGTCTCTGTTCTCTAAGCAGTCATCAGTCTGGTGAGGAAAGTTCGGCTCCTGATTCTGCAGTATTCCAGTAGTACTGAGTGGTTGTCTTGCAGATCCCTTCTTTTATTTTGTATTTTTTTCCTCTTCAGGATTTTTCTGCCTGTCCATGCTGGCTTTTTCTTTTTTTTCTCTTTTGAATTCCTGAGCTATTAATGATCCCTTTCTCAGCAAGCTTAGCACCGCTGTTTCACCTTTATTACCTTGGCTGGCTGTACCCTACAGACTTTCTCCCAGCTGCTTCTCGCAGCTTAGCAGTTTCCTCTGAAGTGAGAGCCAAGGTTTCACAGCTGGGCTGCATCAGAGCTAAGGCCAGGATTCGCAGAACACCAACAGCTCAACTCTGAGAAGGACTTGGGAAGAGGTTACAAAGTGGGTGGGTTACGTAGCACTTAAAGTATTTTCTCCTATCTGTACTTCCTAAGGAATGTTTCATCTCCAAATGTTTTTGGTACAATTAAGATACAAGATTCAGCAAAATCAGATAAGAAATTATTTAAAAATATTTAGTGGTAATTGATGATCAAGTGTTAATCTTTTTTAATTTCCTTTGTATTTCTACTAATGATTCTGCATTACTTAAATGTGCATGGGGTTGAGGGAAAGCTCAAGAAAAGCTATGTTAGAAGCATAGTGGTTGCTGAGAATTTTTAATTCAATATTGATGTTTTGAAGTTATCAGAGTATCTGGTCATGTTTTTGAATATTCGTAGTGGGAGTATTGCTGATTAGTGTAATGATTAGGCTGCCTACACAGAATATTTTAAAATGAGCATACATCCAGTTCTCTGTAACATTGACGTACTGTCACACCAAAAAAAATTCTTGGGGTTTGATTTGATAGTGAGTAGAATCAGCAAATAGAAGTAACTGTTATGGATCAAGCTCATAAAAATAAAACAAACTTCTCACATGAAGAAATTATATGGAATGTAACTTCATAGAAGACTGAAATATAGTCTGCTTTAGCCTTAAACAGTTATTATTTTGAAAAAGGAGAAAAACTGGAGGTGGAGGGAGTGGTGAGGAATTGTCGTTGTTGACAGCCTTAGCTAATGGACTCAGGCTAATGAGATCTGCTGTCCTCTCACGAGTAAAGCAGATAATAAAACTCACGTATCTTAGTTCCTGATCTGGCCTGTGCCTGTGTGTCGTCATCTCTGGCAGCTTTCGGTCTCAAACTTGATGAATCTTTATTTAAACAGGACTGTCTTCCTGCCTCTTTACAGAGCCAGGTACCATCCAACCAATTCCTTATCCAGTGAGTGGTCCACCTGTCAAATCCTTGTCTCTCCAAGTAGATGATGTCAGTCACACTTCCCTTATCCACCCATTCTGTAACCCTGTCATAGAAGGCCACTAAATTTGTCATGCACAGTTTTGCCCTTAGTGAAGCCATGCTGGCTGTCACCAGTCATCTCAGGTTGCCCAGAGAGGTGGTGGAGTCTCCTTCTCTGGAGACTTTCCAACTGCCTCTGGATCTGTTCCTGCGTGGCCTGCCCTGGGTGATCCTCCTCTGGCAGGGAGGTTGGACTAGAAGATCTCTGGAGGTCCCTTCCAATCCCTAACATTCTATGATTCTGTTTTCCATGTGCCTGAGCATAGTTTCCAGGAGGATCCACTCCATGATCTTGCTGGGCACGAAGGTGAGACCGACCAGCCTGCGGTTCCCCGGGTCTTCTGGGTTTTTCTCCTCATGAAAATGGGGGTTATTTTTCTCCTTTTCAAGTTACTGGGAACCTCACCAATCTGCCATGACTTTTCAAGTGTGATGGAGAGTAGCTTAGTGACTTCATCTGCCAGTTCCCTCAGGACTCCTTGGTTGCATCTTATCAGGTTCCATGGACTCGAGCGCATTCAGGTTCCTTGGATGGACTCAAACCTGACCTTCTCCTACAGTGGGCAATACCTCATCCTCCCAGGCCCTGCCTTTGGATTCTGTGAACTGGCCAGCATGGCTGGAGCACTTGCCTGACTGTACCCATGCTCCAGTGTTTTTTATTATTTTAGAAAAATATAATACTGATAATAAATGTGTTTTAAAGCAGTACGATGAAAAAAATGTAAGAAGTGTTGTTGGTGTTTCTTCCATCAGAAAGAACGCTTAGGATTGATCTTGTTTAATTTTTGTGCTTGTTTTTTAGGCTATACTGTAGTGCATCCATTTACACCAGTGGGGAAAAATTTAGAACTGCTTTTGGTGTGCAATAAGAAGGATCTGGAAAGTTGGCAGAAGCAAAATCTGCCGTTGAGTATTGTGACTGGATTAAAGGAAACCGGCCAAACAGAAATAAATCACATCAGGTACGTAGGAAATGGGAACAGAAGAAACACCAGATCACCTTTTGGATAACCCCAGTGACAGTGCTCTTTAGGACTGAAAACAGGAGCAGTGAGTTGTTCTGCTTTTTTTTTTTTCTGTTTAATATTTCTGGTACTACTGTGTAGCCTGTGAAATGGTCAATCTTTTGGCAGAATGTTCCGCAGAGCACTTGCTGGAGTGCTCAGCCCTTCCCTTCCTTTTCAGGACAGCTGTGAACTGAGGAGGAGGATGGAGAGACAGAGGAGCTGCTCAGTACTTTAAACTGTCAAGCTCTTCAGAAGCAAATGACTGTATTTACTGACAAACACAGTGTTAGAAAGTGTCACTTAAGTAATGAAATACTGAAGTTAGGAAGACTACAGTCAAACATTCATTAACCACGTTCAGGCTCATTTTTCACCTTGCACGTGTGTTATAGTGTAATTTATTTCAGGGGTGAGTGAGCATTTTGTTAACGAAAAAAAGAAAACCCCAAACCAAAATTACTAATTCTGTTTTCGTGAAGTTGTAGAACTTCAGAACCACTCCCAGAACACTTCTAGAACCAGTATAAAAACATCTTGCTCCACAAAACTGGCAAAGGCACAATACTGGCTTGTACTCTATGTACTGACGTAAAGATTTGTTGCTGATGGATTTCTTGGATATTTGTTTAGGAGAGTGAAATTTTTAGTCTCATGTAACAGCAGAAAGAGAAGAATAGCAGCATCTATAGCACCAGTTTCTGTCAGGCAGTCTTAATAATAGATGCTGCTATCGCTTCCAAATTTAATTAATTAGATTAATTTTATTTGAACATCCACTACAGTTTTTGCAAGTGAAATTGTTAATGCTTCTGTGCATTACAGGTTATCGTGTCTAGCCCTGTGTTATGACCTTATTAAGAAGTGTGCAGCTCTGTATGAGTCCTTACCATCATTCCATGAAATAATGCATCCTGTGAGAGTTCTCCTTACGCAGCATGTGCCAGTGAATGAATATCCTGAAAAAATGCAGGTATGTGTTCCTCAAGAATGAAATAATTGATGTGTTTGGTTTTATTAATAAATTAGGAGATCTTCATCTGTGCTTAAACACACAAAACATCAGTGATATTTATTTTCAAGGGTCAGGCATTTGCCTTCAAAAATCAAAGTGATGTTGCTGTGGAAAGAAAACAAAGAATAGCAGAGAATGCTCAGAAAAAAAAAATTTTTTTCCATTGTATATCTCGTCTTGCCCCTCTAATTGAAGAGAATAATAATAATAATAATGTAATAATGTTTACTCCATGCATGACTTAATTTATAAGACTAGTAGTCTAATCATCCAGTTGCTCTTGTAGTTTTGTAATCAATCTGTAAGACCTTGGTACAGCCAAGTAGGTGTATCAAATTGATAAGAGTATTTATAACTAAATAAAACTAACATTGAGGTGCCTGGTCCAGGTACCTCACTTAAAACAGGACAGTTGTTTATTTTCTAGCAGCGAGGTTTAAATTTTTAATCCATCTCTTCTCAAGGTAGCAGAATTGTCCTCTCCGCAAAGAGGCGTTATAAAATATCCATAGAGAACAAGATTTTGTGACATAAATGATGCAAAATAGCCGATGGGGTTTTTTTGCCATCACAATGAACAAAATGAACAGTCATTCTTAAAATGACCCTGAAAGGCAGAGTCTGAGTTAAACTGGCTTTGCTCTTGCTTCTTCCTCTGTTACATGAAACTACCTGCAGACCTTTCTTCTTGTCCAGGATCAGAGAATCACAGAATTTTCAGGGTTGGAAGGGACCTCGACGATTATCAAGTTCCAACCACCTTGCCGTGGGCAGGGACACCTCCCACTAGAGCTGGTTGCTCGGAGCCCCANCTGCTCTCAAGCCAGGCACTGCCCAGCCTGTAGCGGTGCTTGGGGTTGTCCTGACCCAGATGCAGGACCTTGCACTTGGACTTGTTGAATATCATTTTAATAAGCTTCCAGAAGTGTTTAAAAATTATCCAGCATGAAAGGCTTACATCATTTCAGTATTGGCAATGTCTAATGAATACCAGTCATTTTACTGAGAAGAAGTGCATGGAGGGAGAACATTACTGTTGATTCCATTTACAGTAGTTTGTGAATTATGGTGTCTTTGAGATGCTTTTAAAATTGAAATTTGATTTGCATTTTCAGGAATGGTATCACAGTGCTCTGAAAGAGCTGGAGAACAAAGTAAAACACTACACCCCGCTGATATGTGAGAAAAAGAAGCCGGTGCCCTTGAAACAGTATACACCTAAAATTGTGAAAGTGTAAGTAAAGTCACACTTGGATGCTTAAATTTTAGGTTTTCAGCAAGCTAGAAGGATTTGGAAAACAGGACTTAAAACAGATAACTGGTTTTCTGCTAAATTTTGCATACGTAAATCACAATGGACCAACTACTTGGGTGGTTGGAAGGGAAAGAAAAAGGCCAGAGGAATTCCAAGAAACAGAGGAAAGATTATCTGGTAGAAAAAAAACAGGACTAGAAATCAGTCTTGCCCATACAATCAATTGTAAATTAACAAATGTCAAGGTTAAAAGAGGTGGTTGTCATTATCTACTCAGGTGCTTTACTGAATGCTCTGCCAAGCATTCAAGTCTGAAGAACAAGAGGGAGTAGTTCGTATGTATATGAGCTATATGAAGGTCAGGATGGATGAGGAAAGTACTGAGGGATGCTTCAGCAGTGCAAAAGTTAAGACACTATTCCTGTGCTCTGCATCACAGCTCATAACAAATAATCAGTCAGTTAAAACCTTCCTTTTAGCCTGCTTACTTGCTCCACTCCTTTCATTCCCTCAACCAAGCAGCTTTCTACCTTCCAACAGCAGCAATGGCAAAAAACAGGGTTCTTTTTTTTTTTCCACCTCTTTTACAGAGCTTCCGGTGACCCCGTGCATTTTTATCCCCAAGTGACTGATCAGACTTTTCCTGTAGAATTCACCTGCAGAGAAGCTCTGCAGAATCTTCAGAGATGTGGGGAGATCTGTTCTTTCTCCAGCCACCTTTCATTCTTTTACTCCAGCTTTTTCATTCTGTCAAAATGCAGGCTGCATATGGGGGATTGAAGCCTAGATGTTGCCTGCTTGTCGTTTGCACAATGATCACGCGCCGTTAGAAAGTCTGATGAGTGTTTTTCTGGGGTATTCATTAAGCAGCTCCTTACCTGCAATTTAATCATATAATATGCAGGAATTAAAATACCGAGTTAAATTAAAATTTGTACAGAAACTCCTTAGAAAGGTGAAAAAAATGGTTTTGTTCAGATGTTCTGTGCTCACACGGGCATTCTCCTTTCAGCTTAGAGTTTGGAAGAACGCAAGGAGGCAGCAAGAAGGAGCAGGAAAGCAAACAGCTGATTCGGAAGCACAGACGGGAACTTAAAGGAGCCATTCGTGAGATTCGGAAAGATAACCAGTTTCTGGCTAGAATGCAACTTTCAGAAATCTTGGAGAGGTAACGTTGCCTTTCTTTCAGCACCACTTTGGAGGTGGTTCTGCTCTCTGCTCATTTCTTTGCTGCATGCCAAGACTGGCAATAATGATGGACCATACTAAACCTACATAAAATGGGACAATTTGGAGAAAACCAAAGATTTTCAATAGAGATGAAGTGTTTCCAGCTTTACAGTTTTATTTCTGTAGTTTAAGAATATGCAGAATTTAAAGTGTGTGTTGGGGAGGGACTGTTCCCAAAGGCCTGGAGTGACAGGATGAGGGGCAATGGTTTTAAACTAGAGAAGGGCAGATTTAGATTGGATGTTAGGTACAAGTTCTTTTCCATGAGGGCAGTGAAACACTGGAACACGTTGCCCAGGGAGGGAGTTGAGGCCCCATCCCTGGAGATATTCAAGGTGAGGCTCGACAAGGCTCTGGGCAACCTGCTCTAGTTGAGGATGTCCCTGCTCACTGCAGGGGGGTTGGACTAGATGACCTTTGGAGGTCCTTTCCAACCTAAACCATTCTATAATTCTATGAAATGCAAGAGTTGAGTTGTTTTTTTTTTTTAATAGTTACTGTTCAAATATGCTTACTTTTTTTCCCTAATATAATCTTTCTCAATTATTTTATATGCTGGTTGGTTGTTTTACAGAGATGCTGCCAGAAAAAGAAAAGTGAAGGAGCTGCTTGGTAGCCTTGCTACACAGGAAGGTGAATGGAAAGCAATGAAAAGGAAAAAAGGGAAGAATTAATTGGGACTATCCACAGCAGCATTTTATATGCTGCCATGTAAAATACTCCAATCCTATGGTTTTTGAACAGATTTTAATTGCATTCTTTGGATGCATTCCTTTTGAGGAGACAACATCATCAGATCTGTCTGAAAAAAAAGGAACCTGATTATTGGAAAAATCTGCAGGTTTTCATAAGGAAAATAAAAATAACACTTTTGTATGTTGTGCGTACTTCTGTTTGTTTTAATAATAGAGAATATTTGGACAAATTATCAGAATTGTTAAGTGTGCTAGCGGGTTTTAGTCTAACTTGAACTACACACTGAAAAACAACTGTACAGCAGCAGCTTCTTGTTATCTTCATTATTACTGATTGCAGACAGCTCTCATAGTGGTAATACGTTAGCAATTTAAGCAGTAACATTTTAATTAGTCTGTAGCATTGGGACATTCTGATTGATGTGTTCGGTGGAGTAGTGCAATTGGCTTTCAAGTAGAAGTCCTTTGTTAAAGCTGTACAACCATTCATCTCCTCAGTAAGTTTTGAATTGAGCACAGCTCTGAAATTCCTAATGATCTAGGGCGGGGTCCCTAGAATTCTTCAGTGTGTTTGTAACTGTCTGATGCAAGTGAGCTGTAAAATCCTAAACTTTCTTCCACTTACTTCATCATCTGTGTCTAGTTACTGATAACTGCCCAGCGTGACTTTGAAAAAATCTGTGCTTCAAATGGAAATGATATATAGTTCTAACACTTTTTTTTTTTATATACTATTTTTGTGAACTTCTGTAATGAGACAAAGAGCATCAAGGTGTTTAAAGGTGTTAGTCTGAAGTAGGTTCACTATTTAGGTATTCACTATACCTATTTGATAAGTTCTTTGAGTAGCTGTTATGCATTGAAGAAAATTGTAATATTTTCGTGGAGAACTCTTACGAAAATCTAATCCCCTTTTGCAATAACTTTCAGTCAGAAGAACAAACAACAGAGAAGAGCCTATAAAGAATGACCTAATGGCCATGGTTCTTTACAAAAAAATTCAAACAAAACCTAAAACTAGGAGGGCATGAGTTGAAAGACTTGGGCTTTACATTTAAACTCTAATGACAACACTATCTTTGTAAGGTAAGTCTTGTTAGAAGTTCATCTATGTATTTTTCTTAAAAGAGAAAAGCACTTTTAGGGGAAAAAAAAAGGCTTTTGTTGAATCTCAGTGCAACTGTAGCAACTCAAGTAATGCGTGATTATCAGCTTTCTTCGCTCGCAAACCTGGTTTTATTAAGTGTTAAAATAGGCTAGATAGCAAGTATTTGTGGGGGAGATACTCATGTCACGTAAAAATTAGTAAGATTTCTGTGTCAGCAATCCATTCATGCTTCTGAAAACAAATAGATTTTCAGTTAACCTTTCCAAGATCAGTAAAGCCATCTTCTGAAACTTCAGAGGGATCTCAGAAGATTAGTATACCTCCGGGTTCAGTTCCATTTGACACAGTTTGGATTTTTTTTTTTCTTAAAAAAAAAAATAAAAAAATTACTGTCTTTAAAACCAAGGTTTTTTATATAGTTCACGCCAAGAACTTAATACTAAAGTAATGAGGAAGGAGCTAAGTTTCTATTTCATGCTATAAATCAGCACTTTCAATTTAGGGGTTTTAGTCCTAGTATATTCATCCTTTACACAAATAAACTGTCCAAAAAACTATTATTGTTTATTTATCTGACTTTATTTTTCCAACAGCAAGTAGCTTCAGAGGATTTATCCAGCAGGGTGTTAGAATCACAGAGAAGCTGACAGCTGTAGGTTGATCCTGGGGCAGTGATTTTTTTTTATTTTTTTTTTTATACCACTTGCAGCTGCTTATTATTCCTCGGTAAGGGAGGTAAGAAAGAAATAGAGGAGAGACAGAGAAGTTAGATGGGGTGATAGTGTTTTTCTTGTCCCCAAAGATGTCCTTTCCCACAATGAAGAGTGATATCTTGTGATGCTGATGGACAAAGATAAAGTTTATCAGCTGAGGGAAACCTCAGCTGATAGACAACTCTTTTGGAATGCCAGAGTGAAAGTTTGAAATCGTGCTGAGTGAAACTCAACTTCTATAAATTGTCAGCATCTAAAATCACATTTAATATTACAAAACTGGAACTAGTGAGGATGCTTCACATGTAGGATTTTACATGACTAGGAAAACATTGCCTCAGTTTAGTAATCAACATGATCTGATAGTTTTGCCCTTGCCTGGCTACCGTAGTAGCTGGGCATGGTGGGGCTCTGGTGTCGTAGAAGGTGGTAGAAAGATGTGATCCTTTGGACTACAAAGGGCTTGGACAAGCTTGAGACTCAGCTAACCCTTTCTCATAGAGTTTCTTGAACAGCATCACATTCACTAATTATGAATGCAGCCAGGGTGCTGGGCCATCCTATCCAGACCGTGGCTTTCCCAGAAAAGGTTGGACCAGATGATCCTCGAGGTTCCTTCCAACCTGATGTTCTGTGATTCTGTGATCTTCTCTTGTCTCTGTGTTGCTCTTAAACCAGGAATTGTAGTAACAGACCTTTTGACACATCTGTTAGCAATTATAAATCTGTTTTTAATAAGTCAAAGAAACTATTCTGTAACTACAATCAAATCATCAGACACAAAAAAGGAAAAATCACCATTTTGCCGTTACTTGAGGTGATTTATTTCTCACCATCAGCTGTCCCAGAGAATAGCTACCCTGAATGTGAGTGCTGCAAAGAATAAGGTGAGAATAAAACCATTCAGCTAGAAACTGCATAAATTACTTTGGTTTATGACAGCATGAAAAGCTTCCTCATTAGTTTGGTCTCTTGATTGAAAAGCTGGTATGTAGCTTGGCATCCTCAGTTGTGCAGAAGTTACCACCTACCGTGGTGTACCCATACTCTGTCTAAGCCATTGCTTTTTACAGTCAGCTGCTGCTCTTTATGGAGGTTCTGAGGCTGCTCTTGAGCTCTGGTGTTTGGAAAAGAGAAACAAAAGAGAAAACATTTGGCAGCTTGATCATAACTCGGACTGTGAGGTGTTAGATATTCAGGGGGCCAAAAGCTTCGCTCAAACACGCGCCTTTTGGTTTCTGAGTTTGACACCTAAGCTACACAGATATATTCTCGGTCCTAAATGCATCAGCTACGCCATCATACATGGTTAAAATGGCTGGTTATTTGTAAGGATTTGGGTTTTGAGGTTGGTTTTGTTGGTGTTTTTTTCCAATAAGTTAGGTCTGAAGTAGATAACTAAAATGTTCTGTGTATCCTGAACACAGTATAAAATACTAAGTATTTTATATTAAGTACTAATATTAAAGTACACAGTATAAAATACTTAGTATAAAATACTAGGATGAAGACCCTGTGTGATATTAAGTCCTTTAAAATATTAACGTTTGGGCTAATACTATTGCTCTTTAGTGTTAGAGCAGGGAAAAGGCAGAGTGGAAGAGGCATTACATGAGTAAAAAAAAAAAAAACAACAAAAACCACCAAGACTGACATAAGAAAAAAATCAGTATAAATGAATACAGTCTAAAAACCAAATTGAAGTTGTTACCTATCAATCAGACCTGCAAGGTGTTGGACTGGTCTTCCACTGGGATGGAGTGGAAAATGACCTATCTAGTTCTAGAACCTGCAATGTGTTTAGATGCAGGATTGTGTGACAGAGTTGACTGCAGTGGCACAACTGGGCTCAGTGATCTGAAAAAGCTTTAGGCTGGTAGGTTTAACAACAGGAAGAGCTGGGTCTCTCTCTTTATTTTTTAAAACGTTTTTTGATTCAGATGGTTCCTGGTCAGTTGTATACAGTGATTCAAAGCCAGAATAATGTATCTACCTATATTTTTCCAGACATTAAATGATAATTCATGCTTAACTCTGAAGCACCTCAAAGCAGAAGTTTGCCTCCAAGTCAGCAGCAATCTTTGTGTAATTGTTCAGTTTTCAGAGTATGTACCGTATCTAACAAATTCTTTCACACCAAACTGACTACATAAAATGCTCAGGTGAACATGAGAGTAGCAGCTCACTATTTGATCTAACTAACTGGCATCTTAGTCTTGATATTATGCTTAGATAAGCTCTTCCAGATCTAATCGGTTGGAGGATCCATGACAGAGATGTCACTTTTGAGTGACATCCAAGTGCTTAAGAATTACAAATCCGCACCACTGATGGGACTGCATTACCTTGAAGGGAACCAGAAGTCTCTTCAATACCTGTATTAATTTGGTTTAAGCACTTTGTTGGCAGATCCTTATGAATTTAAGGCCACAAAGATACGTGTGCTTAGCCCAGTTGGAACCCTATACGCATTGTAATCAAGCAGCCTGGGCACCAGCCAGGGCTGGACAGTGCTCGAGGGTGCTATCAATGTAAAATCTATTCATGTTTTCTATGCTAAAACACTGACTGTTCTAAGGGAGCTGTTTGGTTTAGGAACGGAGTTAGGTCTTTTGCAACAGTCAGATAGCAGGAAATTTCCATTTCTCAAAACCACAGCTGCTGTTACGTGGCCGTGTAGCAACAAACGAAAGAACATCTTGGAACAACTGTCTTTTCACTAAAAAAAGTAATAATCTTCAACACACGAAGGAAAGGCCATGGTGTGAGGTACGAGGTACCCGGTTCAACTGTTTTACAGATTCACAGACTAGTAGGGGTTGGAAGGGACCTCTGGAGATCACTGAGTCCAAACCCCCCTGCCAGAGCAGGATCACCCAGGGCAGGCCGCACAGCAACAGATCCAGGGGGGCTTGCAAAGTCTCCACAGACGAAGACTCCACCACTCCCCTGGGCAGCCTGTTAATCGCCGAGGACCGAGACGATTTTGACAAAGCGCTTCGCTCAGTCAGGGCCGGAGCTCCCCTAGGCCGCCGGTTCGCGCCTCGCCGCTCCCTCAGCCCCTGCCGCGCGGAGAGGAGCCGGGCGGGCCGCCGCCATCCCCCTCACGGGGCGGG
>VWZK01011951.1:216178-247658 GCA_013396935.1 Baryphthengus martii | reverse complement strand
CGGGAGAGAGCGGACCCTCGCCGCCGACACCCCATCTCTGCAGGGCCGTCACTTTCCCGCTCGGCGGCCCTTCTGTGTTCGGGGCTTTGACTCCTCTGGGAAAGTGCCTTTTTATTTTTTTTCCGTCCCCCGGATTGAAACTCCTTTTGATCTGAATCAGGACTTTGTTAAGGAGTCAGAGGAGCCTTCTCAAGGCTTAGCAGGTAAAGCCGGGCCTAAGACATTTTTAGAGGGAGGGAAGGAAGGGGTGGAAAGAAAACACCAGGAGGATGAACTTCTTCCTGCTGGCTGATGACAAATCTGTGTTTATGTGTTAGGGCAGGGCCAGCTTGGCTGCTGATCCCTGCCTGAGAGGGAAGATGAGACACAGCAAAATGATGAGATGCAGACAGGGAGTCCTGAGCTGATGGCTGGGGAGAGCCGAGGGAGCATCAGGGGCATGAGTGTCCAGAGAAATGACTTCCCCAAACAGAAAATCCTCTCCCCTCTTCAAACACATCTCACAGAAATCCAATGTCACTGTAGAGGTGAAGTGTTTTGTTTTTGCTGATGGGATGCGAGGGCCTATAAAATATTTGGTAGTTTTCCTGCCTAGCAAAGAATATGGAGAGGTTTGAACAACAAAACTAATGGAGCACAAAGGCAGAAACGTGGTACTTTGGGATGTTGCGTAAGGGAAATAAATTGCAACCGTGGAGCTGAAAGTGGAGCTGAGTGAAAGGTCAGTGCTAGCATCAAGAGGTTCAAGCTGCACACTAGCCGAAAGGGCCAGGAGGGTAAGGTGTAAAGGATATTGCCCTGTGGAAATAACCCTGCAATAAAGTTCAGCTTGGTCATACAATTTGGTGGATGAAAAAACAAATGGTGAGGAAAAACAAGATAGTATCGGTGACAATGAACTCATTTCTCAACTGTTGGCTGGGTAGACCTAGGGCCAGGGAGGGTTTGACTAAAAGCATGGTTGTTTTGGCTTCAAGGGCTCACTTAGCATTTGGGTAAACACATACTGCTGAATATTTGTAGGGGTGATGTTTTAACATTTTAAATAAAAGGATCCTGAGCATAATCAAGCTGTTCTCTTAACTAGCAGGTTTAAGAACATTATGCCATGAGTTGAATAAATGCAGGTGGCCCCCTTCCGCGTTTCTCACGGCATTTGAACTTTACTAATGCTTCAGTCCTAGGAAACTGAATCCACAGGTAAAGAAACATCGATAATCTTTATTGCTGAGCGTAACAAAGTATTATCATCTTCGTCCAGTGTATTGTGATGTTATACGCGCAAGTGCCTTGTGCACGTGATACGGTATGGCTTGTCTGCAATAGAAGTTATATCAAGAATTGCTCATCCAAATCGATCGATATGACCTTGACAGGCTTGAGAGTTGGGCCCACGCCAGCATCACAAAGTTGAGCGAGGCCAAGTGCAAGGTCTTGCGCCTGGGTCAGGGCAATCCCAAGCAGAAATACAGGCTGGATGACGAGTGGATTGAGAGCAGCCCTGCAGAGGAAGACTTGGGGGTGCTGGTTGATGAAAAGTCCAACATGAGGCAGCAACGTGCCAATTGCATCCTGGGCTGCAATCAAGAGAAGCGTGGCCCCCAGGTTGAGGGAGGTGACTTCTCCCTCTCTGCCCTGCTCTCATGGGACCACACCTGGAACACTGTGTCCAGCTCTGGAGCCTCCAACACAGGAAGGACATAGACCTCTTTGAGTGGGTCCAGAGGAGGCCACGGAGATGATCAGAGGGCTGGAGCACCTCTTCTATAAGGACAGGCTGAGAGAGATGGGGTTGTTCAGACTAGAGAAAAAAGCTGGGGAGAGACTTTTTACAAGGGCTTGTAGTTATAGGACAATGGGTAACAGCTTCAAACTGGAAGAGGGTAGATTTAGATTAGAAATTAGGAAGAAGTTCTTCACTATGAGGATGGTGAGACACTAGAACAGGTTGCCCAGGGAAAGCTGTGGATGCTCCATCCCTGGAAGTGTTGTCCAGCCTCCAGGCTGGATGAGGCTCTGAGCAACCTGCTCTAGTGGGAGGTGTCCCTGCCCATGGCAGAGGGGTTTGGAACAAGATGATCTTGAAGGTCCCTTCCTACCCAAACCATTCTATGATATTTTGATGTTGATTGACTTTTTTGGGTGAAATTGTTTCCTTTTTTAATGTTCTAGTGCAATAAATGTACAGGGATATTTTTTTATTTTTTTTTTGAGTAGAAGGGACTGCAAATCTGATTATTTTATTTACCAAGGTACACTGTAATGTTTTACTGATCTGAAGTCTGCAGTTCCATGGTTTGTGTGTCACTCCATTTTGATATCTGTTGATGTCAAGATTTTTCAGGATATGGACTGAATTCTTTATCTGTTAAATACTGAATGGGGTATGGCTTGCATCTTGCTTAGGTTATTCCTTTTCAGAATATTATCAAAGACAGTCAGTATTTCTGACAAACTGAAATGCTGCCTTAATCATTTGATGCCCCAACTCATATAACCTACCTGTGGCTGTCATCCAGAGAGAGAAAAAAATTTAATTTCAAGTTTCGAAATGTTGGTGTTTCTTGAGTTGCTGTTGCTAACCAGGATTTATCTTGAAGACAACATTCCTGCAATAGTTAGGAAGTCCACCTTGATTTTTATTTTTTTTGAAACTGTTATTGCTTTAGTTATTTCTAGTACACACTGAAGGCATTAATAATCTTGAAGGCATAAATAATCTAAATTGTGGATATTCAAAACAAGAATGCCTTTTCTTAACTCTTTTACTGTAATGTGGGGGTTGAAAGCATTCGGGAAAGTTGTATTAACGTTGCTCACGTATTAACAAATTTTAAATGATCCTTAGTTCTGTGCTTTCTTTGGGATATCCCTATAATAGAGTTATCAAGAACCACCTACAAGGGCAGTAAGATGTGAGCAAACGATGCTGAGCTAATAACCAAGGCTAGAGAGTTGACGTTCCCATTCCCTTGAAAACCAGGTGGCTTAATATAGCCATGGCTTATTTTTATTTTTGTGAAAGTAAGAATGAATCAGCAAGAAAAGTCCTGCAAAATGCTTCCTGTTGACTGGCTATAAATGTAATGTTGGTTTCTTTTCAGAAGCAGAGCACCTGGGAACATGGCCCTGCAAGAGAGAGAAATCAGCAGCAGCTCCATCAATGAGAAGCAAGAACAGAACTCCAGTCGTGTTATTACAATTGTCTTCCTGGCCCTCTTCATCGACTTGTTAGGATTTGCTCTCATCTTGCCACTTTTTCCTTCCATCCTTGATTATTATGGCCAGACTGAGGTACGTAGGAGAGAAAGTCAGCCTGCTGAAAATTTTAGATATGAGATCTCTAGGGAAGGATGGAAGAAAAATCCCTTGTCTTGTGACCAACCAAGTAGCTGTATGCAGAAGAATAATAATATCCAGCACATTTAAATGGTGCATGGACTGGATTTGTTTGTGAACCTGCATGAGACTCTTCCCTCTTGCTTTTTTATTAAAATGAGGGAAAGTTCAGGTCTGCCCTAGGGACTAGTGCTTGTAATTACCAGTGTATTTGTGACTTCCACTGATGCCACTGGTGAGGCAGAAGAAATGACCATCTGTTTTGCTAACTACATGGCCCAGCAAAAAGGATGCAGCCATCAGCAGAAAACATACAGAGAAACTCACGCAGGTTTTATTATCTATTTCTAGGGACCCCAGAAATGCTATAGTCTGGCCAACCATGGCAGGGGGGACACAGGAAGCAATAAACCCACTCACTGCAGGTGACAACAGAAGCAAAGGCAAACTGAGCCAAAAATATGACAACATAAGGAGATATCAGCCATGCCCTGTATCCCAACATAGCCAGGCACAAACCAAGCAGACAAATACCAGAAAGATACATTACCCAATCCATTGCCCTCGTTATCCTTGACTCTACAAAACTCCTTCTCACCAACCTCTCCAGCAGCAGCTCACAGCAGCTCTCACAAGCAGTAGCTCCTCAATAAGGAGCTCTATTGGCCTTTTATCACCACCTTCTAATCCCCACCTAAAAGGCAGCTGTTTCACATTTCTACTTTAGTTCTCAGCATTTCAGGATATGCTTGGCCTGGCCTCCCCTCCTGGATGGCCCTCTCACAACGGAGGGGCCCATCCCTCACATCAAGGTCTGGTATGACATGTGTCCCCGCCACTCCACGCTACTGGGTCGCAGCCAGCAGTGGAGCTAGAAGATCTTCTTGGTGGCAAACACAGAGGCCAAGCCAGTCTTGCCCTTGATTACAAGAGGAGGCACCTGGGCAGCCTTAGCCCCTTTTATTTGGTTGTGAAATTCATCCAGGTGTCAAGTTCACTTCAGGGCTCGGGGTTCAGACCCCAGCACTTCACCATCCATAGTGAATCTGCGTACCGGGGTTTATCTAAGAACCAAAATAAGAGCTTTTACCCTATTTCAGTAATTCACACACTTACTTGCTCCCAACCCCAACATCACCTTCACTGGGTCTCAACTTCCATTCTTAGCAGAATTCTGGCTGCTGACCTGGAAACACCGGGCAGAAAGTTGTGTTGGTTCCCTGCTGTGCAGTTACCATTCTCAGATGACACCGGACAAGATGAAGATGTTCTCAGGGCAAAATTATTTTTGCAGCCCACACCTCTCTCTCTTAGCCCCTTTTCTACACCGCTCCAACTGCAGCTGTAGGCTTTGTCCTTCTTACAGCCCTATCACTAACCCTAGCCGTGGGCTCTCGTCTCCAGGATCTTCTGCCCCCTGCCAGAGTATTTCCTATAGCCAAGACTTTCACTTTCTTTTCAGGGTCACCTTCTTTTCAAGCCCTTCTCCTCCCAAGAAACCATTCTTTTCCACAACGCTTCTTCTTTCTGGACCTACAATCTGCTGTTTCTCCCAGTTTAAATAGTGCAGAGGATTAGAGTGTGTCTCATGTTGCTTTATTAATCAAAGGATTCAGGACATGCCACATTTGTCGAGTTCAAGTTTTAGCAAGCACTAGGCTTGATGGTTTAAAAAAAGTTCCAATTCAGACATTCCCCCACCCAAACACCTACACCCAATTCTCTGCTGCCTGTTAACATTCAGAATTTAAGTTATTTTTAGGCTCTGACAACTGATCAGCAAGGAAATTTTCCCTGGAGGGAGGAGGAGGGAAGGAGTCATCTAATGCTGTCTCTAGCTCGCTCAGCTCTGGTGCTCTCTTTGGAGAAGAAACAGAGAAATTGTCTTCCCACTTCTATTTCCCAGTTATCTGTTTTGCAGGATGGATTCTACTTGTCATTACAACGAGGTGTGGACTGGTTTGCAGTGATGGTTGGGATGCCTCCGGAGCGGAAATATAACAGTGTCTTGTTTGGAGGTATGGAAATGAAACACACGAGCTAACAGACTGAAAAAAAAAAAAAATTATTTTAAAGTTATTTCCCTGTTACTCAATTTAGATTTAAATAACACCAAAAATATCTCTTAGAATAAGCTATAAATTATTTTTTTCATCACACTGATAGAAATGAAGAGTTGGACAGCCCCTTCTCTGTCATTTGGAGACACCTAGACAGGCAGGAGGAATGGGCCAAGATGAACATTATGAAATTCAGTAAGGACAAATGCATAGTCCTGCCCCTGGGACGGAGTAGTCCCTTGCAACGGTACAGACTGGGCACTGACTGGTGGGGAGCAGCTCTGCTGTAAAGACCCTGGTGTCCTGGGAAGCAGCACCAGGACTGAATGAACAGGAGCAGAGCCAGTCGATCGTGGGAAGCGATTGTCCCTCTGCTCAGCGCTCGTTAGATCACATGTAGAGCGTTGCACCCAGTTTTGGCCTCCCAGTACAAGAAAGGTGCCCATAAACTGCAAGGAGTTGAGCAGAGGGCCAGAAAGATAGTGGGTCTGAGGAATGTGGCCTTGTTCAGCCTGGAGCTATTAGCACCCTTCTAATACCTATGAGGAAAGGCTGAGAGCCCTGGGCCTGTTTAGTCTGGAGAAGAGAAGCCTGAGAGGTGATGTTATTCATGTCTATAAATATCTAAGGGGTGAGTGTCAAGTGGAAGGGGTCAGACTCTTTTCTGTGGTGCCCTGTGGTAGGACAAGAAGTAACAGGTACAAGCCAGAACCCAGGAAGTTCCACCTCAACAGGAGGAGAAACTTCTTTGCTGGGAGGGTGACAGAGCCTGGCCCAGGCTGCCCAGGGAGGTGGTGGAGTCTCCTTCTCTGGAGACTTTCCATGCCCCCCTGGATCTGTTGCTGTGTGGCCTGCCCTGGGTGATCCTGCTCTGGCAGGGCGATTGGACTCGATGATCCCCAGAGGTCCCTTCCAACCCCTACCATTCTAGGATCCTATGATTCTGTAATTCTGTTGAGAAGACCATGAGACGTTTCACTGTGGTCCATATTGGGAGGAACAGAGCTCTGCACCAGGCTTAAATAGAAGTGAGGGAGATTTAGCCTGGAAATAAGGAGGAACTTTTTCACAGTGAGCATGGCCAGTGGAACAGGTTGGCCAGAGAGGTTTTGTAGTCTCCATCCTCAGAGGCTGTCAAACCTTAACTGGGTAAAACCCTGAACAGTTTGCCTTGACCTCATAGCTGACCCCACAAGCAGGCGGTTGAACCTCCAGAGGTCCCTTTTAACCTGAATTATCTTATGATCTTGCCCAATTTGTTCTCCAGATTGGTACAGAAATACAGGCCTGCTGTTCCTTATTGTCAAGCTGCCAGTGGAGGGTCAGGAGCCTGCTGTGTCAGACCCTACACAGCCACAGAAATTCCTCTCCCTTAAACAATCGATCCACACTTGACTGGGGAGCAATCGGTAGGAAACATTGGAATTAGAAGCTTGTGAGTTCAAATCTCAGCTCCCCGCTGGGCAGCTCTAGTGCAGCACTGCTTCTCAATCTCATTAGTCCTATTAAAATCAGGAGAACTGCTGGACTTGCAGGATCCAGAAGCTCTTGGTGTCACTGGGACACTGGTGTGGGTGAGTTCCACTTGGGAGTAGTGCAGGAAATCCAGCAGCATGTGTGCAGTGTTACACAGCAGAGGGTCTTTTGGCTCCGGGCGATCTCCAGAGTTGTGAGGAAACTCGGATTTCAGAGTGTGAAGATGTGAGGGTGTCTGATTTAATTTTAATTCTATAAATATAGACCCTCTGCTTTTAGTGAACTGAGATAAGCAAAAGATAAGCAAAAGGCTTTTACACTAAAACAAAATAAACAAAACTCTATTAGAATATAAATGCGGATATTTTGTTACTATTTAAAATAGGTTTTTTAGGTTTAAAAGACATTAGAAAGTTTATCAACAATTTTCCTCTTTCCCCCAGTGTCCTTGCAGGCATGTTGTTGTTTCTGTGCTTGTCTACAGTCACATCACTGGCTTTAAATGAAGGTTTTCTTTAATCCCTCAGAAAGTGCTTTCTGTCTCCTCTCAGGCTTGACCTCATGCCTCCTCGTTCCTTCTCTCTGTCTCTGGCTGTTTAAACAGGGGGCTGGGAGCTCACAGTCATGCTGAACTTCTTGCCTTTCCTTTTACCTGCTGTGTCCTCTACTCTTGGGAGTGCTGTTATCTCTTGACTTGGCTCAGTTGCTTTCAAGGGGAAAGAGAAATCTCCCCGTCCTTCCAGAGGAGTCCAGCTGACTCCTCTGCCCTGTGAAGAAAATACAGCATCTAACTGGGAACATGCAAGTAAAATAGACACTGTTTGTCTCAGAAAGGAAGCTGGTATCCCTTGCTGTTTTCTCTTTGGGAGAAAAGTATTGAGAGAAAATTATCTGGAAGCAGTACTGAGCAGTGATGGGAATGCTCCAGGCAGTGAGGGTGCAGGCAAGGTGGCTGAATTAATCTGGTATTTGTCATGTTTGACACCATCTCTTTTCTTAGTGAGCCATCTAATTGGCTAAACCAACAGGACACTTTTTTTTTTTCCTTTTTTTTTTTTTGAATTACTTTTCTGCCAGATTGAGTTGAATTAGCTCACTTGGAATTAGCTATCCTAGTTGTAGTCCATTCCTGTCTCAGTCCATTTGGTCTGATTGCACCTTGGAAAGTGTCTCTTGGATAGGCCTTGGACCTACATTGCAGGTGTCTTATTTCCTGAAAGGATCTACATCGTAGTCTTGTATCCGCTCCTTTCTTTGACCCTGTCTCCTGTTGATCTCAACTGGACTCCCTGGGACACCTCCCACTAGACCAGGTTGCTCAAAGCCCATCCAGCCTGATCTTGAACACATCCATGGCAGGGGCGTTGGAACTAAATGGTCTTTAAGATCCCTTCCTACCCAAACCATTCTGTGGTTCTGTGAATATTCTGCCTCCCTCAGAACTGATAGAAGCAGAACTTCAGGTCTCTCCTCTGCCTTTTAAAGCATTGATAGCTGAATGATCTGAGCTCTGTAACCTACTTTTTCTTTTAAAGAAAAACTGTGACAGCAAGACATTTTTGTGCCTGCTTGTCGAGAGTGTAGTGCAAATTAATAAGTATGTGAAGCTAGAAATGGCAAGAGAAAAGAGGAATTAAAGATCACAGAAGCTGGAGGCAGATTTCAAAAGACTCTTGGAGTCTGTTGGAATTACTCCTACCTCTTAGGGTGCCTCACTAACAGCAGTGCTTATGTCCTTCTTTCCATGATAAGAAGGAAAGAAAAGCTAATTAAGTGTGACAGAATCAGGTTCAAACAATCAAAAAAAAATCTTAAAAGAACTGTGACTACTAAAGCAGACTGCATTATCTCTGCTTTAAAACCAGAAACTGTATGTAGTCAGCTGGGAAAGCATTGGAGAATCAGCATGCCATTAGAACCAGCGAGTTTCAAACCCCTTCTCAGCAGTGAAGTAACCAGTGAGTCATCCAGTTTATTCTTGTTCCTCTGGTTTGGGTATCTGGTCTGTCTGTAATTGCTGCCTCAGTTAAAAAATGATGATGCAAGATGAGTGTTGTGAGGGTGGCTTTGTTTCAGAGATGTCGCTGTTCTTTAGAGTTGGTATTTTTTATTTCATTGCGTGCTTTGAAAGGACATAATGGAATGATAGATCTGGAACAGGTTGGCCATCTTCCTAGTTAAGATGAAGGTTGCAAATGTAGTAATATCTCTTTTTTTATTTTTTTTTATTTATTTTTTTATTTTAGGTCTGATTGGCTCAATCTTCTCCATCCTACAGTTTTTCTCCTCTCCCCTTACTGGTGCTGCATCGGACTGCTTGGGCAGAAGGCCTGTCATCTTGATGACAGTGGTACGTGTCTCCTGCTGGTTTTAGTCGTTCCACCTCAGCACGCAGTTGAAGGCTCTGTGGTCTTGGGGTTGGCACAAAGAGTTAGGAAATGGAACATTCTAGGTCCGTTCATTGTTGACTGCTTCTTGCCAAGTCGCTCGGCCACACTTCCAAATACTTAGGCTGAGCTTCCCAGATCCAGAGTTGTCCACAGAAGGCACTAAAATACCTGGTTCTGGGATTTTCCAAAATCCCTTTCCCCTGCGTACAGGAGTATGACTTCACTTGCTTTGTTTACAAATGTTCAACTTAATCCCTGTATCCTTTAGTTTCCCAAGTGACTAATGAGGGCTGATCACTTCATGACCTATTTCACAGAGCCTGAGGATTGTCAGTTAGGAAGGGCTACAGAGCAGTGTAAGGTCTGTTTCTTAGGAACATGAACATTCTCCCAAATATTTTCTCGGGGGCTTGTGTGGGGTTCTAATTCAAGCAGCAGTGCCAAGCCAGGGTGTACGTACACGGGGGAACTTGGCAGCAAATCACATACAAATCCCCCTGTCCTGCAGGCTTCTGGAGAGTGAATTTAATAAACACATGTGCTTATGAATGATTATAAAGTTTAAAAGCTAGAATTCTGAATTGTTCTTATTTTGAAATCAGAATTCTCTTCAAGTTGGAAACAGGTGGAGCGGGGTTGGTTTAGCTCCCGCTGAACTTTCTTTGCTCTTCTAATTTTATTAGTAATCTCACATTTGTATGAAGTTTGGATGCGTTTGTTTCTGTTTCTTCTTGTGGAGTCTCCTTCTCTGGAGACTTTCCAACCCGCCCTGGATCTGTTCCTGTGTGACCTGCCCTGGGTGATCCTGCTCTGGCAGGGGGGTTGGACTCAATGATCTCCAGAGGTCCCTTCCAACCCCTGTCATTCTAGGATTCTATGATTCATTTATATCACTGCCCAGGACATAAAGTGGTATCAGTACAGTCAGACATTTCTGCTACATGGGTTTTCAGCAGCTGTCAAAAAAAAAAAAAATAAAAAAATAACTAAATGTTTCTCTAGGAAATATGCAGAAATGATATCAACTTTGCCCTGCTCTATAAAGATCTCTTTCTTGCTTCCACAGGTAGGTTTGATAACATCATATGCACTATGGGCTGCCTCTAGGACTTTTGGTGTTTTCCTTCTGTCCAGGATCGTAGGTGGGATAAGCAAAGGGAACGTCAGCCTCTCCACAGCTATAATTGCTGACTTGCACTCTCCAAAAGCACGGAGCAAAGGCATGGTGAGTTCCACATGGCAGGGAGAGGTTTGTGTTTGCTGGGTAACTTAATTATTTCAGATGCTCGGAATGTCTTCCTCAAGTGTATATTCGTTGATCAAGCAAGAACATCACTTCTGAAAAGATGCCAGGTCATTTTTCTGGTGAGCTTTCAGAATTTAGTTGTCAATGGCTTTTCCCTAAAAGTAAAAGGCAGATGCCCCAGTGGTGGAAAAACTACTTGTTTAGGTGTTATAACTGTTCCTCCTGATGATAACTGTAGCCCTCATAATAATACCTGAGAAATCTAAAGGTCTTGTGGCCCAGTTTCAATAGCTGTGCTGCCATCCAACGAGCTCTAGACAGGCTGGAGAGTTGGGTGAAGGAGAACCTCATGAAGTTCAATAAGGACAAGTGCAGAGTCCTATACCTGGGAAGGAATAACCCCAGGCACCAGGACAGATTAGGGCTTCTCCTGCTAGAAAGCCACTCCGTGGAGAAAGACCTTGGAGTCCTAGTGGGCAGTAAGTTCTCCAGGGGACAGCAGTGGGCCCCTGGGGCCAAGAGGCCAAGGGGCTCCTGGGGCACATTAAGAAAACTATGTCCAAACCCCAACCATTCTAGGATTCTATGATTCTCACCTTCCCAAAGTGTGGAAGCACAGCAGCACGGCACAGCACAATACGCCTCCTGACTTCCTTGGATGCTGCACTGGCTTCAGGATTTGAGCTCAGTGGGGAGAGGATGTGGCGTTTGGCTGACTGAGCAGCAGTGTGAACAGCTGCCCTGTCTTCTTCCAGAAGGCAGTGGACCAGATGGAAACACCCTGCAGGCTGAACCTTGCCTGTGAATTGCCAGTTAGATCTTTTATCTTATTAAAAACCTTGAGGGCCCAAACTTCTCTTCACAGATTTTTCTAAGCCACTATGAGGGACAGCTGCTTGTTGGAAAGAGAAAGCTTTAGTTTCCCAGTGATAGCTAATGAATTTTCCAAGCAATTTATTATAGCCCTGGTGAGCCAAAGTATATTTTTATTTATGGAGGGAGATAGCCACAAAACACTAGTAAATAAAAGGGATCAGGGCCTATTTTTAGGCCCCAAGAGCTACAGCATGGCTCACATCCATATGGCTCGTACTCTCTTCTCCGAAGCAGAGTAGGCATGTTCATTCTGCTCTCTGGGAAGAGAAAAACATCTGACTGATGCTTCTCCCAAATTGCCTAGGAGAATACTAGCTGGGCAGGCTGAAACTACACCCTGCTCTTGTTTAGTTTGGTACTATAGATACGGTTAAATAGACTCAGGAAAGCAGGAGGATCATGTATGTGCTGGGATGACACAAGTTTGGGTCCTGCATAGGTGAGTGTACATCTTTGAATGTCTTCTTTTTAATAAAGATGACCCAGATCCTGCACTGTTGTGTTCTTCAGCAGTCTCACTGAGCTGGTGACTCAAAGCAGTGCTCTTTGAAGCTCCCATCCAGTGTGTACAGATCATACCTCTTTTCCTATGTGCTGGTTTCAAAGTGAGTTCATAAATGGTCTTTAGTGCCTGCACTAAATTCAGGCTGTTCTGGGAAGCCTCTCTGCCCATTTGCTCTATGAAACATAAATTCATAGAACCACAGAAACATTAAGGTCGGAAACGACCTTCAAGATCATCAAGTCCAACTGTCTACTAAACACTGTCATAACCATTAAACCATGTCTTGAAATGCCACATCTGCACATTTTTTTGAACACCTCCAGGGATGATGACTCCACTCCCTCCCTGGGCAGCCTGTTCCAAGGCCTCACCACTCTCTCAGCGAAGCATTTTTTCCTAATATCCGATCTAAAAGACAGAAATTACCAAAGCATTTTAGAAGCTGTAGACATCACTATGAATTCCTACCATGGTGCTGTCCTCCCTCCTCTGGTTTGACACTACAAAACTTTATTCCATGGCCGAGGGATCTGCTGGCTGAGCAGTCCCTGAGTTGAGAATCATTATTTCCCTTCCCAGCTTCCTTTTCACTCATAACCACCTTGCAGTTGGTTCCTGCCACTTTCCTGACTGGACAGAAAATAAAATCAATCATTTAGAAAGAATATTTTTTTTTCACACTTGGTGCTCTTTGCGGTGTACTCCCTACATCCTCAGAGTGGTTGGGTTCTCGATCTGCCTTTTTTTCAGGCAGATGCCAGGAGAGCCGGATTGGTTTAGAACTGAGCTACCTAACCAAGCTGGTGTCTAAAACTACACATCTGTGTTGGTTGTATCATTGCAGGCAATGATTGGTGTTGCTTTCTCCCTTGGCTTTACCCTGGGTCCCATGATTGGAGCTTACCTGGCCATGGAGACGGAGAAAGGAGAAGTCTTTTACCTTCGCTCGGCGTTGTTAGCACTCCTGTTTGCTGTGGCTGATCTCGTTTTCATCTTCTTCCTACTTCCAGAGACACTGCCCAGAGAAAAACGGGTAAATGGACTCGAAATCTCTGTTTCTTGCAAAAACAAGATTTGAGAAATGTTGAAATACTGGGAAAAAAATGAAGAGCCTTATCCAGTGTCTCAGGAATGTAGCTCATTCCTGGGACTGGGATTAAATATTATTATTCAGGCTGGTGTCAAAGTGGTTGCATGATGGTCCCATCTCCTGGCCCAGTGTGATCCGAGAAATTCTTTACAGCTGATGGGACTTTGGTATGTTGGAGTTAAACTTCCCAAAATCTCCTGGGAACATGGGAGGGAATTTTAAACCATGATCACAATGACTTCCTAGGGAGGAATTTCAGCTAATGGTAAATGTGCCAGAGGCTGGATTTTCTTTCATTTAGCCAGTACGTGTTAGAAATTTTCTTAACTATTCCCTTATCTTTGCCTGGTTCTTTTGAACACTGAAGCAGCAAATGACTCTTATCTCTGAGCTGTGCTATTTTCCACAGATACAAACTACCTACATGTGCTAAAACTCAGTGACCCTTTGGATTTTTGGAGCCAAAACTGCATTAACATTACAATTTAATACTCTGTGATCAGACACCACCCAAAATATATCTGATTAAAACTCTTGTGGAACAGTCTCCTTTGAGGTGTGAGAGGCTGAATCCAGCCCCAGGTAGCTGCGTGAAGCGCTCAATTTGAGGCTGTCAGCTGGACTGGATCTTTGCTGTCATCCCTTGTTTCTCAGCTTTTGAAGCTGGCTTGGTCTCTGAACAGCCCAACCCATTTGACACTGAAAATTGTTCAGGAAACTTTCATTTGCAATTTTTCTGCCAGGGCAAAACTTCAGACCTTCCCCGAGTGTTTGCCAGCAGGTTGTGTCCCGTGTGAAATCGGTCGCTCACGTTGCCTTCCTGAGCACTACAACTATCTTATTTTTTTTAACAGCTCTTCATGTGTCATCTGTTCCTCTTTCCTGTTTGGCTGTTTCTAAACATTCTGGATAAAATCCTGTTCTTGGTTAGAGCTGTGTACTCTGAGGTTGGTGGTAGCATGTTGATATAGAGAAGTGCCGTGGAGCAAATCTCTTCTAGAAACAATTCCGCCTTAAACAATCTGCTCTATAAACAATTCCACCTATAAACAATTCCACCTCGTTATCCTGGGTTTTTTTCAGGTGTTCTAGAGTATTTGTAATTCCACTTCTTAGGCTACTTTGCTCTTTTCTTGGGTGATTCCTCCCACTTTCTGAGTAGATGGAGAGCAGGTTTTTTTGGCTGTGGATGAGGGAGGAAAGGCAGGTATGTTGGCTGTCCTTCTGGAACTTGGCTGGGCTGAGCTGGAGCAGGTGCTCCCAGAGCTGGAAGGACAAAGCTGTAAAAAGAGGGGAAATTATAATGATAACCGGTAGGAGGATGTGCCAGTGGGATCAGACATCTGTTTCCTGTGTTCTCTTGATGTTCTTGTTTCTCTATCAGACCTTTCACAGGAGAGAAGATCAAGAGTTTCGCATTCATGTTGGAATTAACTTGTAGAGGGGAGGGTGGAGGGGAACAAGGAGAACAAGGATGAGTCTTCATCCAAGGAAAACAGATTTTTTGCTATCTTTCTTCCCCTTTTTTTTCAACTGTTCCACAAATTTATCAGGTGAAGAGCATCCAGAGAACTGTACCTTTCACCTGTCAGAGACACTGGTCTTCTTACATGAGGTGGCCAAAACAGCTCCTTCTGTTCACTGCTTGGAAGAAAGGAGGACTAGAAAGGTCTCCAGTGGAATCTGTCCCCTTGAAGAAGCTTTTGAGTTAATTTTTAACTAAGCTAGTCATGGGCAAGGCTGGCTGGCTGGAGGGAGGGTCTTAAAAGTGTGTTTTTCTGGTGTCCAGCTCATCATGTAAGAACTGTGTGTAGGGCTGCGCAGCATCACTACAAGACTTACGACAAAACCAAGACTTTTGCTCTAAACATACTAAGCAGTGTCTGATTTGAAGGGTGAGGCTGCAGCTTGCAAAATCCAGGCTGCATTCCTGATTTGGACTGCCTTTGTGCTTCAAGACTTTTTCTTTCTTCTCTCTGCATTAGAGGCAACCAGAGTAAACAAAGGCACTGTGAAAAATGCCTGCCATTCAGGGTGACTTTTGGGGCGATCGTGAAGGAAAATCGAGCAATTTGGGAGTAAAAAGAAGAAGGGCAGAAATTAAATACAAGTTCAATGTTGCAGAATTTGAACTTGTGAAGGGTCTGAACTCCGTGCAGCTGGTGAGGTTGTCTGAAATTGGCCGTTGAGGGTGGTGAAACACCTTTGTCAGGTTTAGGACAGTGTTTTCATTACTGCTCAGTGGGTGAAATCGCTTCTAGATCACTCTCTGCTTCTGGGGTAAAGATAAGAGAAAATAACAGAAATTTTCACGCACACACACAAGCCTGTATTTAAAAAGAAAAATCAAACATATATATTTTTCATAAAACACTTAAAATCTTAAACATATGTAATGTATGTGCTCTGGACCAAACTACAATCAGCCTTGTAGTACAAAGCTTGGGACCTTGTCTGATGTGGATAATCAAAACAGGTACAAACTGCAGATGTTGTTTTTTTTTTAATTCCTGGCAAATGTGCTCGAAGAGAGTTGCTTGGTACCAAATTCTGTGTTCTGTAGTACAAACACCATCATGCCAACAAATGCAGGAACTGAGGATTGCTACGAGCCAGCTTCAGGAAATCCTCTTACAGACCTTTTAAAAGCACGAGGAAACTTCTTCCTGGGAGTGCCTGTTCACTCTCTGCAATGCGTGAGGTGGGAGGGGAAATAAAGATCCCAGTTTGTTCTCTGTGGATCAGCAGCTTTATGGTTTTTTTAGAAAACCAGCCTGATAGATTGAACCAGTTGCTGTTGTGGGTCTAATGGGCTCCAGAGCTCCACTGTCGGATACTCAGAAGCTGTGACTATCAAACCAGGACAGAGGTCATACTGAAGGTTGATTTGTTTACAGCTTTATTAAATCCAGTCCATATGAGTCCTCAGGTCATGCACTGAGATTAAGTTCCACTGATAATGTGACCTTTAATCTCTGCCCTCAAGAGGGTATTAGCTCCCTTCTCTCCCCTCCTCTCCCTCCCTCCCTATCTGGGAAGAGAAGGAAGCTCATCAGACAAAGCCTGTGCGGTGCTTTGAAGATGTGAAATACTAAGTGTGATTGATTATTCAGGATTCTTGAGTCTGTCTTATCTCTTCCTGTGACTGTCGTGTAAAGTGACAGTCTAAATTCGTCTGCTTTAAAAGGAATTGTTCCTTAAGAATCCAGACAATATTTCTTCTTTATTTTTTCCGTTTTCTACACCTTAGACTAAAAAATAAATAAATTAAAATTAAATTCTCTACAGATGAAAGAATAAGCATCTCCTAGGCACCTGTTGATAAGGAGCAGGGAGAGTGCCACTAGGTGAGTAATTAGGTTGAGATGTATGGAGTACAAGGACCAGAAGCGCTACAAAAGACATTTTCCTCTTTAAAAAGCCCCACAATGTGGCTGGGCCGAATCTCCCTGAAAAAAATCTCTCTAAAATCTCTCCAAAGAATCTCTCTAAAAATTACATTTTCCTTTTCTCCCCCAGGAGGTGTCACCAGCTGGCTCTAAGAACAGCCAGTACCGAAAGGAACCGTTGTTTGATGTGCTGCTCATCGTGTTCTCGGATCTGTAGCACCCAAGCAATTAATTCCCCAGCTTCCCATCAGCTTGCAGGCAAATGTTGCGTTATGTCCCCAGGAAATGCTCATTGCACATGAGGGATGATGCCAAAGGTGACCCAAATAAAGCCACCTGCCAGGCTGTGGAGAATGAGCCTCTTCTACTTTTTGAGAACCCAGAGAAGAATTTGTTTTCTGTCAACAGTGAAAGCTGCTATCAGTGCTTTACCTTCTAGTGCTGGGGCCAGTTCTGTGTTCAGAAAGTCTGGGCTGTTTTTAGGGGGTCAGTCAAACCCCAGTTGCCTTGTTTCACCTCAGACGATAATTTGTGTGGGTGCAGAAGCACATCAGGCTGTTACTGTCAGTTCCTCGCAGTTAATTGCGCCAGGTTTTTAAGTGAACTTCCTTCTTTTTCTGCTCAGGTCTCTTCTGTGACATCTGGATTTCAGGCAGCAGTTGACTTGCTCAGTCCTTTGGCTTTATTTCAGTTCTCTGCAGTCACCCGAGGAAAGGAAACCCCTTCAGAGGAGAGTAAGTACCTGGCTTTTTACATCTCTTCCTGTGTGTGGCAGTGAACACTTCACTCCAACCATTTCAGAAACAGAACCATCCCAGAAGCAGCACTATCTTCGCTCATTTAAAACCCACCTTATTAACTTAGGAACAGGGAATTGCGAATTTCCTTGGATGCTGCTCCTGTTATTCCCAAAAGAAGGTTTTAGGGGTTAGTGTTTTGAAGTTTTTTGGCTTGATGCTTGCTTTTTCTTCAGGCACTGGCTGCAGCATGGGGCAGGCTGCAGTAAGTGATTTTAAAAGATGGCTCAAGGCTTAAGTAAGGGAGATGTCCATTTGCTTATTCAAGCTGCAGACCAGGAAACTTCAGACTGGAATTTTATTTCTCAGTTCAGGACTTTTGGAGATAGATGGAGGATTTGAGCTGGCCATTTCTCCATATGAAATTAGTTAAGGCCAGAGAAAGTAGATGCGTGTTTCCCAGGTACACCAATTTATCATTCAGTCCCCCTTGTTGCTGCAGCAGGAGCAGAGTAATATTTGCCACTTTGGAGAAAAACCTTTTAAACTCTGCACTGGCAGAAAAAGAATTAAGGTAATCTGTCCCAGACTATTTGTAGATTACAAAAAAGGACAGTGTGCTTTAGCCAGTATCATCCTAAGAGTGACATCAAGGTGTGAAGTGGAATACAGGTATCAATTAAAATAAAAATAAATAGTCAGTCAAACAAATACAGAAATAACTGCCTGTGTAGGTGATGGGTGTGAGTGTGAGGCAGAGGGACTGGATTGGGTGAGTGACACCAGGGTGACCCACAGAGAAATTAGGTTTTTCGGCTTCCCTCCACTCCTAAGAAGGGAGGCAGTGGGTGAAAGTCATTTTGTGGCCTGTCTCGGCTGGATCTTTAAAATGAGCATCTGAGGTGAGAACGTTTCCCTGTCCAGTTGATGAATGTTGGCTTTGCTATCGTTGTGAGATTCTCAAGCTATGCTTGAAAAACACCGCTGTCTTTCTCTAACTCTTTTGTTGTTGTTTTTTTCTCCTTGGTGTTTGTTTTTTTGTTTGTTCAGATCTACGGAATCTCAAAATCTTGGGCCTGGCTTATTTCCTGTACCTCTTCCTGTTTTCCGGCTTGGAGTATACACTGAGTTTTCTCACTCACCAGAGATTCCAGTTCAGCAGGTATAGCACACTTACTTACTTAGAAGATAAATGCTGTGTATTTTGTCTAGGATATTTTCCAAAATCACTTTGTTTATTTTCGAGAGAGGCTTTATGAAGTTAGTAAAAACCACTCAGAAGCACCCACTGTGCTCAGTTATTCTCGGGCTTTGTGGGAAGGATTTCTGAAAATACAGGCACACCGTTCATCATGAAAGGAAATAATCTACAACTTCTGAAAACTAGAGAAAACCAGTACACAAGATTAAATTGAATGTTCTGAAATACATATAACTGGGCTAGTTGCATTCATTATAATAAACTCTTTTCTTGCCCAGAGGAGTTCTTCAGTATCACGATAAATCTTGGCGCTCAAAATGGACACAGGTTGGAGGGATAGCTACGTGATTCTGGTTGTTTATCAGAGTTCTGCATTGTGTATGGTGCTCAGAGTTTGATTTCCTGTAGTCAGACACGAGAGAAGAAAGAGAACAGAATCCACTAACAGCAGCTCAGCTTGAAACACTTTTCCTGCCAGCTGATAAAAAGATTTCCAGCCAGGAACATGATCTTGGAGCTTGATTCCTTATGTGTGGCCTTCCCTTCGCGTAATCCTCAGGGGTTTGTCTCATCTTTCCCTGTCTGTCTTTCATTACAGTTTGTGGCTTCACTAAACTAAGGATTTCTAGTGTACTAGGCCTGCTTCTGCACAGTCCTCTCAGATTAGTCTTGTCGTGAGATCTACAGCTTTCTGCCACCAGCGCAGGCTGTGTGACAAACAAGCTTGTTACGGAGGTGAGCACTTTCAGTGGAGAATATCCTTGTGGTTAGGAGGTAAGAAAGAGAGCTGAAAGGGAGATTTGAAGAAGCATTTCTGGCTGGAGGGAGTGATGTCACAAGCTCCCCAGTGCAGTACAGGATCACCACTGTGCCAGGGCCCGTGTCGTGCCTTGGTGGCCTTACTCAAACTCTGCATGAGCGGTGGCAATGGTTGTGAGAAAGCAAAACACGTGTTCCTTGGAAACAAACAACTCCTCTGCATGTAGCACGGAATAATTCATGTGTCAGCTCCTTGTGAGTCACCCTAACACAAACTAACCAACATCTTAGCAGTCTAGAGAGGATGGCAGCACTTGCCAGCAGCTGTCCCATCTTTAAGTCAGACCTCAGAGGTTTATCTTCTTGCTCTCTGCCTGCCACGGAAACTAAATCAGCGTATTAAGAACTTTGCGCTGCTCATGTGAGCACAAAATAGCATTTTCTCCCTCTTGTTCAGGAAAGGGTCTGCCCTGGACCTGTCATTCCCAGGGTGGAATGCTCCGTGCGTGACTCCATAAGCTGTGCTTTTCCCTCCCTTCTAGCATGGACCAGGGCAAGATGTTTTTCTTTATTGGAATAACAATGGCTGTGATCCAGGGAGGCTACGCTCGCCGAATCAAGCCAGGAAAAGAAATCAGGACTGTAAAAAAGGTAACTAAATAAACAAATAAATGGTTCTTTTTCTTTTCGCTCAAAAATCTGATATGTTAATTTTCAGTCTAAAGTGGAAAGAAAGGTAGTTGGAGACTATAATTGTATTTCATAGTATCCCAGAATGGTAGGGGTTGGAAAGGACCTCTGGAGATGATCGAGTCCAACCCCCCTGCCAGAGCAGGATCACCCAGGGCAGGCCACACAGGAACAGATCCAGGGGGGGCTGGAAAGTCTCCTGAGAAGGAGACTCCACCACCTCTCTGGGCAGCCTGGCCCAGGCTCCATCACCCTCACAGCAAAGAAGTTTCTCCTCCTGTTGAGGTGGAACCTCCTGGGTTCCAGCTTGTACCCGTTATTCCTTGTCCTATTACCAGACACCACTGACAAGAGCCTGGCCCCTTCCACTTGACCCCCACCCCTCAGAGATTTCTAGACATGAAACCGCTCCCCTCTCAGGCTTCTCTTCTCCAGACTAAACAGGCTCAGGACTTTCAGCCTTTCCTCACAGGAGAGATGTTCCAGTCCCTTCATCACCCTCGTAACCTCCGTTGGACTCTCTCCAGTATTTCCCTGTCTCTCTTGAATTGGGGAGCCCAAAACTGGATCCAGTATTCCAGGGGTGGATTCTACTCCCCTCCCCCCTCCGATAGAGGAGGAGGAGAACCTCCCTCGACCTGCTGAGCACAGTTTTCTTAATGCCCTCTTGGAGATAAAGAGTTAAAGCTCCATCGCTGTTCAGTTCAACCAGAACAAGAGAAAAAGTTACAAAAAAACAGCAGATCATGTGTGAGAGAGAGAGAGAATTCTTTCTTTTCCTGGTGGGAAATCAGGGGTGGGCTAACACCCGCCTGGGTTCCAGGCGACTCCGGCCCCCATGTGCTCTGCAATTGTGTGAGAGGTGGTGAGGGAGACCAGGCAAGGCAAGTACACTGGTGTGTGGCCAGCCAGGTGAATTTGAACCAGCTTCTTGGGAAGAAGGGACTTTCTGCTTCTCACTTCTGTGCGGTCCCCTCAGCGGAAGAGAAGCGGCAGGACCCCTCGAGTTCCGCTTTGACAAGCAGGGCCGAAAGGTAACCCTGTGACTCGCTCATTTTGCAGGCGATCCTGGTGCTGATTCCGGCTTTCCTGGTCATTGGATGGGCTGCAGACGTGAGGGTGCTGAGCGCTGGCCTGTTGCTGTACTCGTTCGGTGAGCTGGGCCAAATACACTGCCAGCCGGGCACAAATCACTGCTCTTCGTATAGTTACTCACCCCATTAAAAATGATGCACTTATGTCAAACTGTAAGTGACAGTTGGCATTTCTGTTTATAAGGTAGGGAAGGAATAGTGTCTGGTTTGGGTTGTTTTTTTTTTTCTGGTGCTGTTTGTACCACAGGAAGTTGCCGTGGTGATTTTTGGAAACGTACCCAGTGCTTCTGTTGTCCTGGGAAGCTCTGGAGGGTATTTCATTTCCCTCTTATCATCAGACCTAGCAGCAAAATATTCACTAAGCAGCTCAGCTCAGGAAAGGGAAGGAGCCAGTCTGTTGTCGTGTTTCTGTGGGGGCTGCATCATTTCTTACGCAGCAGACTGAAGGCATGGGAGGCTGAAGGCTGGGTGAGAGTAAATCATAGAAGCCTAGAATGGGTGGAGTTGGAAGGGACCTGAAAGATCATCCAGTTCCAACCCCTCTGCCATGGGCAGGGACACCTCCCACCAGAGCAGGTTGCTCAGAGCCTCCTCCAGCCTGGGCTTCAACACTTCCAGGGAGGAGGCTCCACAGCTTCTCTGGGCAACCCCTTCCAGGGTCTCACCAACCTCGGAGGAAAGAACTTCTTCCTAAGGTCTCATCTCAATCTGCCCTGCTCTAGTTTCAAACCCTTGCCCCTTGTCCTATCCCCACAGGCCCTTATCAACAGTCCCTCCCCAGCTTTCCTGGAGCCCCTTCAGATCGTGGAGGCCGCTCTAAGGTCTCCCCAGAGCCGTCTCTTCTCCAGGCTGAACAGACCCAGCTCCCTCAGCCTGTCCTCACAGCAGAGGTGCTGAAGGCTGTGTTAAGACGTTTCAAATGCGTCTTACTAGAAAAGCAGAAGACTTGACTTTTGCACAATACAGTTTGATGTAAGAGTAAAGTGTAAACCACAAAAAAAAAAAAAAATGCAGCTCTTTAGTAGCTTGCCTGTCTAGGGACAGCTGTGGTTGATGGGTTTCAAAAGCTACAGCTGCTCTACAGCTGAACTTGCTTTTGCAAGGCCACAGGGTAAGGAGAGGAGGTGCTCATTTTTCTAACTGCTTCCAATTCAGGAGGCTCATCTTCCCAGGCTCCATAGCTGGACACAAGACCCCATCGCCTCCCCAGTTAAGCCAGTTAGAAGGGTCTCTGGAGAGGCCTCTCTGCCCCAGGAGTTACAGCACCTGCAGTTAAGGCGGCGTGTCTGTCAGTCCTGCTCTCCGATTGTCCTTCCCTTCCCAGGAGAGATTCTGCTTTGTGAGATTAAAGCGCTGCCTTCTCGGCAGAAGAGGCCCCTGTTTCAGTAAGAGGGCAGCCACTGCTGAACAGCTCTTGGGTCCAGACATTTTGTAACCCCTTCAGCTTGGCCTTGCCCGTCTCGTTTCCCAAGCCTGCCCGTTGCTGCCTCTCCCACCCCTGAGCAGGCCGAAGCCGGACGCGCGCGTGGCCCCAGCCAGCTCCTCGGCCCTTTGAAACAGGGGCAGGTCCCTTTCCCTGCTCCACCTGCCGAGACCACAGCGCCTGGAAAACTCCCAGTTCGCTGCTCTGCCCCATCCCCCTCCTTTGCCGTGGGCTCGGGGAGCGAGAGCCGCTGCCGTGGAACATCTGCTCTGGGCTCTTGCTGCAGGGTGGCTTTGTGGGGCTGTTCTTCTTACTGAACCGGATTAAACCTGAGCGTGTCGGGTCGTTGGTGCAGCGCCCCGGAGCTCTGCCTGTTTCTCTGCAGAGTAACAATTTTGGGCCGTGTGTTTTTGACTGTTGCTCTTGGAACTCATTTTGAGCTCTCTGCTGTGCACTGACAATCTGTGGATTATTTCTTTCTTTTTTTTTTTCCAGCTGCAGCCGTCGTTATCCCCTGTTTGTCAGCGGTGGTGTCAGGCTACGGTGAGTGGTGTCTTCCCCGCCCTCGGCAGCAAACCCCATGTTGTGCTGGAGGGGCTGCAGCCTCCAGCCCCTTCCCTTCCCCGAAGGGCAGCCGAGTGGGGCTGCTGGGGCTGGGAAGCCTATAGCCTCTCCCTGGGAAATTCAGAACCAGCAGAGAAAAACCCCAGCCTGCCTTGTACCTGTTTGTGCCACCCATCATGGATCCTTTCAGAGCTGACAGGTCACGCTTCAGTTTTGTGCCGTCTCACACGGCCTGTCCAGGGCCGGGGGGGAAGCTGAAGCGGCCTCCTGGCTGGTAGTGATTAAGAAGCCGAGGCAGAGCAGGCAAAGAGTTAATAGTGTGGGCAAAGGCTACAAAGAGCACTGAGCAGGGAACAGCCTCTGAGAGACACCAGCCATCGCTGCCAGCGGCCAAAGCATTTCTTCCTGACTCCTTAGCAAAGACCTTCTAAGGAACCTTCTAAACCCTTGCAGGTTGGTGGCACCGGTTGCTACGTAACCCTTCTTACGCAGCCGTAGTCCTGTCGCCATCTGTGGCCAAGACAGTTCTTGCTGCAGCTTTGGTTCAGTTGGTTGCCAGCGCTCCAGTGCTTGCTGAGGCGGAAAGAGTAAGGCTTTGCTCATTAAGAGCAACATAAAAATGCCATTATTTAACTTGCATCCAGCCTACTTACTTAATTACTATACACCTCCGGCTCCTCAGCAAAGCTTACGTACAACATGAAGCTTCTCTTTGCTGATTTTTTTGGTGGTAGGGGGGCTGGGGAGGGGGAAAATCGCACTACACGTTCTCCATGGATGAGCACTCGTGCCAAGCCTGGTATTTTTTTCAAGGAAGTTGTCACATTTATTTGGGTGGAGGGGAAATCAGTGCAGGTGGGCAGGGAGCAGGACCTGAGCCGAGGGGCAGCTGCAGGTGGGAAGTGCCTCTGAAAGGACAAGGGCCCGAGAGCCAGAGCAGGGCCCTGCCCCCAGCAAAACCTCCGCACTAACATCTCTCTGCTCACGCAGGCTCTGCCAGCCAGAAGGGACGAGTCATGGGGATCCTGCGGAGCCTGGGCGCCCTGGCCAGGGCTCTGGGCCCCATCCTGTCGGCTACCGGTGAGTGCGGCCTCCTGAGCTTCCTGCTTTTGCAGAGGGAAAAGGGGCAGGGCAGCCAGAAAGCTGTCTGTGCAGCAGGAGGTACCCCCGAGAGCTGCCCCAGGGGCAGGAGATGGGCCTCGTTAGCACCAACGAAAACCTTGGGGACAGATTTTAAAAGTTTACGCCCTCAGAGAGAAACCAGGCAGCAGGTACTGCCAGCCTCTAACAATTCCACCAACAGCATCAAACTCACACTCACCGAGAGCCACCCTGGCACGGGGAAGCGGGAGTCGGTGCGATCAGGCACCCAGGCAGCGAGGCAGAGCTGGAACTCAGCCCTAGTGTGAAGTTTGAGCTAAGCCAGAACCTGTTCACTGAGGGCATCCAGCTGCCAAGCAAGGGGCTGGCTCCGGCTCACCAAACCCCTGCCCCTTACCGCAGCCAGCGCTCCCGGAGAGGAGGAGCCCGGCTTCGGCCTTCCCAGCAAATCCGCTCCCCAGGGCAGCGCTGGTCCTGCCCGCGGCAGATTTTCACCAAAGGAGACGGAGCCCAAAACGGAGAGACCTTCAGGAGCAGCCCTGGAGGTGCTGGGGCAGCGGAGTGGTAGGTGCCTTCGGGCTAAAGCTGGATCTACAGATAGGGACTTGCCCCCCTCGCCCCACCTGGAAGAATAAACCCACTTTATTTCAAATAAGCAGTTTCCTTGGAAGAGAAGCGGCGCTGCCACAAGGTTCTACCTGGCAGGCCCGCAAGGGTGTGCAGTGAAAGATCCAGCAGCGCTGCCCTCCCCGGCCGTGCAGCGCAGAGGCTTGGAAGGGCAGTTCAGAGAGACACAAGGACACGCAAACTAACCCACAACCTCTTCCTTCCTTTGCAGTTTACTGGCTGGCAGGGGCAGAATTCTGCTTCACTCTCTGCGGCGCTTTGTTCCTCATCCCCCTGGTTTTACTTCGCTCTATAAAACAGCGGCCAAAGGAGGAGTAGCGGCAGCCACAGCACCAGCTTCCAGGGACCTCTGCCGATCAAACAGGAACACCTAGGAGGAGACACTCGCTGCCCGTTTTCCAGCACCAAGCCTTCAGGTTTCTCACAGCCCCGCACCGGCACTTAGGTTCAAAACAACAAACCCTCCCCCCACCCCCCCGAAGCAATCGAGTAAAGTACCAAGGTGATCAGAGAGGCAGAGGCTGGTGTGTGAGAGCAGCACAGCACCCCGCAGGCCCCCGCCGGGAGCTCGCCCCCGCTCCTCTCCCTTCGGCAGCGGCAGAAGCCGGACCGGAGCCGCTGCGAAGGGGACGAGTTTGGGTTTGGGCAGCAGAGACCAAACCCCCAGGGAGTTTCTCTACACTTGTCACAAGGTCTCCAGAGGTGCTCCATGGACCCGATCCAAGCTGTACCCGCTGCCTTAAAGTGAGAGGCTGCCCGAGCCTGACTGGCACCGGCCCCGCTCGACCGCTTTTAATGGACGGTTACATTCCGAGAGATGTTTTATATTTCTACCCTCGCGCCGGGGTTTTTGATGACCAAACACTGTTCTTTTTGCATTACAAATAAACTGTTACGCTCCTCTAGCTCCTTAGCGAGGTGTCAGCCCCACCTAAACTGAACATCCCTGTCTGGCTCAGCTTGAAGCAGGGCCCAAACCTCCAGCTGGGAGGGGAGAGGGAAAGACATCACCAGTGGGTTCCGTCCGCGGGGAAGGACGTCCTAGAGTAGCCCCTTTGAGCGTTTTCTAAAAAGAGAGGAAAGGAATCCTCCTTCATCAGTAAAAGAAAGTGGAGCTAATGAAATCCAACAACTGCAGAACAAAACGGTACAAGTTTTGAGAGCAGAGCCTGGTGCCTTGGGGTTTTTTTAAAGAGCTTTATTTGTGAGTAGAACTTAATGATACAAGAAAGAAAGAAAAATACAGGACTTCTTCTGCCCCAAAGTGTGTAACCATACCATACGTGACTACATTTCATATCGGAATACAAAGAATTAAAAGGAACAAACTACAAAATTAGAAATTAAGAGCCGTTGCAGACGTGGCCGAGATAAATGGAGGGGACTCCATTAAAGAAACTGAAACAGAGAGCGATTAGTCATTTTGATTACGACCCTGCAATAAAACACCATTTAGCAAAATAAGTATCGTAGGCTTCCTAGTGTACAGAGGACATACAAGGTTAAAGGAGAAGCCGAAAGCCGTTGGTGCCATGCAGTCCCGACTCCACCGCGCTCCGCGGGGCAGGGGGGGGGCTCCTCCTTCCGCAGCAGGTGACCCTCTGGTGTCCCCGCCGCGCCAACCGCCCCCCTCCAAACCCGGCTCCGGCGAGGCCCTGACAGCTCTTCATCCTCCTTTTCCGCTCTTTCCCCTCGGCCGCCTGAAAAGCGGCCCGAGGTGCGGGCCCCCCTCAGCCCCGCCGCGGGCCATCCCCGGCTGCCTTCCCTCGCCCCTCCGCTGCTTTCCGCTGCGTGAACGTAAGGCATTAGTTTTCCGCTATTTTACCGATTGCAATGTTTAATATTGTCCTAAAAAGGTGACGTCCGTGTCCTGGTTTGACATGGACGCTTCCCGTGGGTCAGCGGCTTTCCCTCTCCCACGCGAGGTGGGGAGGGGTCAGTCTTTTCTGCTGGGTAAAAATCCAGAAACCAGAGCCGGTTACCGAGCTTCCCCGCTCCGGGGCTGGGGTCACCGCACCGGGTTTCTGGGGAATCCCTGCAAGCTTTGCTAGCCGAGCTTAAAACAATTTACAATTCCTGACGGACGGAAGCACGGCAACAAGTGGCAGAGAGTGAATTCGGGGGTGAAAGTGATTTTCCTTTACCACACTACGTATGAAACAAACATTGAGAGCAAACTGTGAAAACACACCTGGCAGGTTCCTTGGGATTTCTGTACTTGGCTGCTGGCAACAGCAGCAAAGAAAGAAATGCCGGGTTTTGGAAGGGAAAAGAATGAATGACAAAGGGTAACTATTCGTTGACATTTTTACCAGGGGAAGGAACAAGCACAAAAGGCCGCCGCTCAGGTTTGGACAGACTGTGCACCCGAGGGATTTTGAAGAGGGGAGGAAAAAAAAAAAACCCCACTCTGTGCTAAGGCCCAAAAACGCAACTGCCCACGCTCCCCTCTGCCAGCTGAGAAACTTCTCAAATACTTTTAATACACTTACTGCTTTTCCACCTTTTTACCAGCCAAATTGCCTACGACGGCTATTCCTAGGGAGGCAGGACTGAAAGGCAGATTTCCCTTCAATTGGATTCGCTAGAGGGGGAAAAAAAAAAAAAATACCAAATCAACAAACCCCTGGGCGCTCTCAACGTGGCCCCACGTGACCGACCACACCACGGCTACTTCAGTCCTAGGCAGCAAAGACGATTTGACGAGCCAGTTCTAAAATAAAACCAAGTGAAAACCACCTTCATTTTGTTACAACAGCCAGAAAGAAAGGGGAAGGGCGGGCCAGAAGGTGATCTGCGAGCGCGAGCTTGCGCAAGTTCACCCGTCGGTCCCAGAACGCAGCCCCCTCGGAAAAGCGCCGCTCGGGAAGTCAACAGGTAAGAAGGAATTTACTTGTGGCTCGGAACGGGATATTGGAAAAGAACGTTTCTTGTGCTAAGCGACGTGCGGTTGGTTTTTAATTGTGATTTTATTTTTTATTTTTTTTTTTTTTTAATTCTTTAGTGAAGCAGTGTGGGGTTTAAATTAAAAATAGCGCTTCGACGCTTCCCAGGCGGGAGTCATTTCTATTGGATTCCAAATTAGGGATCAGCTCTGCGGCAGCTGCCGCCACCCCAGGATTAGCACCTTTTTGGACATTAGTTTCCGGTTCTAACCTTAAACGATGGAGCCGTAACTCGAGGGGCCGCTTGGATTACGTGTTGCATTCAATGACAGAATAAGACAAGAACACTCGGTACGATCTGGTACATTCTAGTGGTTAATGGAGTTTTCAAACATGACAGTGTTTCTGCAGTGTGTTTGGCCTTTAGGAGTCACTCTTCTTTTTGCTCTTCTTCAGGAAGGAAGGAGTGCGAAACTTCTTTTTCTTTTTCGATGGCGACTTCCCCGGAGATTCATCGCTACCCGCGTCGGCCGCCGTCCCCTCCTCGGCCGTCGGCGTTACCGGCTCCTCCGCGGGTTGGGACCGGGCTTCCTTATTTTCCACCGCGGGTGATTCCGTTTGGCTTTTGGGCGCGTCTTCGTCGCATCTCCCTTCCTCCTTCCCTAAGGGAGGGAAGCCGAGTGCTTCTGAAGGCTCATCGGGGGTGAGATCTGGGAGGGTTTGCTTGAAAGTTGCAGCGTCACTGTCATCTTTGTAAGTCTGGTCCTGCTGTGTCTCTAGTGGGCGGAGAGACAGAGACGGTTACCTCCTGCTAAGCGTCCCTAGGCCAGAGGAAGCCAAGCAAGTCGATGGCGAGCGCTCGATTAAAAAAGCCGATATATTTACTTGGCGGGAAAGCCTTTGTAATAGGCCCGTTCTCCTTCAGCTTTGGGCACAGAGGTAGAAATAAGAGATTCAAAAGTTTGCTTTCTTTTTAAAGCTTCTTACCGGGGAAGGGCTAAGGCTGAAGCCCGTCACGGGGGTGTAAACCAGCGAGAGGGGCACCGCCCTGACTTCGCTCACGCTTTAGTTCTAACGTTTGCGAGCGATGTGAGATTTTAACGCCCTGAGCGAGTAGTGAACCTACAGTTCTCACTGGCATTGAAGAGAGCGCCGGGAAAGTCCGTATCTTGATTCTTTTTCCTTTGGGTGGGATAAAACAAATTGCTGGTTTGCAGGGACCCGAGGGAGGCAAACCCGTTAATTACTCAACTGTTGGCTTGGCCAATTTTTAATCACAACGTTTGGATTTTCGTAACGATCTTCCATGAGATCGAAGCGGTGCTGTTTCAGAGTACGAGTTCCTAGTACAAAGGCTTCGCTTCTTTTGCGAGATATGAGTAGATATTATGGAATCCTACAAGTCAAATCCGTGTAGTTGATCAAATTAAATGAGCTCAGCAGGTTACGCGACAGAGCTTTTTTTTTTTTTTAGGTTTTCCTTTTCAAATGTGATGTCTAACAGCAAAACTCACCCCTGGATAAAGGAACAGTGCGAACTTTACGTCCAGCGGCGCACGTTACCCCTCAGCCCTAACACCTCCCTGTGCTTTCCAGCTGTTCTGCTCAGAGCTCCTCTTTAAGGAGGAGCGC
Organism: Baryphthengus martii; assembly: GCA_013396935.1. Taxonomy (NCBI): domain Eukaryota; kingdom Metazoa; phylum Chordata; class Aves; order Coraciiformes; family Momotidae; genus Baryphthengus; species Baryphthengus martii. The sequence goes on along the minus strand of VWZK01011951.1, from coordinate 218,574 downwards.
TTTTCAAAGTTCCCTGCGCAGGGGCTGGGAAGTGTCTCGTTGGCCGTGTCAAACGCGCCCCCGTTCACCTTACGTAAGGAGGAACTCAGAACAAAATCCAGGCCGTGCTCCTCGTGAGGCACAAAAGAACGACAACTCTTTTTTCCTCCCTTTCAAACTCCTGTTCATTTTAATGTGAAAAGCCTGAAGGCTTTCAAAAGAATTGACAGGATACACTTGATCCTTTCCCACTTCTCCTATGGAAATGACGATCGGCGTTCTTTCTTTTTCAGCCAGATGGGATTCATAATCCTCTCCTATCTTTTAGGGGGCTCTGTTTGGTGAATACCTGCTAGAAAACCAGCCTGTTTCGCCTAGAGCCCCGTGAACTTCTAACAGGTTAAAGAAACCAACCGGCCTAGGGGTCAGTGCCACACGCTCAGAATGCACAAGTCAGCAGTCTCAAAGTTACGATGCAGGCAGGAGTTTAAACAGAGGAGAGAAGAGAAAGCAGTTCGGTGCATGACAAGCTGCCTCCTGAAGCTCTGCTTTAACCTGTCTATGGACAGGACAGGCAGATCTGTAGGAAGCACCACCTCCAATTCTTCGCTACCGCTGCACTCTTGGGATTTTCATTTCACTTCCCAGGAATGAACTGGAAGCATTGCTGAGCCCTTCTCCCTGGTATCCAGCGATGGGACGTGTGGGAAGGGTTCGGAGCTGCGCCAGGGGAGCTTTACACTGGACATTAGGAAGCGTTTCGTTCCCAAGAGGGTGGTCAAACCCTGGGACGGGCTTCCCAGAGAGGTGGTCGATGGCCTGAGGCTGTCAAGTGTTTCAGAGTCACTTGGACAGTGCCCTTAAATAACACACCTGAACTTTGGGTCAGCCCTGAACTGGGCAGGCACTTGGACTAGATGGTCAGTGGAGGTCCCTTCCAACTGAAACAGTCTGTTCTAGTCTTTAGCTGGCCCAGTTTTTAGAAACAGGCACCATGTTAGATTGTCAGTCAGTTTTATTTTATCTTTTAAACCTCTTAAAAAGTTTTAAAACAAAGGTTTTAAAAAGGGATTAGAAATCCTTGAAATTAAGGCTTGAGAAGCTCCAGGCATTCAAACAGCCCTGGATAAATACCCACAGTTTTATAACTCTCTAATCCAGAACTGCCGCCCCTCCTCATCTGTCAAGTTACCATCATCTTGACTTAAACGGATTCATATTATGCTGGAATTGCCCTTAGCTTGCTAAGGGCGCTATTTTACCAGAATTAGGGGGATTTACAAGTTCCACATTTGCTAAAGAAAGCATAAACTCTGCAATAGCCTGGCTGTGGATTTCAGCAACATACCACGGAAGGTCTGAAAAACGTATCTTGCTGCAAAAGCCATTGACAGCGTCAGAACTCAGCTCTCCCTTTATACACAACTGTGGCCTACGGGCTTGAGAGGAACATTCCTACTGCTCTCTGTTTACAATTAACGTTCACTTCTGAAAACAGAGGGTTAGGGGGTTTTCCAGCGCAAAGGTGTGGACAAACATACAAAGTGGGCTCTCGGTTAACACAAAACCCTTCTCTGACTTCAGCTACGCTGAAATAGAAACAATGTGAGGAACCCCCCGCCCCGGAGCAGCGGCTGCGTACGGAGAACGTTGGCTTTCAACACCCAGCTTCTGCCAACCAAAGCTGTCATGAGGTTGACTTCCAGTTACTCTCAAAAATAAACTTTGTACGTTTGTCCTGGAAAATTTACACAACTAGGAGAGTCTGTGGAACATAATTCTCGGCGTAAAGAACCGTCAAGTTTTAGAAGTCGATTAGTAACACCACCGGTGTCTACGAGGTAGTTTGACTTCCCTATCTACGACAAACACGCTACTTTAGGGTGTCACAGGACATACAAACGGAGAGAGCCAAAAAACATCCTCACTCCTTCAAAGTATAATCTGATGTGGCCCTGCAGATCCAGCTGAAACAGCTGCAGAAGTTGCTGCCACCAAGGACCTGCCGATATTCCTTGGCCGCAATTTGAATTTCCCTGCGGCCGGCACGCAGCACGTGGGCGTCGTCCCCCATCCACTCGCGTGCACAAGTCTGCGGGTTAAGTTTAAGTCGGTGTCAGCGGTAAGACTTCTGCACCACAATAGATGAGGAACGAACTTCATTCTACGAGCAGGTCAAGGCTGCAGCAAACCCTGGGGGCAGCACCTCCCCGAGCTGCTTCAGCTACATCTGGAAGCCAAGTTCAGATTATTCCTTTTTCATTTGAGGAACCGGACACACAGATATGGAAACACATAATGTCATTTTCACAGTCTCTTTCAGAGGGGGCAGTGCATCGAACAGAAGATCTGCAGCTACCTAGAATTTAACCAAATCAAAAACTAAAAAAAAAAAAAAAAAAAAAAAAAAAAAAAAA
>VWZK01011951.1:203607-216164 GCA_013396935.1 Baryphthengus martii | reverse complement strand
CATCTCAAGTGAAAAAGCCATTTTTTTTTTTTTTTTTTTAAAAAAGAAACCAAAACCAACAAAAAAAACACCTTAGTAAACAAAGATGCAAGAGTGAAGCAAAGCAGATAAGCAGGTCAGAGTATGGAATGATACTTACTATGGTAACAGGTACTCTTTAGCATATCCATCTCCTGTTTGTAAGGCAGCCACAAGAAGAAAAAAGCACAAGTAGAGAATCTATGCATTCATCACAGCCATTGGGTTAAGTCAGAAGAATGGTTGCCACCATTCTTAGAGGTGAGGAATGAGATGAAGTAGTGAAGGGAAGACTAACAGACAAGTGATATATCCAATGTACAAGGTAAAGGAAACAAGACAAAAATCAGATTACACCCGTTCAAGGTTGTTATTTTATCCTCTTTTTTTTTTTTTTTCGGAGGAAATTATAGACTTGACCAGCTCTGTTCTCGTTTTACTTAAAACTCTACATAAGGTGAGCAAATAAGGAGATTTAGATTCAAATGGAGTTGTAAAAAAATATTTACTGAGGTGTAATCCAAATACAATAATGTTTAAGAAATGTGCAATCGGTGAAGGAGATTTACCAAAGCATGGAATTTTTGTGTCTGGGGCACCATCAGACACCGTTTCATTCCATAGGGGCGGTTCTTTCTCGTGGAAAAACGTACAAAGGGGTAAATCAGTCGAGAAACACCAAGGGGATGACAAGGCAGTTCTGAAGAGATGAGAATTTGTCTTTCTTTTAATGCACACTTCTTGATTATTGTCAGGGTCACTCCTAGTACGCTCATCGTTGGGTGTCCTTACGTTTCAGGGAGTCCCAAAATAACCCCCAAGAAATCATTCACCTTTACGAGATACTAGTTCCTACGTGTTCGTGCGTCAGTCGCTAACGATGCGGTTACTGGGTTCCCCCGGCCCCCAATCAGAACGTACCTTCCTCGAGTTTCATGGGCGTGCTGGGAGGAGTGCGAGCTGAAGGCTGGTCGGGGAGACCGCTCTCTTTCTGTTGCCTTCCATCTTCTGAAGGTTCTGCAGATGTAGAGCAAGAGAGATTTAAGAAGACGGGCAAAACCCTTCAGCAGGTGAGAACAGAGGGGTCCCTTTTGGTCTCGGCGCACAAAATACAAATACATTTTTCTGAATCAAAGTTCTGCCAGGTTATCAAATAATAGCAAAACAAGCAAAAGAAAATTCAGGGCTGGTTTGATATGAAGAGGGCTGTTGGAGTCACAGCGGTGCGCTCTGGAGTCGTTTGGTTTGCAGTGGGCTTGGGGTTGGTTGGTTGGTTGGTTGGGGTTTTTTTTTGCCTTGGTTTTGTTTGGTTGGTTTTGTCTTGGTTTTTTTTTTTGTCTTGGTTGGGGTATTTTTGTGATGGTTTCTGTTGGTTTTTTTTGTAGAAGAGGGTATGAATAATTTGTTTGTGAATTGGTTTATCATGCTGTTCTTTTAGCGGAAAAACCACAAGGATATGAACAAATATGGGAGGAGTGGGGGAGATAAAGCCCTCAGCTCTGCCCAAGAGAAGGCTCTTTTGCTTGCTTTGTATTGCTGAAACTCGGAGCAAATAAAATCACATCCCAAAACAAGAGAAGGCTCCGCAGAATCGGAGAAACGTGCAGAAATTAAAGGATTCAAAATCGGATTTCACAGCAGTTTGTGTATTTGTTATTAGTAAGGAGGGTCCCCCTTTGCTTCCAGGTTTAAACAGCCCTAGATCCAAAGGAATGGAGCACACCGTGTCCCGGGAACAAAACATCGCTCCGGACAGTTCAGCCAGGCGATTAAAAGTTCAATCAGTCCCACAGATGAGAGTCAACTGACAGAATCTCCAAACGGTGCAGACAAAGAGGTTGTTCCTTCGATTGCAAGAGCGACTCCGCCACGTTAGTGATACCTGAGGCCTCGGCCAAAAGGTCCGGATTGGACCGTAATGCTTGGATCACCGCGGTATGAAACTCCTGACGCGAGGACTTCTGCCCAGCCGGCTCTTCTGGGTGAAGAGGCGGGATGAGCTGCCGCGTGGTCTGACAAGAAACCCACGCAGCAGGAAACCCAGCGTTATCTAAAGATTTAGACAGCGATGGGACGTCACGATCCCGTAAAGTCTTCGTATCGGTTCCCCGGAAGGTTTTGGATCTGCCTTTCAAATCCAGAGGCTTTTTAGCTGACGTATTTGGCTCACCGATGGTCTGATTTCTAAGCAACGTACTCTGCTCCCCAGCTGGTGTCTGTCCCACTACCAGAGTCTCTCCACATTCTGATACCTTATCTAAGAAGGATGTAGCAACAGTACCGAGAGAATAAAAGGTCTGCAGTTCTACAGCCCACCCCACATGGTCCAAACTCCGTTAACCGGACACACACGACCTACAGCGGCTCCTCCGTCGGCTTCTCAAGAAGCAGAAGCAGGGAGCACACCCTGCAAAAGAAGTGGCAGTAACTGGCCGTACTAAACACCCCGGTTTGTCTACTGGAAGAATTCACAGAACGGTAGGGGTTGGAAAACGCCTCTGAAGATCATCTAGTCCAACCCCCCTGCCAGAGCCGGAATTTTAAAAATAATTTTAAATCATTTTTCAAGTAAAATCTCTGCATTTTACAGCATTTTCCTTTAGTATTTAGATCACACATTCCATCTCCAATTTCTAATTCACATGGGAAAAACTGAAACGGACCAAAAGCTGAATAATTTATCCCGGCCCTTGCAGGTAACCCACCTTCCAACTTGGTTTTATTCTCCTCTGTTGCAGAAAAAAACCCACACAGACACAGAAACCAACCTTCTGGCCCCTTCTGCTTTCTTTCTACTTCTTTCCGATACTCTTCCAGCTCTCGATCGGTGAGTTTGTTGAAGGGATTTGGTCCCGTTGTGCTCACAATGACTTTTGGTTGATACTCTTTCTCAATTATCGCCTTGGATGCCGTCACCAGTTCTCCCTGACAAAAGAAAATTAAGATACATCTGCAATCGAGCAGTCATCTGCAGAACTCCGAGAAGCACAGAGGCTACAAAGCAACCAAAAGAAAAAAGATAATCTGAAAAACGCGAATTCATTTTCTTTTGGGTTTAAAAACAACAACAAAAAAAATATTATGACTATTTTTTTTTTAAATAAACAAGTTTAACTGACAGCAGGTTAATATCAAGGAGAAAACAGGTCTCATTAATGACTCTTACAGACACATCAGTGTTTCCAGCAGGGAATATCCACCATGAAGCAGGAAATCAAACGGCAGCCAAACGTTCCGACTCGATTATAGCTGAAGCCACCAAAGTATCCACGTTTCTTTTTCTCCCCACAAAAGAAACGGGATACGGGGCCCGGCTGCATGGCAAGCTGGGCACTGAAGATCTGAGCAGGTTCACAGGACTCAGCTCGTTGGCATTTTTGTTTGTGGTTTGGTTTGGGGTTTTGGTTTCTATTTTTTTTTTTTGGTTAGTACATTTGCGTCTGTAACAGTTGTCGTACAAGCCAGAGAAAAAGTCATAAAAATAAAACATTTAGGAATTCTCAGTACACTTAAGTCCCGATGGACAAAAGCAGCTGCATCGAGGACTCTCTAATGGTAAGGTTTTCATTTTTTTTCTTCACTAAACATCTAGTAAAGATTAAAAGCACAGGTTTTTCCTTGTCTCAGCTATGGAAGGTGCTTGCCTGGAAAGCTGCAGTGCCTTTCACGTGACTTTTTAAAGCGTTTCTTTTTTTTTTTTTTCATTGGATAGAGAGAACTCTACTGACACTAGTTTGGAAATGACTGCTGCGTGGTCTGCCCTCGTCACTCGTCTTCACTGTTGAAAAGAGGCCCTTCAATTCCATTCCCAAATAAATATGGGTTGGTTATTGACTGGCCAAGTCACCTTCATGTTTAAATGTTATTTGCATCAATATTTAAAAGCAAGCATTAGAAAAGCACAGTTCAAAAATAAATAGCTGCCGAAGAAAGAGATAAACATTCCATTGCGTGTCGATGCTCGATGGACAAGCAGGAGATTCTTCACTTGGCTGAAGATGAAATCAGCCAAATTACCACTTTGGATGCTAAGAGCTGCTTCGGACAAGTTGTTGGCACCAAAAAAAGTCACAGACAAGAACGTCCAGCTGGAATGAGGACAAGAGCAGTTCGCTATTTCCAAAAGCCTCATCGGAGATCTCCAGAAACCTGATCTAGAGCAATCCAGGGAGGTAAGAAGAGCTGGTTGTTGGAATCTCCGCAGCTCTTCAGGAAGGAAGCCAACAGCAGCCAGCAGTACTGAAGAACACCACGGGTCTCCACTGTAAGATCTTGAAAGGAACTGCAGAAAAGGATCTCCACAACGTTCCAGATCACCTCCCTTTCTCCGTAAAATGAGAGGAACTCTCATCTCAGATGCAGAATATCGGTAGAGGATCAAAAGCCTTTACTCAACTATTTCCATAAAGCGCCAGGAAAGTGCATTAAAAAAAGTCACAAAAACATCAACCTTTGTCCAAACCCTCATTGTTTTGTAGAAAATGTAAACCCACCGGTGCCAACTTCTAACGACGGCAGCAGATGGGTGCCCATGGCAGTTCTGTATTTCCCTCTCTCCCTCTGCTCACCCTTCAAAATAAATACGGTTTTAACTGAAACTGGGCATTGAGTAGCAGGGGCTTGTCTCAGGCAGAGTTTCTAGAGTTTTCCAGGGTGACAGAAGACAACAGAGGAAGCAGACACGCAGTGCAGGCTGGTATCCTTGGAATGTTTGAGAATCTTTGAGTCTTGTATGCCGGTTAAATCCCGAGTGACCAGGCAGAACAACTTGCAGGTGAGCAAGTTTTACTGAGTTGGTTTAACAATGACAACCAGGACGACACAGACTGCAGCCAGATGGCTGGGGCACTGACATGGGGTGATCTCCTCCTTAAGAGGAGAAACTTTTGGTAACTACAGGGAACAAAAAGCAGTGTATCAAGCTTACCACATTCACTAAGTTATAAAAAACACCAACCAACCACAAACCAAACCCAAACACAAACAAAACCCACACTCAGATTCAATGCAAACAGGATTTGCACCAGCTGAGTATCTTTGAACCAAGAGAAATACTACTGATAAAGATCAGAGGCAACAAGAGTAAGCAGATTATCTGTTACCAAGAAAGAGCACTTGTGGATTTTGGATGGTAAAAGCAGAAAAAGTTCCACGAGATCACATCTTTTGATCTGCTAAAAAGCTATTTCCAGACTAACACATCTAGTTTTGATCAGTATCAATAACGTGAAAGCAGTTTAAAGGCCACTAATGAGAATTATAAGGGCAGAGGGACTGACTCTGGGGAAAAGGAAGGACAGCAGTGTGTTAGTAAGGTCTGCAACACGACTAAACCACGTACAAATCAAAGCAGCAGAGACGCGTTACTTCAGAGAACAGGCCACAGAGCAGCCTTCAAGAACTCAAATAAAACCAGAAAACACAGTTAGCGAGGCAGGACAGAAGGAAAACAAGTATAAAAGCACTAACCAGACAGTAGAGAACATACTTTAGATAGTTAAACGTGACACTGAAGCAGACAAGGCTTTGCAGAGCTATCGCCTTATCCATCCACGTTCAGAAAAACTGAACAAGAACATTGGTCTGGACTTGCTTCCAGCATTAGCAAGCCTGTTGAGAGGGAATTAATTCCCACATAAAAGCCCGGCACTCTGTTTCAACACAGGATGACGTGCAAAAACCTCACGTTCTAGCGATTTCATCTGAATGATACTAGTTGTATTTTGATGGTGATGTTGGTACTGTTTTGGTGACCCTCTGAAGCCTGCCTGCGTGTGTAAGCTCCTGAAAATCAACAGCGTTTTCTGCCCCGTATGAAATAACAGATTGGTGACATTCATGATGTATTTTCACTCCGGAGAATTCTGTAGGGCCGTGCTCTCCCATAAAGATCCGGTAAAGGGGAAAGTCATTTACAGCTCACAGCACGCAATACACCTTCCTACTGAACCTGTACCTCACAAATCCTACAAGGAAATTTTAGATGATCGAGTCATTTGGCAACTTCTCCACCAGGTGTTGCTTCCAGAGAAAAAGTCAAAACTCCTCTGAGGTGACCATCACGTTCCAGGCGAGCACTTCGGCTTCTTCTCGGGGATAGACAGGAGCGAAACCGGCACCTGGTGTTTGCCAATTTTTCCCTCCATCGGACAGTAGGTTCATACTAATTGTCCAAAGTTAACAACTGCTCTTACAGAATCTGGCATTAATGCAGTGCCTTTATCCAGAAAACCCAAGATTTTTCAAGTACTGCTCACGCCGAAGTTGCCAGTATAAAGCAGAGCCACCTCTGGGGCAGAACTGAGAGGCTCTCGCTGAAGAACAAAGCCGTGGAACTTCCAGTCTAAAGGAAGAGACATCAAATGGGCAAATCTCCTTTCACTTGTAATTCACGTGATTTTTGTTAGGGTTTTTTGTGGTTCTTTTAGTTGGGTTGGGTTTTTCTTTGTGTTTGGATTTTTTTGTTTTAAATCAGATTGCAGAATGGTCATTGGTAAGAAGAGGCATCGTTCCCTCTCATTCAGCCAAGACCGCAGCAGGAGCTGGTTTAACCAAGTCTGTAACACAAATACAGGACGCACAAGGAGCCTGTGTTGCAACACGGCCAGGACTTCTCAGAACGTGGACAAAGCAAGTGACCAGGCAAAATGGAATATTTACTACTGCAGCCACAGGCACAGAAGACTCAAAGCATGACATGCAGAATGTACTCAAACAGGGTGGGGTTTTTTTTCATCCAAAATTGCACGAGCATTAGTATTTGATACAAATCTCAGTGTTAAAGGAGAACAGAATAAATTTGAAGCACTGCTACAAGCAGACGGAATTTTTTACTTTCAAATTGTCAAAGAATTTGTCAGCTGAGAGCTTGTAATTATCTGGCACCTACAAGTCCTTAAGTCCTTGATGTGCAGGTCTCAGTTTCATTTCAAGTTTCAGGTGAGGTTGATGTGGGCATCACGAGATTGCTTACACCTCCTTTGTTCCACAAGACAACAATGATTTTTGGCATCATCTTTAGAAAAGTTATCTTTTTGTTGTTGGTTGGTTCATTAAGGTGGGGTTTTTTTAGGGTTTTGGAGTTGGGTTTTGGTGGGTTTGGGGTTTTTTTGAGTGACTTTTTTGGGTTTTGTTAGTTTGGTGGGTTGGTTTTTTTTTATCCCCGACCGGAAATTATTAACCACTCAAGTCACAATCCACATGAAGATAATAAAAGCTATGAAATAGGCCAGTCCTACTGTAATTAACATCGTGATCTAATTTCACACAGTATTTCAGGAGGAAAGCACTTCCATGACCCCACAAAAAGGAAACACATCATTTGGAAATCTAAACCCCACCATTATACTACTGGACAAAACCCAGACAACCAACAGACATTTTGTGGGCTCCTTGCCATCTGAAAAAAAAAAAAAGAGCACGTAAAAAAATATCTGACTGGTTTTATAGAAGGATAAAACCATTATTCAAAAATAAAACTTGAAAGACATCTTGCACATCACTGATGAAAGGAACTGCCTGTGTTGTCATAACTAATGAAGGACTAGCATAAAAATAATTTTTCACTTTGAGGGTTTCATTAAGCGGAAAATAACAGGCATGCACCGCCTGGAAGAATTTGGCTTTGTTTTATTTTTCTTCTTAAATCTGAAAGTAGTGTTTTCTGATTTTTCCTTTCAGCATATGGATAAAACAACCTGTAATCTGAAAAATACCATTACCAAATTCTCAGTACGATACAACTATCATACTATCTGGCTCATCACACTCGAAAGCGTTGAAAAGGCATGCGATTTGCAACACCGACGTAATTCAAAACATTCTGTTTTCTGATGGGAAAGCTATTCTGATAATGACCTAAACCAAGCTGCAAAAATCTTTTAGATAAAATATTGGAGTAGAAGAGACAGCGATGCTTATTTATACACTGTGCTTCCACCTTAGATCACCTCTAAAAAAACTCCTTCAAAACCTGGGAGCGAAAGACGGCGAAGGACGGATTGTTTCCAATGTGCAAACCCTTCCTGTCCGCTCAGCCTCAGAGGACTGCCCACCCCAACCAAAACACACATCTCTTGAATTTATTCTAGATTTTGACATGTTCAAAAGCCAATTGATTTTGGAAGTCTGGGGCGTTACTCCGCAACTCTCGTCGGTAACCGCAGGAAGTTTTAAGGAAACGAGCCATCGAGCAACGAATACAGGATCAAAAGTTGACAGCGTCGGTCAGCGTGACACACCCTGAAGACGTGGATATCTTTAGAGTAACACTGATGTAATGAATCAGGCTGAGATTGACTCAAAATGGATCTCAAATTAGAGGCATTCAACACTAACAGCATGTGCAAAGAAAGCCACGATACGCAGAACCTCATCGGCACCTTAACGGCCCAAAGTGTTTCCTCACCAGCTTCTACAGACAAAGATAAAGATCCAAAATCCTTACAAGCAGTTCCTTTCGCCTGTTAAAGTATCTTTTATAGTTGCATATACGTAATTTGGAGATCCATCTCTCGTTTCTTTTCTAGCCAAATCATTATCTAACAGAGGGGAAAAGGTCAGGGTAAGGAGGAGGTAAAACGAAGGGTGAACAACAGTATTTAGAGCAGTATGACAGGGCAGTACCTTTCTAACAGACAGAGATTTAGCGGGACTAAAGGCCTGCTCTGTGAGATCGAGCCCTTCAATAGATTCCGTACAGTCTGAGAGGGGAGCATCCTGCAACAGTAAATGGAGTAAACAGAGCAAACCAAGCCCAGGCTTTTAAAACATCAACCAAAAGCTATTACGCTGCTTGCTACAAACATGCAGAGAAACAGTTCCACTGGCAGATAAAAGTGTAAGTGAGAACGAATGGACATGCACACCACACGACACCCAACGTGAGTAACGCCACGGTCATGATAAGACTTGCCAAATTTTTTAAAGTATATCAGAAAATAAGTATCTGGGGCAGTGAAAGCACTCAGATATACAGAGCTTTAAAGTCACTGTATAACTGTGTAGCTCTATTTCTTACTTTGAGCTATGATTGATAAAGTCTTTTGTATATCCAGATATACTGCTTTTAAGTTGTATTGATGTATAACAGCCTTTTTTTTTTTTTTTTGCCAAACTACTCTTCAAATAAAATACCATGAAGCACCATCAAACATTTAACAGGCGACACTACGGCCCCGTAGTGAGCCTGCTGTGCCCAGGATTAATCCTTCAAGATATATAACACTCAGAAAACAAACAAACAAAAAAGTTACCACAAAGCCCAATTAGTTTTCAACAAGAGTCTAACTCATAGACATCAGCCTTCTAAATTTCATGCATGACATTCAGCAAATGAAAAAAAACAAACCAAGAAGCATCTTCCACAGACATGCTTGGGTTACATGGCTGAAGCCTCTTCAATTTCTGACCCTACGCACTCTGGCAAAGACAATGGTGTTACCTCTAAGACTTACCTTATAAACAGTTACTCTCTGCCAATTAAAGAATAATTTTATAGTGATATATTAGGTGAAAGCAGAGGATATTGTCGATTAACACAGCAGTTTTCAGGCATTTTATACTCTCACCTGCACAAGACTCCTGTCCACAACTACCCCAGAAAGAACCTGGGATTGCGGGCCCGCGGTTTTAATATCTTGCAAATTTTGCTCTCGGATCTGCAGAGGAAAGCAGCAGAAGACACTCACGTGAGCAACAGAGAAAAGTTAAACCACATTTTCCTATTTGAAAAAGGGGTGCATGAACCTGCCAGCAGGCTGCAACTAGCGTCCTTTGCTGCCCATCAAATCAAGCTGTGCTTCCAAACACCACTTGAAGATGTGCGCTCAGGTTCCTCGCTGCTTCCTCCCATTTCTCAGAATCTACGTCCCCCGGCAGCGACTGGCCTTTGCTTTTGAGTACTGCCTCATGGCAAAACTCCACAGATCAGGAAACGGGCAGCTCCAGTTTGTGAGGGAAAGCGAAGAGAGAAGCACAGAGGCCAGATTTATATGCCTATTGTACCTGACCAGTCATTTACAGGCTTCTGCCACCAGGCACGAGTCACTGATACTGCACCACAACACCCTCTTCCTACTGAACCTACTGTAAAACACCAGAGAACATTCCATTTTTCCATCTAGTCAGGACAATATTCTCAAAGAGGCATATAAATATTCTCCTCTGCATAAGCTGGCACTCTGGAGCACTCAAACACATCCCTTTTGTTGCATCCTAAATGCCTCCCAGTTCTTTCCATACGGAAGATGGGAATTGAAATTGGATCTTTAAATGTAAAGTATTGTCTATTTAATTTAGATGCCTTACAGTGGTAAAGAATTCTTAACAACTGACTCAAAATGCATTTCTAAACTACCCTGGTTCTTGTTCCGAGATAAACGAATAAAGGCACAAATCCAGAGGGACCTTTACGACTTAAAAGGGCATTCAATTGATATAAAAATACGAGCATACAAGGATACAAACACGAGGTATTATCAACACTTGGTGTTTCAGAAAGTATGAAGATCCTGCATTATCTATACTTATTTCTAGGTTACTACCCTTCTCGTCATCAGGAAAGTTAAAAAGTTTGAAGTTTGACTTCTCTCCTCTTAGTCACTTCATTCAGGTTTTTAATAAAACAATATTTGTGTTTCGAACACCAAGACGCTGTGGACAATTTCACCAGACTTCTCATTTCAAGTGACTAGTATTTTGCAGTGCCAAAAAAAGCAGAAGTAAAGTTGACACAAATTACAATCAGCACCCCTGCACACAGACTTCTGTGACAGTTCACTATAACGTCACCAAAATTTCACTATGGCAAAGTAAATATGCAAGTTAATTGTTGATTTTATATGCAACAAAATAAATATGCAACTTAATTGTTGATTTAATATGCAACAGAGTAAATATGCAACTTAATTGTTAATTTTATTGATCAACAACAACAAAAAAAGTTTGTTTTACGGCAAGTACAAACCTTGTTCCTCATTTCTTGGACCTCCTTTGGATTGGTGTTCAATGGAACAAACAGGTTAGGGACAGCAGAGGTGGCAGTTCTATGTCCATCCTCTTTAGTCCACTGTAATATCAAGAACAGTTGAACAATCAGAATTCCTGGCGTGGCGACGGACACTCAAGAGCAGCAAAATCACGTAACAGTCGGTCATGCATCATACATAGCAGAGAACTGAACCAATGATTGCGGTCTTTTCATTCCTAAGACTAGTCAAGTCGCTTCCTTCTTCAGTCATATCAACTGTACCTTCAGATACATTTCTAATCAGCAGAATCATTCTGTGAAGTCAAGCTGGTAACTACGACAAAAACCAGAGAGCCGGTTAACTTGCAAATAACTTCCACCCAAAATGATGCCGTTAATTCAGCTCCGTGCGGTCCGGAGATTCTGGAGACCGGGAGGTTTTTAAGCTGGTTTTCCACGCACTTGACCACACTGACAACTGCAGTGGTTGTGTTTCTAAAAAATCTCTCTACTCTTCAGTTTATGAAGAGACTCATTACTACGGGAGTAGCAAAACTCCAACATGCTGACTCATTTTGAAGGACGTGATCAGCAATTTCACGATGGGTTTGTATTTGTTTAAAAAGGACGCTACTCCTTACCCCAACAGAAGTACGGCAAGATCTAAGACACGAGCTGTAAAACCCTGTGTGACCGTCATTTTCATTTTCTGCACTGGGTTTTTTGTACCAAATAGCACAGGAGAGACAGAGAGATCATTGATTCAATCCTCTGGTACTCAAAACAAACATCAAAGCAAACTTAAAGCATAAGATGACAGAAGTATGATAAGCAATGGGATGTCACTAACCAGGTTTAGTGAATGACTCTGTACCGTGAAGCAAGAGTGGGCATCACCAAAGTTTGGCATTAAAACAAGCTACTTCAGCAAAATGTTCTGTTTCCAGAATTAGTTTTCTGCACAAATAAACAGCTGTACCAGCACAGGAACAGTTTGGTGATGTCGAATAGTTTATAACTCAGAGCTGAAAAGGTTACAGAAATATCCCAAACACAAACTTGAAGCGCTTCATGGATTCTTCAGAGAAGGTTGCTTTAGTTGGTCAGTGCATTTAGCATGGAGCTCTGCTTAATTTGATGCACAACTACCTCTTTTTACCTGGGTAAGTTTATTATATGCAGTGTCCTGATTTCAAATCGCTATGGTATAGAAAATGCACCAAACAGTAAAGCAAACCTGTTCACAGAGCAAATGCTATGAGGTTTGGGTTTTTTTTCCTGAGTAACTTCAAGAAACAATAAGGTAGCCAGAAACTGTCAAACTTCAAAAAGCAACACAATTTTAAAATGTTTTGCAACTGTAAAATTAAAAAATGGAATGAACATGGAGCTGTGAAATACTCACTGATGATTATCTTCTCAGATAAAAACTACTCCAGCTTTTTATTAAAGATAGTTTTTAGTCAAAACATAGAGAAAAACAACCTCAACATAACAAGCTACTTTGTCTTTAGGTTAATAACAAGCATTTGTTTAAAATTAAATACACAAACCTGTTAATACTGTATGG
>VWZK01011951.1:163607-198607 GCA_013396935.1 Baryphthengus martii | reverse complement strand
TGCACAGCTCTTCATATGTTGGGAGGTTACTATAGCAGATTGTATTATTAAATAACATACGACAATTCTTACTTGAATCTCACAGGCAAGCACCAGATTATGGATATAGTAGAAAGCCTCCTCAACAGTCTCTCCAACTGATACCAAGCCATGGTTTCTGAGAATCAGGACCTAGAGAGATATTGCAAAGGAAGTTAACAGCAGTGAGGCAAGTATTTTCTTGCTCCTGGTTTAAGAACGCACCTCCTCCTCCACCACACACATAAATTAATTCGAGGTATAAATACTGACCTTGCTTTTAGGCCCCAAATTCTTCTGAATAACCACTTTTTCTTCATCATCCACTAGAATACCATGGTAGTCATGATAAGCTACTTCCCCTAGAGAAAGAGCTTCGGGTGAAATGGGCAAAAGACCACACTTCATCGCAGAAACCTGCGAAAGATTAAAACAACAAACTTAATTCCTTGCAACAGAAAAAAAAAAGAAAAAAGAATTATAAATTTAAAATCTATTTTTATGTATTATGTATGTCTGTACAGGCAAATACATAGAATGGTCAGACTCCATCTCAAAAGTCTGTATTTTTTACTTTTGGATTGGATACAAAAAGTCTTACTGATCTTGGGTCTGACTCAGTATGGCTGCTTTTATGTGTCATCGACACCAATACGAATAGACTCAAAAAGAAGAAGAAAAAAAATTGCAACACTGTGGGTAAAGTTAAGGAACACTTTTAAGAACTATTCTAAAATCCACAGTTTTAGGAATTTGACCATTTATCCTTAAAATGGCTTTACCACTGCTGTTAATAAAAGAATAAAATAATCAAAATATGAACTTTGAAACAGAGTCACCTGATGAGTCTCTCTGAAAATTTCAAAGAGGTAAAACTGACTTGTAACAAGTTGCTCTAATGACAGGTATTGCAAAAGTTTTCAGTATTTAAGAAAACCTTGATAAATTCTGCTTTACAAAACCAACAAAATATACTAAAGCTCTTATGACTCACTGTCCAAAGATACAGACTTTTGTGGTAAAGAACACACAAATGTGAACTATGTATTTTCCAACGACAAAGATCAATTTACTGAGCATCTAATTGAGTCAAACAGAACCACATATTTCTTCAAATTCTTTTTTTCTTCAGATTCCTTGAAAAAGGAAGCAAATCTACGATGAAAGGGGACCCATCTATTTCCCAGTTGCATGGGGAAGGGGGAACAGGACAGATGACAAAGTGTTCTTACCGCTGCCCCTGCCGGCGTGTGGATGTGAACAATACATTTAACATCAGGGCGAGCCGCATAAATTGCAGAGTGCAAAGTAAAACCAGCTTGGTTTACTCCCAAGTTAGTGCTTCCACGATCAACCACATCTCCTTGAATATTGATTTTAACCTAGGAAGGAAAAGAATTAGTTTCATAAATGAACCAAGACTGCCAAAAATCCTATTTAATTCAGTATCTACTACTGAAGCTCTAAAAATCTTATTTTTTTTCAGGGTTTTATTTTAACAAGTGTCCCAATGTGCTCAATAAGGTTGTAAGGGAGGTGACCAGGGCCTCAGCTTAAGTCAACTGAGAAGGACATCAGGAACTACAGGAGAAATCACTGTATGTAAGAAGCTGACCAAAGTTAGAGACAGCGCTGTGGCAGAGGGCTGCATTTCATAGAGAGTTACGGTGAAGTGATAGGAGAAACTTGAAAACTTTCCAGATACCTAAAGAGAAATATTGAGACCTTTTTGGGAAGTAGCTCCTTGAAAGGTCAGGAATTAGGTAACTGTACCACTGAGACCATGCAAGGCTGAGATTGCCCAGGTAATAATTTTATAAATACCAAAGTTGTATATGGACATAGTAAAACTGGAATAAAAGGGGGGAAAAAATTAATCATGCACGGGTTGCTCATTTGGGAGAGAACAAGATCAGGGAAAATGGAGTTTCAAAGTGGAGAAGGGAAGAACAAGTGTGGAAGTTAAAGTTATGTAAAAAAGAGACAACTTTTTAGAAAGCTGGGGAGGAGTCCTGGTGTCAGGTTTGAAATGTTACTCGCCTGCACACACCCCTCTACTAGAGGTTGGTTCCTTTATGGTAGCCAGGTGGAAAAAGTAGTGTGAAAGTTCCTATTTTGTTTCAAAGCAACAGTCAACCACACTACCTCCAGTTGCCTTCAGGAGCAGTGTAGACCAGACTGAAGATAAACACTCACAAGATGTTTCCCACTAGCTAACACTTAAGGGAGTCAACTGCAACCACTAGATCTCAAAAACCTAATTTCTCTCCACTCTCAGCTACTCACCTCATTAAATGATGGCAATTAAATCAGGCATTCGGTGATTTGTATTTTACAGCTACCAAACCCAATAATTGCTTACCAGACTAGATGCAGTAACTTCACTATAGAGCAGTCCAAAAGGTACAATGAGGAAGTGCTCCTGCTCAGAATTTACTCTGGCCTATGGATAAAAAGAGTAAAAGTTATTAAGAGTATTTTATTAAAGCATAGAAGAAGGACCAAACCCACAGAAGTTCCTTTCACTTCCCAAGCATGGAATGGGCAAGTGTGGATGTAACACAGGCAAGATGACTTTCATGTGTGATAATCAACATACAGCAGAGTTAATTAACTCACATTGAACAAAACCAGATGGTAGGTACGTGCCAGAGCCTTTCAGACTGGTGAGAGGTAGCAAACCCTTAGATCCTGTGTAATGACGACCCAACTACTGTGGGTAAAAGGAATGATACTGACACAAATGAGGGGAAAAGGTACTGGAGTTGGGGGCTTGTTTTATTTTTGGGGGGGGTGGGGTTTTGTTTGGTTTGATTTTGTTGTTTTTTTTAAGATGAGTTTATACTCCAATTGTATTTCTACCACAGCAGAACAGAAGGTATGAAATAGCACCGTGAAAAAACCACAAGAATCTGGCCAACAGATGTAAAACATCTTGATGCTGAGAAGGGTTTTGCCACTGATGCTGGTGTGTGGGACCCCTGTGGGCAGTACAGCACACACTCAAAGGTCTTCTACCAAGTATCCTGACACTTGCCCGTGGTTTTGCTCTTTTGTTTAAATTCACACAAACAGGAGCTTATAATACAAACGTAATTGTGACATCAAACCATCCGCATCTTGAGATGCATCTGTTTGAAGTCTGTACAATGAGAAGTACAGGACGGGTAGGTAGTTCAGGGGTATCTCAGTGCAGAATTAAAAGGCTTCAGATGTTTTACTGGACACGTGAGACAACTCCCTGTCTTCCTAGGAGTCTATCCAGTTTGTGCGTTGGGTATTTCTGTTGTTGGTTTTTTCCTTGTTGTTTTTTTAATTTTTATTTATTTGAGCTTTGCATTTCCCCAAGATGCAACTATTTTATGCCCCCTCGTGTCTTCCATTTCTTGCAACATTAAACACACACACACACACATACTTTCAACATTATTTCACACATACTTGCAACATTAAATACACATATTACATTCTGTGATTCTGTGACACAGTTTTACCACATGGAAAAAAAAATTCTGAAATAAGTAGTCGATCAGTCATCCAAAAGCTTCTAGTATAAATTTATTTTCCTCTATAACCAGCTGGTAAGATGTTATAGCATTAAACTATAGCCTATATTATAGCTATAGTCTTAAACTCAACCCGTTTGTTGAACTGAACTTGTACCTTCACAAATCACCAAAATAGATTTCCATTCCAGGAGTGTAAATGATCTAGAAAAACCCTTTACTTATTTATGGAATACAAAGAACAGGAATTATTCAGAATGCCCCACAAGTTAGAAGAAAGCTCAAACTTAAGATAAACAAGCAACAAGACTCACAAACCACTTGATTTTCCTTTGTCCTCGAAGCAAAGCAAGACTTGGTGAATGATGGGTACTCTCTGTAAACGTGTCATCTCAAATGTGGCCTAACCCGCAGGCACTCAAGTGAACTCTACGTTATTACATGTGACATGAAAGCTCCTGACACTGTAATTCTGCTTCTGCAGCAGCCTGAGCAATTCCACACACCGCAGCTCTCAGTGATGGATAAGGGTCCACTCAACTCCCCAGTGTGCCCAGACTGGCGTATGCTCTCATACCTTCCCAGTTCCTTCCTCCTCTAACGCACAGGTTTGTGCCCCTTACAGAGGGCTGGTGTAGCTTTTACTTTAGAAAGCGCACTGGCAGCTTTGAACTTGAATGCAATCAGTTAGTAATTAGAACATCCACTCACAAGAAAAAAAAATAAAATAAAAATTATCATCTGGAGTCAAAGCCCAGCTCTGCATGAAGTGGTGGGCACTCACCGCAGTTCAAAGGAGTGCCTTACTACCACGCTACTACTCGCTGTATGAGCATATAGAACAAAGATAAGACTATTTTATAAACATACAACCACCTTGTTGTGCATCAGCTTCTGCAGGTAAATTAGATCTATTAGTCACCTCTCACTAAAGAAGTTTGTAAAAAAGACAGGTGAACTACTGTTTGCGAGTGCTGCTGACAACCCATTAACCAAGAGCGTGCCGGTACTACTCTGCTCTTCAAAACTGTCTAAACTACTTCCAGAATTCCATACTTCAAGTGCTTTGACTGTTTTCTAACTCAACTGGTACGGCCATTATTTAATCTTACTGCAACTCCCCCTCACCAGAAGAAAGCAAACTCCACCCCCACCAGACGCCCTTGCCGTAACCGCTTCTCTAAGCACACCGCTCTTCCATTACACTTCCCATTTTATCTAAATGCCCAAATGCTGCCAGGGTTCAACCTCACCCTAGAAAGCCAGCTCCAAACCTGCTTGCCTATTAATTGTGTTACAAAATCAATTCTCCTGTCATGTAGGAGAAATCAAGGGGCGGCACAGACTTGTTTACGAGAACTCTTATGTTGGATACATCCCCTTCCTACAGGAACCAAACGATCTACCCAACACCGCCTTGATCCTACGCCTACCCATATCATTTGTTATCTTCATTGGTTCACAAATAATATACCTTGAAATCTCTAACAGCAGTAAATAACATTATTGTGTTGCATTCTGACTGCAACTAGAGCCAAAAACACATAAAAGGGGCAACCTCTACCATGTCAAAAAAAAAACAAACCAACAATTCAGCTCTGTTAGGAAGACAATTGACTGGGTTGCACACCACAGCTGGGACTTTACTCATGAGACTCATGTTGATTATTCTTCTGGCATATAAAACATCCTTGATTTGACCTCCTTGTCATTATTTTTCTGGATGCCAGCGATTACTCAGTCACAAGGAAAATTGCTGGCACGCTGCATTAAGCTAAGTAATTCGCTCGTCTACAGAAAGACTCTGGCTTCTTTTACCCAAAGGTTGGTACTTTGAATTGTGAAATTCAACTGAATGACTAATAAGAAGATGTTTTAATATATAGCAAGAAAACTAGAAAGACCTTGCAGAATAATATATAAAATTATTCAAAGCATTTAAGATACTAAAGGACAGTCTTTCAGGAATCTTAACGTTGTCTTGTGAACTTTCACATCCACTCATTTAAGACTCTATCCAAGCTATGGTAGCTGACATCCAAGCTGTTCCAGTTCTTATTCTTGAGATGCAATGACAAATCTCTTCACTGTTATGCTCCTTTCAATACCACTTTGCTCCTCTTCCACACAAAGAGAGAATGACAGATGGGGGAGGGAAGCAATTCTCTTGTACGTTAAAACAAGGGGTTCACTTCTCTGTTGATTCAATACTCACTGTTATATGATTGTAAATAAGCTGAGACCAGCCAAAGAGATCTGCTAATCTGTAGAAAGCTGCCAATTTACACCGCAACAACTTCTCCCCTTTTTCATAAGCAATGGAATCCGACCCTCTCAGATCATTCACTGGTGTCACCATTCCAAGACCTGAAATGGAGAAGGTGGTAAAAAAAAGGGAGGCTGCGTTGAACATGAGTTACAACCTAACAACAGACACAACTACTCGAATGGTTGCTCTTACTAGTTTATATCAACCTGAGAAATGGATAGCAAATTTTAATAACTAGGTCATCATTTCTATTACACAAATATAATGACACAGTCTTGGGCAAGGTTATCTATGAGGGTGCTGAGACACTGGAAGGGGTTGCCCAGAGAAGCTGTGGAGCCTCCTCCCTGGAAGTGTTGAAGCCCAGGCTGGAGGAGGCTCTGAGCAACCTGCTCTAGCAGGAGGTGTCCCTGCCCATGGCAGGGGGGTTGGAACTGGATGATCTTCAAGGTCCCTTCCAACCCAAGCCGTTCTCTGATTCTATGATCTTTGATAGAACCAGCATTTGTTTCCTTCCACAATATTCGTTAGTGCTAAGGTGACAGTGCCCTCCTTAGCAAATTACTTTTTCTCTCTCAATTGTCTCAAAACTGTCTGTAATACATATTCATTGTCAACAGAAAAACGTAACCCCAAATTTTGAGATCCATGATTTAGTAGTCCTGAAGTACATATTTCAAACGATGCACACAGGTTCATTTAACTAGGAAAAAATAAGGATAAACTAGAGAGAGGAAGAACAACAGAGAACTGTAGTTCTAGTTACAGTGCAATTAGAAATGTGGTTAAGAGTAACTGTGATGAAGCGGAACCAGGCCATGCTTCAGTCTAAACTATAGATTTATTCTGGAGCACAGGCAAGGATTTTGATTATCTTTACTTAAAACCTGTGTGTACATGCACATTATTGGCTTTTCTTTTCCTTCTTCATTTTGCCTGCTGATGTTTCTTGTCTGTAGCTTCACTTCACAGGAGAAAGCTGCAAACAGCATCTCAACGGCAAAAATGATGAGTTTCTGAAGACCTTCACTGTTACTAGACTGCTAATGTGCATTTCATTTTCCTGCAGAAACATCAGCACTATTGAGATCTTTAAATTTTTTACTACTAAATTTTTATCAGGCTTACTTTTCAACGAAGATATCATACTGAAATAGCTTTAGATATAAATTCAGGACATGAATCACACTGTATGTACTCGGAAATGAATCGCTTCTTTTTATGTTTGCGATGTTCCTGTGAGCGGAACGGGACAGCATTTGAACTTCGGAGGACTTCTCCTGTCATTCACACAGACTTCATTTGAAGTCTTTAAAACAGAAGAATCAAAATAAAGCATTCAACCATGACAAATGAAGGTGCACTCACTCATGTTTAACGCGGCCATTCCGCCTTGTGGCGCTGCGGGGTAGACATTTGGGACGTTTGTTGTCATGAAATCTGCAATCTGCTGCAAAGCCAATAAACCGGTCGGGTTCTTCCCCTTCTTAAATTGTTCCTGGATCATGGATTCCAGCTCTTCACAAAAAGCCTAGCAAGAGGACAGTGCATATTGGTAAGCAAGTTCAAATCGACTTCAATCTTTCGTACACAGCTGCTTTTTAGCACTTGGATGGAAACATCCTACATCTGATCTGAAAAAGAGCTCAGGGAAGAATTACTGGGTGCATATTGATAAATGAAAATGTTGCTCTACGGAGCTCCAATGAAAAATGTCACTTCTTTTTAGTGAATGGAAATTCTGGTATTTTTTCTTCAAATAACACCAAAACTCGCTGAACCTACTAATATGGAGCTCTGGAAGAAGGAGCAGGATTGTACAATCAACTTGAACACCAAGTATGAAAGGAAAAGTAGCAGAAAATTGGGAACCAAGGGCCAAAAAGGCATCCAGGAACACAGGAAGGAATAGCCATTGAATTTCAAAAATATGTTTAAAACAAGCAGTTGTTTACTTTGTTCCCCTTTGTTTTTCTCATTTTGGTTTTGAGGTTTTTTACTTTTAACTTTGAAAGGAAGAAAACAAGATTTTTTAATTTTTTTTTTTTCACTATTGCTGGTAGCTGCGGCTTTTGACAAGAACACTGGAATTTGTAGTGAAAAGAGATGTATTCCAATCATTAAGTGAGTCTAAATAAAATGGCTTGATTTCATGTGGAAAAAAACGCTCTAAATATACATCTACATTCCTGTTCTTAATGAAGCTGTATCAGGAAATGTTTTGCATCTGAAGTCACCCATCAGCTAGTACAAAAGCAACAAATGTTATGAGAGAAATTGTTTTGTGTGCTTTCTCCCTGGGGGAAATATCTTTAATATTAAACATCAATCATTCATAGTTTATTACTGTGCACCCCCTGAGAAAGAGATATGTAAAAAATTTCCTGTGTTAGAATCGTGCATTTTCTTTTCTTACTGGGCTTTGAAGAATCATGGAGACTCTCTTCTTCTGTTCCATCATGTTAAAATCCTGGCGAAGGTCCGGTGCCATATTCCTCTCTCTCAAATAATCTGGATTATTTTCATCGACTCGATCAAAATACCTCTCTTTATGAGGGGCTGTTGTTGGAGGTGGTGAAGTCACCACCCCCACGCCAGAATCACCATTCATAGCACAGCTTTAAAGAACCTAAGAAGAAAGGGCAGAGAAAAGGAATAAAGAAATCAAGTAACGAAATAATTAAGAACTTTGTCCGTGCCTGTTTCAGAGTAATAGCTCAAATCCATCTAAAATTAGCATGGCTCCCAGGCACAGAAACCATATGTGTGCAACTGGATAGCAATGGAGAAAAAAATAGATTTTAAAATACAAGATCAGAAAACTAGGCTAATGTATATGAAAAATCACAGACAGTACATAATGTACATGCCACACAAAACTAATACAAGAGTTCCCACTCAAAAAAAAAAAAAACAACCCAGTTCTTTAAGCTGTTTTCAGGATCATGGAAGTCCTTCAAACCTTCCCATGGTCAATGATAGAGAAGTAAGACACGTGAGTCTAAACACATTGGATTTGTTTTCTGTGGTGGTTTTTTTTGTTCGTTTTTTTTTTTTACTGAAAAAAAAGTTAAAGCAGACATACTAAAAAGAATATTGCACCAATCAGAATTTAAATTATCCCAGAAAATAGGATACTACACATGTTCGATAATACAAAGAATCAAGCCCAGGAAAACGTGCTCGGATTGCGGACGCATTTCTGGAGACCAAGGTAGAAATCCTGCCTCTGCCACCTGAGGCGCAGTTTTCACAAATCCATTTCTTTTCGGCTCGTTCGACAACGTGCACATCCCGACACCAGCACGTGGGTTTGGGAATCTGGAAAGGACAGACACAAACACAACCCCCACCCACCGGCCGGGCTTCATCGCCGTTTTACACGCCGTTGCTGCTGACACCAGGGATCTACTAGAAAGGCTGAAAGCTCAGCTGGTATTGCTCATCCACACATCCTTCTCCCACTCACAAGAATCCCTTTGTGTAACATTCTCCCAGTGTTCTGGGCACAGTATTATAATCTTCGTTCCAAACCCCTTTTCAGAAGATTTTTGAAGCCTTCCACTGACGAGCAAGCAGTTCAGTAAAGCCACCCTTGCAACACTTTGAGACTCAAACCTCTGAATTCCTGATCGCCTGACATACTGAATTAAAATGCAGCTTTTTCAGGAGATTTTCTTTGCATTTTGTACCTGATGAAACAAAATTTCACTAACACAAATTGTACTTCACTGAGCTGTCGTAAGAATATTTAACTCTGAACGGCTTCCTAGTTCAAACTGAAATTATTATACACAAAGATTTTTCCTAGTGATTCCTCTTAAAGTGTGCTGGCTTGTGGGTTTTAATTTGATTAGGAATTTATTTGTATATTTATTAGCCAGAACTACTCAGAGAAGGCAAGTTGACAGACATTATTTTGAAATGCTGATTATGTTAAACAAAATTGTTGCAGAGAAGAAAATTATCTACTTCAAGACTTTAGAAGATCTCATCCTCTAATTTTTACATTAGAAAACAAGTCTCAAAAGTCAACTTCTTTCTTATTTCAGAATGAACAAAGCACTGAACTGAGACAGTTGAACACAAAGAGCAAAAGTCTTTTCTTTGACTTGGCAGGACACTACTATCAAAATCTGTATTAGCACTTAAGATACCCGAGTTTTAGATGCCGAGTGATTTCCACCCACTAAGTTGCTAAATAAATACCCACAGACACCTCTGCACTGCTTATAGTATTTAATTTTAGACCAATCAGTTTAGGCCTTAGAAGTGATTGTCAAGGATTTTTTCTCCTTTTTTTTTCTTTAATAAATATAAACACATCCTTAATATTAGAATTTAAGCACTGCCTTTCATCCAGGAAGAATAATATGGTAGAGCAAGAAGAAATAATGCTTTTATCAGCGTGGAAAACCTTTTAAGGGATTCGAGGTAGAAAATTTTCGGCAAGGGAAGTTACAGCAAAGGAGCCACCTCTCCTTTGGCTTCTCCACACCCAACACACCCCCTCTGAATTCTGTTCCTCCTCACAACCTCCAGCCCACATCATTTGCCATTTGATAGCTCAAAAGAAGCTTCTGAAGGCCAACGAGTACTCTCCACAACCCCTCTCCCAAGCTGGGTTAGCTGCCCTAAGGCCTCTACACCCAGAGTTTCGGGGAAAAATGTCACTTGGCAGATGCAGACGGAGGGGTTTACTCTTTTCCAACAACTGCTGCTCAGCACAGAGTTCCACAGCCCCCGAGGAAGATAAGCTGTCCTGTCCAAGGGCTCTTGGCCACGATAAGTGGTGTTAACGGGAGAGCCTGTGCTAAAACAACCCTCTTAGAAAAAGCCACACCCTTAACTGAAAAAGTCCTGGCTGGAAAATAGAAGCGCAGAAAAAGCCCTTCTCTTGGAAACAGCTGTTTTCAAATATCAAGAGACAGGCTGAGGGAACAGCATCTACTGCTACGGGAGGGAAAAGAAAAAAA
The DNA here is from genome assembly GCA_013396935.1 of Baryphthengus martii. Taxonomy (NCBI): domain Eukaryota; kingdom Metazoa; phylum Chordata; class Aves; order Coraciiformes; family Momotidae; genus Baryphthengus; species Baryphthengus martii. Next base: position 187,838 of record VWZK01011951.1, on the reverse strand, counting down.
TCAATCATAAAATCCAAATGACACCTTATAGTAAGTGAAGCAATTAGATCCACTCTTCTATAGGTGTAAGCACTAGAAATTTCTGTAAACTACCACATCTAGTGAGAGCCACTGAGCCAACTCCCACCATGTCATATTTATATTTATTTATCACATTTATCTATGTATGTGTATGCAAGTGCTATCATTTATTTTTTTTTAATCAGAAAACCAGCTTTATAAAATGTATAGTGCAGCTACAGATACTGAGCACTGTACAAAAAAAAATATTCTGAAATTAGGACTAATATTTTGGGTTACTTTTATTTTTCAAAATTCCCCTTCCCCCACCAACCTCTTCTAAGCCGAGAGTTTCATCACAGGATTCACCAGAGAGGAAGGGCTGTGACACAGTTTAATTTAAACAAAAGAAGAAAGTTTTAGAGCAGGGATATCACAAAATTGTTCATGGTAACATCCAGAAAGAAGAAAAAAAAAAATAAAATCTCAATTTTTAAACAGTGTATGTTCCTCAGTGCTCCATCTGGAGAGTTAGATGTTGCATGTAGAATTAAATAAATTTAAACAGATAAAACTGTGAATAATACTCAATAACAACCTACATATAACTTAAGGGCACAGGAAAACCCTCAATTTTGAATCTAAAAAATTATATATATCTCTTGTTAAAAAACCAAACACATTGGATTTGGGTTTGGATCTCTTTGCAGTTAGTAAATACATTTTAAACTTTAATATTAAACTCATTTCAATATCTGGCAGTTGGGACAGATTAAGTGCCTCCAGTACTTGATAGGTTGAGTGTTTCTCACCTGAATCATCATCAGGAATATTATGGGAACCTTGAGAAGATTTAAAATATCTCACAACACGTACACCAGCAGAGATCAGCTAACTGCACTTCTTGGAAGAATTTAATTTTTACCGTAGCTTAAAAGTTGGGTTTATTTCGTAATAATGGGTTCTTTTTTTGCTTCTCCACAGCCAGGGGAAATAGTTTTGAATTTGACTTAATCTAAAGGCTGACTGGCAGCAAGGGACCGAGAACATCTCTTCACACCAACCCAGCTCGACGTCTGAGGCCGATTCAGAATAAAAACACGCTCTGAAAAATCAGGAAGGAGGTTGTGACAAGAAGACAAGGGAACCTAAAAAGCTTCTAAAAAGTTCAAAATACACTGCCAACTCACAAGACGGTACATGATGAAAGAGAAGAAAAGCACAACCAAACTTAGAGTTTTTGGGGGAGTTAAGTTTAGGAGAGAGATCTGATTAAAATCTTACAAAATCAAGTCATTTCAGAGGGAAAAAAACCAAAACAACAAACCACAACCCAACAAAACCAAAACCCCTCTTCCTGGCAGGTGACAATTTCTCTGTACAAACTACCACGGAAAACATCTGCGTGGAACCTTGTGTCAAATCTGCAAACTAAATGAGCAACACACTTCTAAGTTGTCGATATAACTCCAGGCACTAGGAATAAAAACTGAGGGTCCCTCCCCACTGCTAGAACTTACAGCTTCTGAGACCTATTCTGACAACAACAGAGCAATTTGCTGTGTATCCATTTTTTTTTTTCCTAACAGTTCTTTCAACAAGTTGTCTCCTCTTGCACCAGAACTATGCCACTAAGAGGTGAAAATTTGACAAGAAGATATTGGGGAGGGGACAAGGAGGGAGCAAGACAAATGACATTTTCTTTATTTTTTGGGCAATCAGCGCAGTCTTTGAGGAGGAAAAAGCTACCTAAAAGGCTCATGTAAGTCAAAATGTCCAGTAGTGCGTTGGCAAGGAGAGGGAAGGGAGCCCTATTTTGGATGCTAATGGAAAAGATCAGGGAAAGAACAGGGAAAAGAGATCCATTTTACGGCCCAGGAAAGAGTGAGGGGCACTCTGGAAAGGTTGAGAGCTGAAATTATCGCATGGGGAAGTCACGAGGTGACAGAAGGGAGGAAGAGGAAGGGCTGGGCAGCACTGAGGGCAGCAAGAAACCCCAGAGGTTACAACCACTGCAAACAGACCGAGTTTGTGTGAAAATTGGGTTGGTGGGGAGATGGTGAGGAAGCAGAACATCCATCTCCAGAAAATAAGGTTGCATTATCACTTGGTAACTGCAAATAAACTGTTCATAAATTCCCCCTGCTACCCACTTCACTCAATATTATGGTACTTCCTGTATTTTTTTTCATTTTTCCTTTACTTTAGAACATTTGCCAAACTTGCTCCTGAATAAATGTAACTTGGTAACAAGGAAATCATTTATGACTTGCACTTCAATCTCCATCATTTTCAGGGAGAACCTTTTGGCGCCGATGACACTGGATTTGTTCTTGCCCTTTCAAACGTTTCCTACTGAACTTCTGAAGGGAAAAGTTGGCGTCCTCTTTGGAAGCCTAAGAACAAAGAGAGGAGATCACGACCGTACTGCGTACTAGACAACGTACTCAACATCGGGAACAATGATACTCTTTTTTAGCAAATGTTCCTAAGCTCAGGCATCTTCAGACTTTCCTCTGCTCTTTGTTTTCAAACAGGAAGAGGTTATTTCATGAACAAGAGCAGTTATTTATTGGGTACTGAATGCAGGCACCATCATCCATCCTCCTTATTAACAGAGATACTGCAAGGTAAATACTGGACTCTAAAAATCCAGTTTTTAATACACAGTGTTACTCGTGTGTTGAAGCTCAGTCAGTAGTTCTTATCTTATTATTTCCAATACTTACATTTAAAATAAAGTATCTTAAAATGGTTAAGAACAAAGAATAAAGCTAGAAATCGGCTTCATATTAGACTTACACTTCCTAATGTTTATGAAGGGGAAGAATCTATGAAACAGAACTGTCAAAACAGCAGTTGCTACAGGCCTTTTATCATGTAAAATGTCAAAGGTATAATTTTGTTGAAAGAATCAATGATCACCAAAACAATATTTCTTTAAGACCACAGACTTATAATACTAAGCCCTTCCTTAACTGGTATCCTCTGTTTCTATAGAAAAACTAAAGATCCTGTATTTAGAACAGGAAGAATAAGCTACAGTAAATCAGGAGGGAAAAAAATATAAATAAAGAAAGAAAAACACATTCCTTCCCTCTCTCAATCTTACTTACGAAACAAAATACTAAAACCTACTTTTTGGTATCCTGCTAATAACACAGCAGCCTAAAAATTCTGATTAAGTGATCCTTTAAGAAGGCAGAGGCAAAGCACAGTGCTAACTATGGTTAGGTGGACGTGTCAGAAGGGAGAGGCACCTTCCAGAGAGACTGGGACCAGCTGGAAGAAGTATGGACAAGCAAGACCAGTATGGACTTTACCAGTACCTGCTGGGATCTGTGTGGCTGGGGAGCAGCCTTGCTGAAAAGGACCTCCCCACTTCTATCAAGCGCTTCTCAGGCCACGCACCTGGAGCTGTCTCCAGTTCTGGTCTCCACCATTCCAAAAAAAAGACACAGACAAACTGGAGAGGGTCCAAAGGAAGGCATGAAGATGATCAAAGGCTGTAGAACCTGTTCTACAAAGCAAGACTGGAGGAGTTAGGTCTTTTCTACCTGGAGAAGGCTTGGAAGGACCTCATCACTTTTCCAGTACTTAAAAAGGTGGCTACAGAAAGGATGGAGGTGCTCTCTTCACAAGGAGCCACATGGAGAGGACAAGGGCTAACAGGTATCTTTCACCAGGAGAGGTTTCATTTAGATACAGGAAAGAATTTTTTTTTACACTGAGAATAATCAAACTGGAACAACAAGAGTCCCCATCAACTGGAGGTTTTCAAGACACAGCTGAGCAGGGTGTCAGATAATCCCATCCAAGGTCCCTTTCCCACAGCACGTTGGCTCAGATGATCTTTCAAGACCCCTTCCAACCTGGAAGGGCTGTTCTTTGTTCCCTGACCCTACATAACATAAACTCACCTACAATTTAAACCAGAATTTAGCTGGACAGATCCAGCTGGACTAGTGTTCAAATACAGCTGTCTAAATTCTGCAGAAGTTTCAATATATATGGCTCAGAATATATAATTGAGTCCTTGCAGACAGAAGAGGCGAGAAGCCACCGTTAAAACCACACCAGAAGCCAAGACCCAGAAGGGTAACTTCCCTCCTTTTAATAAAGGACGTAAAAGAGCAAGAGTCTCAAACTTTTAGAAGCAGCAATCCTTCACGTCCCCTCCCTGGTCCGGAAAAGCATCCCAGAGATGGGCCCTGGCAGGAAGCAGAGAATGACGCACACGGAGGCACAGGGCACCGGCCTCACTTGAGAGGTAAGGCTGCAGATGACACTCACTACTGGTACCATTTTTATGTCAAACCCTCTCTAACATGATTAATTAATTGAGGATGGAAAGTTCACACTTCCAACAAACCGCTCCTTCCAAGCTAGTTAAAAATGGGAAGGAATTCCAATCGAAAAATGGGACTAGGAACAAGATTAAGAATAGAATTACTCCTGAAACTCTAAACTTTTATTTCCTATTGAGCAGGTCTCCAGTCTCTGCCCAGTCTTTGCCTTTTAACTGCCCTTTGCCTCTTTAGGTCATTTCCTTCTCCGGTTTTCTTGCTAAACAGTTTCCAGGACAAACAACAGAACAGCCATTTCTAGCCTCCAACAATTTGCTGAAAACTACCAGTTTCAAACCAGCTTCTTAACATCCAAATTGCCTTGCTTTCGGTAACAGAAATGTACTTGTTCCATGCACTTCTCCTACAGTATTTCTGGAAATGTTCCGTACATAAATTCACAAACTCTTAAGGAAGGTGACGGCAGAAATCATGAAGTGTCACACTGTTCATGTAAGAGAAAAACTCCCTATGTAAGCATCTTAAACCATAGATACCTTGAGGGTTTTTTTTGCTGAAAGCCTAATAGCTTCACAAAGGCATGGCAAAATTTGTCATTTGCATGCACATCAGGATTTTCACCAGTGCCTTTTGCATTTCTCCAGGCACCAAAAGGAATTAAGAATTTGCAAACTATCCTGTATTTTTCCACTGCCTCTTGCCAGAGGAGCACCGACGGTCACGGGTGGTACTGGCAGTGAAGACATTTTTCCTTTCCACTGTTTTGGTGTCTGTGAGCCCCCAAAATAACTCCTTACAGTGCAGTGAAAAACACGGGCATCGGTGTTACGGTTCGGAGCGGTATCGTGGTTTTCAGATAAATCTATTTTTATGAAGTTGCTCCAACACTGAGACTGAAACCTGCACGTTGAACGTGGACTTGAAGAGCCCCCAAAACGACTCCTCATAATTACACTGCCAAATACCACAGCAGTTGATTTGCCTGCAACTTTATCTCAGAAATCCGAGTTCCAATAAAAATAAGCTTCTCAAGTAAAAACCACAGAGAATTACATAATTAATAGTGTAATATCACAAAACTCAATTTAACGCAGCTAACGCAAAGGAGTACAACTGGAGACGAAAATTAAACCAGAATTACTCAGTGCTGAAAAGGCAAGAATAGAGTTGAATTCAGGAGCCGTCACAGATCACCGTGTAGGGATTGCAAAGACTCTGATGGGCTCAGGTGGCCTACCATAGTTGTAAAATAAACCAAAAATTATCAAGTAACAGAATTATCTTCTCTGACTAAAAAAAAAAAATAAAAATAAATCAACAGAACACTGCTAGAGTATTATTTCTGCTTCTCATGTACACACTTCAAAAAAAGCCATGAAATATCAGAGTTCAAGGAAGGGCTACAAAGATGAGTAGGAGACTAACTTGTAACTAATTAGTAGCTTGATCTACTCAGTTAACCAGAAAGGTTCACTGGCCATGGACCGGACAGAGCCTTTCATTCCTGCTAACAAACCTAGAGAGAGATTTAACACTTGGGAAGCGAGCATCAGACACATTTACCCTGGACTAGAGATGGAAGTTTCCTAACCATACACAAACAAGACTGAGTCAGTAACTCTGCTTTGAAAACCTTTACAAAACAAGGAAGGTTTAATCCAATATCCAGAATATCTTCTCCTGTCTGTCCGCACTGAGATCAGAGTCTTGTCTGCTTAAGAAATCCATGAGTCTCCACTTCCTTCTTAGGCTTCAGGAAAAATAAGCTCCCACTGGCACAATATGCTCGTCTTATTTGCAGCTTCCAAAGTACTTCTAGTATTCTAGCACTTTTTTTTTCCCCCCTTCGAATAGCACCTTCCTCTGCTGGTAGGTTGGTGACAGCTGGAGACTGAATGTCAGACAGAAAGCACAAGTGCTCAGAGACGGTACCAAAAATCCTCCTTAATCCTTCCCCTGCACTCAGGTTGAACTGCTCAGGCTTGCAATTAGGACAAATTTTCCCGAGGAGCGGGTAGGGTATCTCTTATTATAATTTATTCACCTTCTGCAACACAAAGTGCAAATCTCATCTCTGAATCATTCAGGCTTACACCTTACCTGAAAAATTTCAGTGATAAAAACTACCTTAGCTTGTCTCACCGGCTTCTTTGATACATTCAGCAGTCGAGTCCACTGAAGCTGAATTGTTTCAGTTGATCTTTTTGAAAATGAAGTTCAGTGCAACCCTTTTGATTTTACAGGCTGTTAGAGAGATGGTTTCTCTGTGCCTTATTGACAGAACAGTTGTTGACGAGAAAACACTGCTTACAAATATGTTTTTCTATCTCGCTTTATTAAATTTCATCCCTGATGTCACAGCGACTCGGCTACACGTGCCACTCAGTGCTACACACGAATGAGTCATGTCACTGATTTTCATTTTCACCCTCTAATTGTGCAGAAAGCATCTGAGGCCCAGACAATGAAAAATTCAAATATTTTTCCACTATTAATATTCATGGATGGTGGCAGCCGTACCAGAAAACAAATGGACATTCAGGTTTTTTTGTCGCCAGGGTCACAAGTCTATACAAATAAAGAGATTTAATACAAATACTGCTTATTTTTCTGTTTCTGTGAACACATATGTACTTCCCAAGCCTCACACCAATAAGCCACTGCCCTCAGATTTTTGAATGCAGGTCAAATCAGATCACCAGCTTTCCAAGGGCAGGGCCTCAGCTTTATCCCACAAGTATTTAGAAAGCTTGAGACAAACTGATCAGTATGTCTGACCCAAAAATGAGCAGCGGCCTTAAACTGAAGCTGTAAAAGCCATTAGACTTAATTCCAGCACTGGATTTGCAGAAAGCACAAATGCACACATCCTTTTCTCAAATAAAGACCTCAAACTGACCAAAGGAAAATTGGATGTTTCATTTGTCAATGTAACAAATCAAGTGAGAAAGCGTCCATCATTTCCACATGCAGGCTTTTGAAATCCGATTTTCCTAAGAAATAACGCACTTCAAGTCATCAAAGTCCCCAAATTTCTTAGCAGTACTTCACACGGTCCTCTGAAAGGAAAGCCATCTGCTTACATCGAGGTGGCACCTACCCAACAAGAGTCTCCTGCTGCCTCACAGAACAGCAAGTTCAGGGAGATGTGCAGCACTTGCACCAGTGGCTTCAGACAGAAAGGAGAACTAGGGCAGGACCTATGATCGGAGACAAGGTTTTACCACTGGCCCATCATAAACCTGGGGATGCTTCTGACACAGCAGGTCAAGAGGAGGAGCACACAACACAAGCTCTTCCCAGAGCAGTGGAGAGGCTGTAGTGCTGCATGAGAACTGTCGAGTTCATCAGCAACTCTACCAGGAGGTAGAAGACTCCAGAGCTCATTTAAAAGCAGTACATAGTACAAGTTGCAAGCTGCCTAAGGAAATCAGAGAATCCTGGAATGGCTTCAGGTCCAGGAAAGGACCTGAAAGATCATCCAATTCCAACCCCCCTGCCATGGGCAGGGACACCTCCCACCACAGCAGGTTGCTCAGAGCCTCCTCCAGCCTGGCCTTGAACACTTTCAGGGAGGAGGCTCCACAGCTCCTCTGGGCAACCCCTTCCAGGGTCTCCCCACCCTCAGAGGAAAGAACTTCTTCCTAAGGTCTCATCTAAATTACCTTTACTTTAGTTCCAAACCCTTGCCCCTTGTCCTATCCCCACAGGCCCTTATCAAAAGTCCCTCCCCAGCTTTCCTGGAGCCCCTTCAGATCCTGGAGGCCGCTCTAAGGTCTCCCCAGAGCCTTCCCTTCCCCAGGCTGAATAGACCCAGCTCCCTCAGCCTGTCCCCATAGGAGAGGTGCTCCAGCCCTCAGATCATCTTTGTGGCCTCCTCTGGCCCCTCTCCAACAGATCCATGTCCTTCTGGTGTCGGGGGCTCCAGAGCTGGACACAGTGCTCCAGGTGGGGTCTCACCAGAGCAGAGGAGCAGAATCACTCCCCTTGGCCACGCACTTCTTGATGCAGCCCCGGATATGATTGGGGCTTTTTGTGCTGCCAGCACCCACTGCCGGCTCATGCTCTGTGCTTCATCAACCAGCACCCCCAAGACCCTCTCTGCAGGGCTGCTCTCACAGTCAAACACATTCTCTGGGTGTAAAGACAAGAGGAAAGAGAATTTTGCTTCTTCCTTCAAGATTCGCCTTTGACCTCAAGGTTCAGCAAAATACGCAAAATGAACAAGGCCCCCCACTCTGCAATATACCCACAGAGCACTGCTTCACTTTTCCTAGAAGTGTTTAGAAGTCTTATTTTCTGATGGTACTACCTATCCAGGGCGACCCTGCTTTTTAAATAAAGGAGAGTGGACATTCTACAATTCGACATGAACACCTACATTTATTATTAAAATGTTTGTTAGGGTTTTCAAGGGGGTTGTACCAGATTAGTGTCTAGGAAAAAAAAACAACAAAAAACCACACAAACCAAAAGACCCCACCTACATACCCAATGCCAAAAAAATTATGTTTAAAATTTAAATTATCTTTAATGTTCACCGCTGTTAAAGGCATGCATTTATGCTTTCAAAAAGTGCTCTGAATAACAAAAGTTACAAATGACAGAAGAAATTACAACTCATTTTCGAACAGGAGCTTAGATACTTCCCTGATAGTTGAAAAGACAGGAAACTTCACTAACTGTAAGTATTCACATTTAAAATCTTAGTATCGTGACACATAAAGGATCAACTGAAATGCAGCAGCATATAGAAGTGGCCCCATTTTGGCCAGGATTCAGATATTTCCGTGGAGCCTGAATAGCGAGGGATGAGGTTTCTGAAACGCATCGGCAACGAACAGAACAACGTCGGTTAACCCTTTGAACTAGTCTGAAAAACCAGCTCCTTCCAGAAGAGCTGGATGACGGTTTGTATCTTACTTACAGGGGAGAGATAAGGAGCTACAGAGTATTTTTCCCCTCAGTTACACATAAAAAATAAAAACACTGTGCTAGACTTTTTAAAGCTACAATTTCACTTTCTGGGTTTCATTGTTTGGGGTTTTTTTAAGTTAATTCCGGTTAAAGGATGAAAACATCTCTCCATCTACAATGAAAAATCCGTTGACTTACTCATTTGGGTACTACCCTCTGGAACAGAACGCTTCCTGGGATAAACCCTGAAACTGATCAGATACAAAAACCCCCAAAGACCAGGTAATTTAGGTTTAAATGGAATTGTGCAGACAATGCTAGAGCAAATTTACACACGCCATATTCCAAGGTTTCTAGTCAGCCACAGAAATGATGACAGACTGTAAAGGACAACTCCACACTTTACAGCCTGAGTACGTGAACCCCACAGACCAGTGGCAGGGAAGGTGGCACATCCACAATCCCTCCAAATTCCTGTGGACAGGTATGAACAAAGATACTGAGGCATCACTTCTCAGTCTTGCCTCTAAGATGGAAAAGATCATAGCTAAAGGAAAAAAAAAATATCCGTTTAATGTTACTGTTCGTTCAGAGGTTGAAACTGGGAACGTTTAAGGAGCGGAGTAGGAAAAGATTCTCTAGGGTTTTTAACCACAAAAGACTGGAAACTAGACCTACTGGAGTTAAACAAGTAAACAGAGCAGCTTTTTTCTTCATAAATAAATAAATAAATAAAAATAATCAAAGTAGTATACTAAGAAAATGAAAGACTAGAAATCAAGCACATGAATTATCAGATTCTGCTTTACAGTTTATTCTGATTGTGTAAACAGAGCTCAGGGATTTGTAAGAGTTGTGCGAAAAGAACAGCAAAAATCTAAATAATCTAGTTCAACTTCTTCATTCACCAGGAATTATTAAACCTTAATAACAGCTCTCACCTACACTCCTACACATCCTGATTTGGAGACAAGACATTTCTTCTTGAAGCAAGGGCAAACTAAAAGCGCACGAGCGTATCGGTTGTGCTTTCCGGATCGAAATAAAGTATTCGGATGTTCCTTCTACACTACAATAAGGAACAGTGCCACCCAGGTTAGAAAGTAGTAAACAATGTCTATTTTTGTTATGCTAACACATCCCTTTCATTAACTCTTCTTGTGTTGTCCTATCTCCTGCTCCAAGGTACACGGTCTTGGAATAAAAATGAATCCGATTTGTCTACTCATCAATAGCGATAATCAGTTTTCAGAGAATGTGACGTACAAACTACAAACATCATTTTTTATTTGGTTTTTTAAAGAGGTTATACTTCATTATGCAATTTTTACCTGAATCGGAAGTACACTAAAACTCTCTTTTTGTACGCAGCATCCCATTTTTGTTGAGGAGTTTGTTGGGCAATGACATCATACTTCTTAAGTATGCTCTGGCAGCATTTGCTGCTACTCAAAATCTTACAATAAGAAGATTCAAGAACTATGTGAATTTCTTTATGCTTTTCAGGAAATGTTAAGATTAAGTTGTTAAGCAATTAGCGTAGCTGCTTCAAAATATTACGAAATCACAGAAAAAAAGGATGAAGAGGCAAAGTAACAGAGCGTGGCACCACGTGGCAACAGAGCCACACGGTCAACGTAATGAGTTCATGATTAATACACCTATAGCTTTGGAGATCCTACAGTAAATGCCCCATGAGAAAAAATCCTGCGTTCTTGCGAGACTGGCTGGTTGAGATTTTTGAGAAGAACTATCTTGAATATTTACGACTAGATACGTGATCTCAGCCATGATTTTCTGGCAGAGAATCCAGGTACCTCAAACTGCTACAGCGTTGATGGGTGTATCAGAAGTTTGAGGTAGAAGAGAGTGAATCAAAGCATGTAAGTGAGGTAGAAGCCAATATAAAGACTGGAGATTTCAAGTCAGCTTGAATCAGGCAGATGAAGGCAGTAGAGACGTTGAATTTTTCATGACTTTCTCATTTGTGTTCAGCTGAGGTTCTTCTAGGTGGCACTCTCCAGTTCTTTTATAGCATTGCTCTGTTTAGATGGGAGAGGGAGGGACGGACAGAAATCCAGATAAATTATGACATCAACTTAGTCTCTTGACAGAGTAGAATCAGACAGAATTTTAAAAGCCTGTACGCAGGAGGAAACAAATATCTTTGGAGAACGCAAGCCTACATATTAATTTTGGCATAAACCTTGCAGATGAAATTTTATACTGCACTTGCACATAAAACCAGCTTTGAAAGGCAAGCCTCACATAGGTATCATCACTCTGTTTCCACGTTAGACAGCTAATAATCAGGCTTATTCAAATTATAAAAAAAAACCAAACCACCAAACAACTCCTTTACATGGCGGTTAATATTTGCAAGTTCTTCAGGTAGATGACAAATTTTCGGAAGACAAAGTGGTTATATCCTCCTTTAGCCAGCCTACAATGAAAATTTTTGGATAGTGTTTAAAACACATATCCTATGTAAAGGATATTGACGTTACCTTCATAGAAGTCTTAGAAATGCCAGGAAGTCAAAATTCATCCCATTACACTGTTCCCAAAACCAAGCACATTCTCTTTTCTGTCCCTCAGAATGCTCTTGACAACTGTAATCTACAGATTAAAGACGTACAAACTACAGATAAAAGTCTTACTAGAACTCATTTTCTTGCATTAAATTGTTATTTCTTCCATATTAGGAAATAAGATGTCAAGAAGCCCCACAAAGTCTATTTTAGGAGCAACTCACGTCTGCTTTTCCCAGTGGGAGTGTGAATACGCTCCCCACCCCAAAATTATGCAGTCATGTTTCCTACTTCTGGGTAATTCTCAAGGGTCACACCCCCCCACCCGGTAACAGATGAAACACCAGGAGAAAACCGTCTTCCTGATCGTGCTGTTCCCCTTGTCGGGCAAGTCCCGCACAACTGAGTACAGGCTGCATAAATCAACATAGGCAAACCCAGGACTTCTCTTCCAGTTGAGATCCTCATCGTTTTCACCTGACAGCGGCCAAAAGATGCTATTTACTTCACTCTACAGGGGTTCAGAATAGTATCTGGGGAGAAAGGCAGCAGTCCAGTCTCCCCAGTCCCTGTAAATCACGCAAAGACAGCCTTTCATGACCATTTTAGCAAAGTTTCTTTAAGAATCAAACACAATTGTCTACAGCAGCTCAGGCTTGAATGTTGCCGGAATCGTGGCCGCTCCCCCACTTTCCACTAGGCCTATTTCTTCATTGAACGAGGCCCATTCTAGTCTCCAGACAGTTACGGTATTCAACAGAAGAAAGGAGACCGCACAAAACACGGAAGGATGTGCACGCACCGTGGCATAAAGGAGGACAAGGACTACTCCAGGCCTGACACTTGCTTAATGACCAGAGCCTCGCACACCACAATCCAGTTAATTGACAGAACAACTCGTGCTCTGCCGTTAGGCAGAGTAGCCCCATTCACAAAGGCAGCCTTCACTGAACAGCCCAAACTGGATGCATTTACATTTTGAGTCTGGTTCCAGCCATCCAGTCTGAGACCCCAGGGGACATTCACCAGCTCTCCCAACACAAAGAGCTTTGAGAGAACCAGTCCCAAGCGCACAAATCCTCTTTTAAGGTTCAGTCCCAAACAGGAGGTAAAGGGAGAGATGCGCACCAAAGGATCCAAAGGTCACAGTAGTTTTGCATGGCTAGAACGTTTTTCAAAACTAAACTCAAATCGTTATTAAAATCAAAAGAAGAGAACTGCAAGCATGCTTCCAGGCATTCTGCACTTACCGAATTCAAAGCCCGACGTCAAACACAAAAAACTCCTGCTCCACACACACCCGGGCTTCCAGATTTAACCAAACACTAGCCATCTCTAAAGACTAACAGCTTGAGGCAGGGATTGGGTTAGTTCACAAGCATTTGAGGATTAACCGTAAAAAACCACAAGGTGTCTACACACCTGTCTTTGTTGTATGTTGTATATTGTATTATCTTTAGAGATCTCTCTATTCTCTTCACGGCAGGAAGTTTCAGATGACGCCTGTTAAGTCATCTACTTTTTGGAGACCATTGCCAAGCAGTTTCAGACACTGGATTTCCTTCTTTGATTCTATGAGACTGTCTCTAGTTCACACTTGTTTCACAGCAATGACAAAACCAGAAGGTCTAAATAATAAAACAAATGAAACATAATTTAGTCAATATGCACCTCCTCAAGCTTTAAAATACTGACTATTATTTACCAGCTTTCAAAATTACCACTGTCAAAGAGGTTTTTTTACCCACAAATTCCATTATGGGATGTAACTTCGCTAACATTAAAGGGCACTTTGCACGTGTTTGTTAAGCCACTGATGTTATGCCTATGTAATTATTTATCATTCATATTAATCATTCTGCGTGAGCACAGCAATATAAAGAAATAAGACCTAGTTCTCAGTCTCCTTCATTAGTTCTGAAAACAAAATACTGCTAAACTTGTGAATTTAAGCAGGCAGATAGGGTTAGACACCGCTTTGGCAATTATTTGTACCTAAAATCAACAGGATATTCAACTAACAGCTGAAGGGAAGTCAATAATACACATAAGCAGAGTCAGGAAGGAACCTTTCAAACATCATTAAATTTCTATCCTGTCCTAACCAAACTACTTTCCATGCTTGTACTTCCTTCCAAAAACGAAGCCTTCTTCAGGAACATTTAGAAAGAATAAGGCAGGGTTAGAGAATAGAAAAAAAAAACCAAACAAACAAACCAGATATTGTATTTCTGCCTCTGCTTCTGTTTGTATAAAAACCAAAACCTATCCAGTAACAAACTGATATAGATGAAACAATGGCACAATAGAGCGTTTGCAAGTTCCCTCCTCTGTCTGAAATACCGCAGAAGGAATTAAAACATCAGTTAACGTGCCATAACAATTGAATAAATTAAAAAAACACCCAACAAACTGTAGCCTCAGGCAACATTAATTCCCCAATTTATCAGCTCGTGTCTTTCTATCAAGGAGAGGGCAGCAGAACCCTTCTCTTTTGTCAACTCGCCTTCAAAACCACTATTATCAGAGATACGGGAGCGCCTCTCCTAAGTGCAAGCACAAGCACAATCCTTCCTCAAAAAATTACATTCCAAGCTTATTAGATGGACAGAGTCTTAGGGCAATACCAAGCAACACGGTAGACAGGGTTTTCACCACCTCAACCCCTCAGCTCGTACCATTTTCTCATTTTTGGGTGGATTGGTTGGCTTTTTGAACAGCTCAAACACGAATTCTCAGAGAAATACGAAGGCCATGATGTAGCTGTAGCTTCCTTCCATCACACAGGACAGCGTAAGAAGAAAACAATATGGGGCTCATTATTAAATCTGTCGAATTGTGCTGATTTGGGGGTTCTTTACGCAAAACGGTATCTCCACTACACAAGATACAACGTAGAGTATTACATAAAATAGTTATTTAAAATATCCTGCCCGTCTAACATTTATTAGCTATTGATAAAAGCGTTTCTATGCCTCAGGATGCAACTGGTCTGACTGCCCAAGAAACAGGCTGACTGCTCTCTGGATGGTATTTGATCAGCTGCTGGATCCTCTTTAACAAGACAGGAATCATAGGAACAAAGGGATATTTTGAGTCAAGGAGTTGAAATCCCAAGGTACCGTGGAAAATGATGTTATAGCCCCTCCCCCTCCTTATATAAGCTAACCAGCTCCATCTTAAAGACAGTCTTCCTATTCCACCGCTCCTAAGGGAAGGCTGTTGCAGACTCCGATGCCTCCGTTGCTTAGGAACCATCTTTTCTAATTTCCAGACTATTCTTGGATAGTTTATACCCATTTGTTCTCCTACCTGAAGCTTAAGCAGCTCTTTCTACCCACCTGTGTGGTTTCACTCCTAGTCTTACGAAGAGCAACTTCTTCCGTGCTTTGTTTTCCCACATCGAACAAGACACCGAGTCCCCTTTACAGAACAAATTCTCTACTCCCTTAGTCATTCTAGGAGTCAGTCAAATGCCCTTTTCACTTGATGGCAGGTCATAGGAATTAAGCCACAATATTCCAGATAAGCTTTCAGTGGCACCAGAAAAGGTTGATGATACCACTTTACCACCTTAAAGGAAAATATCACTAGGGCAACAACCGTATAGTTTTTACCCTAATACTTGTCATGGTTGCTAACTTCGGCAGGTTAGTCATCCTCAAGGATTATAAGATCGTCTTCATTTTTTTAAATGCTATTAATTATGACTCCTTTTTCTACTAGTCATGTCCCAAGTTCGCAATTTCAGTCTGTACAAAACCTTCTTTTGTACTGATGCTACTTGAGATCCAAGGAGAAAACACGAGACTGGCGTAAGAAGTAGGATGCAGCCACGTTTCTAATGAAAATATTAAATCTTGAAAGCGACCCTTGACAAGATTCCACTACTAACATCCTTCCGACACGTCATCTTCTGGCCGTTCAGTTCTATCCGTACTTGACAAACCCCGTCACCATTTCAAATCATTTCCCACAGAAATATCGCTCCACTTTGTACACAGAAGCAAATTACACGCTCTAGGACTCCTAAGTTCAGAGGAGTCATCTCTAACCAGGTATCCTCCCCAAGAAGTCAGGTGTCTTAGAAAAGGAACCATTAGATTTCTCTGACAGTGTCTTCCTCAGCTAAGAGCTGTATCACTTCCGACTCCATTTTCACCTTCCCTCCACAGAGCAGAGCTTCTCCTTCTAAACTTAACAAATCCCTGAATATTAAGGTCACACTAATGACGCAATAACTATCCTGAGCCACCTTTTCCTCTAAACATAGTGAATATCTTTGCTGCTACCAGCCACCTAATACCCTTCTGCCTTGACATTCACTATCAGTTCTTTCAACTCTCTCATTACATTGACCACCTACTTCAAAATTCCACCGTAAATAAGGTGTAGTCCCACCAACCTGCACCCTTCAAGTTCAACTTTATCTTGAGGGAAATCTTTCTTAGGACCTCGCTTCAGTAAGGTTTATTTGCCAGCGTGCCTGCGCTCAACGCTGTCTTTGTTGAAAATTAAAGCAAACTTTTCACGCAGTTTTTCACCTCTATCTACATTATTTTTAGTCTTATTTCATTGTCCCCATGTTTCCTGGCAAGACAGGTGATCAGGCTTTTTCAGGTTTTCTGCTTACTCCTGATGCTCTTCTTCAATTTGCTGTTAACCTTGTTAGATCTTGCACCTCCACTTTTTTATATATGGAAAAAAAAAAAAATAAAGCTTGGCAAGAGCACAAGTATTTTCTATGGTTGCCAGAAATATCTGCATTCATTCCTGTATCAGATGTTCAGCCATGCCAGAAGTAGCTGAAAGCACCTCAAATAAGCCCTGAACATTGCTGTAAAACTGGAACTGCAAGAACATTTGTATGCTAAACCAAACTATGGTCTCTGCAGTTTGAATGGTCACTTCTAGAGTTATAATTATTAACAGCTTTTCATGACACTCAGAGAGAAGTTTAGGGCTTTTTTTTTACGCTCTAGTTGGACCTTTGCTTGTTTTCCCCCTTGTAAATGATGCGTGCCTGAAATATAAATAAAACTATTCATGCCACAAAGTCTTCCCAGAGCTAGAAAAACTGAAGACAAGTTAAGGCTGCTTAATTTCAGCTTTACCTTGGATGTCACATCCAAATAAAATAAAAGCAAAACCAAAAAGCAACACCAAAACCTGTGTTCTCAACGCTCCGGTTTGAGAGCACAGTGCACAGCTATTACAAAACTTACTTGAAGGGAAAAAAAAGTCTGCAGAAACAAGGTTCAAATTTAGGATTACTATAGCAACAGAGAGCAGGGAGGGGGAAATTACTCTCTCAGATCATCAAATTCTTGAAAGAATAAATTTAGATTTGGGTTTCAGTCAAATGAACTGAATGTATCCTATTCATTATCAATTAACACATGAAACGAAGGATTACTTTAAACAAGGAAAGACTGTAGTGCAAGAAGTAGCAAATACAAAGTTTCAGACTGAAAGACCTCACCTTTTCCTTCTCCCATTAAGTATTTGGTATCACAACAGGTCTTCAAACCAGTCACTGATAAGAAATAGAGTATTACTTAGAAGGGTGTCTGGCCTTTGATTAAAGGTCAAAAATAATAATAAATAAAATAAGGCATTCAAAATCTGCCTCATTCTTGACTCGAGTAACTACAGTACTGAAAATGCGCAATAATGAGCCCCCATTTGACTTGGAGGTGCAACAAATTTCTGAAAATATAGCTCGTTTCCTACAGAACTAACATATTTCAACAACATATGTTAACACAGTAATGACTTACTGCCCCGAAAGCCACGGAATGCAGAAACAAGCCTAAGCTCTTTGAAAAGGTGACATTACGAAAAATAAACCCAGTATATCCCAAGTAACTAATTGCTTACATCTCTTTTTATTATGCAGTCTTCAATATTCTTTATATTTTGGGGTTGTTTTAATAAATGCTTAAAAATAATTAGCATAATGGCCACTATTCCAGTATCAATAAGAATCCTACTTACGTTAATGACTTAAAAAAGAGCAAGAAAAATAGCAGGCTTGGTCTTTTGGGGAAATCAGCTGTTTCAGTACTTCGATTCGCTCACGTTAAAGCCCATTAAACATGGGGCTGAAGTGGTAAATGCAGCTACAAAGGTTTGTTTTTGACACTGGGAGCTCTGCTTGAGGTCCTAAGGGGTGTCTCCCCACTTTAGTGGCGAGTATTGACCCAGAAAGACTCGAAGCCTCGGGCAACTTTTCCATCAGCCAGAACGTTCAATTAATAAGGCTGCCCTCATAATTTGCAAGACTGCCCGAGTCCAGCTTTTCTGGCTGACATTCAGATTTTAACCCTGTTTCCCAGCCTTCTGTTCACCACTTCTGGCTTTTGTTGACCAGCTGCCAAAACGCTCTTTCTTTTCTGGTGGCCGGGCAGGCCGGAGGACGCTTTCCGAGACTACCTTCTTCAATTTGTGCAGCAAATTGTTCCCTGTGTTCTGCACTCTTGGCTTTTCCCCAAGTTGCTGCAGTGAGGGAAAACTGGAGGATTCTGGAAGGACTACCATTCCACAACTGTGAAACAAGGGTATAAGCATCTCAGCTGGGGTTTCCTTGTCCTTAAAAATCAACATCTCCATTAAGAGACGCAAATCGAGTCCGAGAAAGTGCCCTCGATCAACAATGCGGACTATGACAGACCCTGAAGCGGACATCTCACCTGTCAAAATCCTTATCCCTGCGCTGCAATCGCAAATACTCTCTCTTTCCAGGAGCGAGGAGAGATGCTCAGCACAAGATGATCCACGTAACTCAGCAGTAACCAGATTAGCACAGGTTCTAAAGCAGATTGAAAGTGAAGTGGGAAAAACACAGAGGCAGGCATTCGGCTACAACCAGAGGGAACAGCAGGATGGTCCTTCGAGTCCAAAGCACAGAAATTCACCGCTTTTCCTTGGCACATAAAAGACAAAATCCTTTTCCTTTATATTAAGCGCATATATTTTATCTCCCTCTCCATTCAAACCACGAATGAGTCACTTGGGTTGGGAAAGTTGTAAAGAATTTACTGACTTTTTATCTAAATCCCTGTATAAGGAAACAGGAGAAAAAAAAAAATAAACTTCATTTCAGATGTACAGTTGAGATCAAAGGAAACATCTAGGATCATTATTAATTTATTTTTCCTATTAACAGATCCCAAAATAATTAATACTATACTGCAAATAATCTACATAACCAAATAAAAATTTTTACTGTATGCTTCTGGTCACCACCACTTTATGAAAAACAAATTACAACAACAAAAACCACTTTGCTGACATCTTCAACTTTAACTCACTCGTGAAAGATATAAAATTGATATCAAACGCTTCCGAGTTAGCAGTTATAACCAAAGGTACCAGAATATCTTTGAAAACTTATAATCTAATAAATTTTACCGTAAATTCAAAAGGCAGGGGGAGGAAAAAAGCAACCAACCAACCAACATAACCTCTCCACACACCGTGCTACGTAGACTCGTAGGCTTAAAAATTCTATCACCTCAGCATCGATCTACTCTGGTTGGCCACGCAAGTGCCAAGAGTTACTAGGACTGGTCAGAGCTACACAGCAAAACAAAGGAGGAGACCCTCTTAGTGGGGGAGCATCAGATCATCCCATTCCTGGCAGAAATTCTGTATGTTTGAAGTCGCCATTTTCCTGTTAAATTTAGCTAGTAGGTTCAGAAATGGAAGAGAAAAATCAGTAAGTCTCTCTAACTTTGAAATATTTTAAGCTGTGTTGAGTCAAGATTATTGTGCAAAGCTTTGCCTATCTTTAGACAAGATATTTTGAAGGAAACCCCAAGTATACTGCATCTCTCAGTGAACGCACAACAGCAGCAGTACCTTCTTTTGCCGAATTTTAGACGGAATTGATGTTTCACGTGCACACCTGATGTACAGATTTTCAGCAATATTTTGTAGTGACAGGGCCTAAAGAAATTGTTCCAGCTGTTACAAGAAGATTAAACTCAAAGGATGGCTTATCCTTCACCTCCACAGTCACAGCACAGGAACAGTACCTTTATGCTCAGTAGTATATAACACACACACACAAAAAATAATAAACCCACAGAAGACAAGCTTCATTGGTCAACATTTTCCCAGACACTTGCTGATTTAATCTAGCATTCCCCATAGTAAAGCTGAAATAGTGTACTACACCTCTCGAGATTCAAGATCTGAAACATGATAGAGATAAAAAGTATAAAAAGCACCACAACCAGAATTTGAAATTTGTAGGTACAAACCAAAAACGACCCCAAAATAAGCCAAACGAGTAAGTTTCTATAGAAACTTAAGGCTGCAAGTCAAGTTAGAGATTTTAGTCCAAAGTTGCTTTTATGTTTACTGATTCCAACCAAAAACCTAGACGATTTTAGGTATAGTAATTTGATTTCCCCCTAATCTTCAGTGTATAAATGTACCAGAACTTGGCATTTATCTACTCATTTGATGTGAAAGTATCAAAGATACCATAAAGTGTTACTGATTAACTGCATTTACTGCTCACTCTTTCCGTGACCCCTTTTCAGTAATTCAATTAGGTAGATGGGAGAAATATACAACCTCACAACGCTGAAATCATCTACTCCCTATCTTTTCAGATTTCACGAGTCAAGATCTGAAAGCTACACGTAACACCCGGTGTAAAAATAATAATTTCAGAAGATAAACCCCAATACAACAGCCAATTAAAAATGCAAAGGAATACTGGATTGGTCTGAGGAGCACGGAAACTCAAAATCTCCGTTTTCGAGAGTAACTCTTAATATCCCAGTTTTAAAAGTGAATTGAAATGCTCTTTCATCTATGTTGATATTCAATTAATCTGCAGGGGAAAAAAATCACTCAAATAAGCGATAGTGAAAAAGCCTTTTAATGTCCAGTTGGCTAACACAACTGATCTGAGGTTGAAAGGCTGAATAAGAACTGCACCCAACAGAGCAGGCAGAGATCATTTCTCAAAACGCAATCTACTAAGCAAGGTCAAAAGGAGGAAGTTAGGAAGGTGCTGAAGTTGTTACTCCTGTTTGGCTACGCCTCCAAGGACAACATTTTCAGTTTCTTCTTGAGGGTCAAAGAGTCAACCGAGCAAAGCCAGCAAGCACGCATGTTAGTCAGCCAGCTTGGCTGCTTGTAGTTACTGCAACCCATCTAAAACTTCATTTGCTACGCCACACTGAACCGTAATTTGTCCTGAAATGAAGACTAGTTAGACTTTAAAACTCTCCAAAGCAGCAGCAGCAGCAATATTTCGACTTTATTCAAGACCAGAACCGTTGGTTAGAAGGTTACAGCAGAGCCCTCATGAT
Source organism: Baryphthengus martii (assembly GCA_013396935.1). Classification (NCBI taxonomy): domain Eukaryota; kingdom Metazoa; phylum Chordata; class Aves; order Coraciiformes; family Momotidae; genus Baryphthengus; species Baryphthengus martii. The sequence goes on along the minus strand of VWZK01011951.1, from coordinate 166,751 downwards.
AAATGATGTCATCTCAGCTTTCAAATGGTACCTGATTTGAGAGGCAGTAATTCTAAAACGGCCATTTCCAGGAGTCTCTGCACTTACAACTTTTGCGACTGTTAACCACCAACGCTTCCCAACTGACAAGACCACATCAAACAACAGCCTCTGACTGGTGAGGAAAGCAACCAATTATTTGCTTCCATTCGACTGAAGACTATCAAGATTATTCTCAACAAACAACAGGCGCTTCCCGAGATGGTAACAGATGCTACCATAAAGTTAGGGTGAACGTGCCATGAAATCACGAGGGAACTCTGTAGTGGTACCTGCAAAACTCGAAAGGGACAGGGAAAGTAACCATAGAAAAGGGTAATTTTAAAGTGAAAAATATCAGAGCAAAGCATCGGTCTGACCAGTGCTTTTTAAGTATTACTACCTCTAACAAAACAAAGTTTTCCTCAGGAAAGAAATTGTTTTACAGGATTGATACTTCACAGCTTTTAGCGACAGGTTTGTACAGCCCCTGTCCTCAGCTCTAGCAAAAAGCATTTTTGAAAAGAAATGCTGAATAAGTGGCAAGACTAGGTAATGTTTTCCCCTGAGAAGGCTGATTAAATTACATGAATGAAAACTGCAAAACTCAGGTAATCTAGGGCCTTCTGTTTTTCAAAAATACCTGCTTTTGAATCTGTTAATATAGAAGACGTATCATTTAACACAAGAGTTTTAAGACAGGTTCCTCAGCAGCTGTCAAACGATCTGCAAAATGGAATTATCAGTTTAAACTTACATTTATATCCACTCATAATCATTTTTTAAATATAAAGCACCTTCCAAAGTGTCTAAGAAATGTTTAGTTACAGCATGAATTACTAATATAATGCTATTTCACAGATTGCTTTCTGCCATGCAGCGTGGTCCAAGTGTAAGTTCTAACTTAAAAACCATCAAACCCAGAAATTTAGCATTATTTTTTACTTTACGTCCTCAGGCACAACAAAAGTGACACTCCCCTGATATGCTTTCCCTCATAAAAGTAGTGGGCAAGTTTTGCTACTATGAATTTTGCTCTCAAAGCAGGACTGGCTCATCTGCATAGCAACAATCTGGGATTTACAAATTACTTGCTATTCACCACTGCCACGGTTCTTCAATAATGTAGAAAATTATTTCTACAACTCAGAAAAGCAGTGGCTACACGATTTACTGTCTAGCTTCCTCAGTGAGAAAGCACTTGTCACATAAAAATTGTAGGCTAACTACCAATCAACATGATAAGCATCCTTCTCCTCATCTGAGACTTCCAGTTGGAATATTTTATTCTCTTTACTCACAAAACTGGCTACTTCAAAATTCACCTTTTTCCTTCTAGAATATCTATAGGTTGAGGAGATGTGTTAAAAGCACTTCACAGTGTGAAGCAGAGGTTCCAAAATTAACATTTCAATGGGGTAGAAGTAGCTTTATCCTCACTCCTGTGAAAGTCCCCAGTGCTCCAATGAGTCTGTCCACAAAATCTCACATTAAACAATCCGACAGCACACAGGCAAAATAACACTTTAATACCGACAGGGAATCTTAAAGAATGAGAAGAGTTGAGTCATTTTCTCTTGGAGGCATCTGAAAAGAACTGTCACAGAACAACACTGATTCAGTAAACGACCTTCTTCACCGCATTACTGAGCCGTACTCTAATAAACTTACTGGCACAACACGCTGGCAAAAGCCCTCGTTTCAGACGAAGCACAAGCGTTCATATTTCTCACGCTGTAACTGTCAGGCATAAAAAGGAAATATTCGGGCAACGCAACAGTTTTTAGCTAAACAAGCACTATCCTCCGTGTGGAATCTCACACGGAAAACAGAAGTCCAGTAACACCACTAGATACTTAAACAAATATAGTACCGTACACATCATTATCTTGCTACCGCGGAGATGTAAAGACTCGTAATTGTCGCTTCCTCAAAACGCTCCTGAGAAAAACAGCAAGTTTGAATTTTGTAATTGAGGCAAGCTACATAGAACATGATGTTCACACAAGACTATTTTTACACAATCGTATCAAATCTGCTTATTGAATAGAAAGAAATACCAAAGCCACCTGCTCCAGAAGCCGAGCCCACAGTTGCATTTTTTTTCTCGCTTATTACACAACAGCTCTGAAAAGAGTATTTCCTTCTTGAGGTACGGAATGGCTACATCGATTTAAGAAAAATCATTTCAGAAACAGTTTGTATTTATTTTTAAAATAAATTCATTTGTTCTAAAAAAAAAAAAAACACATTAAAAAAAGAATGAATTTACAGCAGTTAAGAATTGCTGAGTATTCTGTTCGCACGTTCAGTCACGTTACACCAACCCAGAGCCGTAAACAGCCTGCGTGCAAGGGGATACCTGTAGCTCTCAGCAAAGCACACAGCAATTATCTACCAGTAGTTGCACTTGGAGAATTGATAAACCGATGGTAGACGTGTTTTGTAAAGCTCCATATAAAGACAGAAGCCACCACGGGAGAAATCGGGATATTTTTGCTATATCATGTTATGATCCATAGCAACTTTTCAAAAAGCAGAGAATAAAACAAAACCAGCGATACGCTTACATCATTGAGTTACAGCAGTATCTCACGAAAGATTTAAACCCAGTGCTTCTCCTAGCCCCCTATCTCCATACAGCCACGGATCTTTTTCCAGTTTGACTGGATTTTCCCCCTCCTTAATTGCCAGTTTTAACTAAACGCCAACATAAAGTAAGAAGCAACCTGAAAAGCAGCAGTGCAGTAATTACGTGCAGAAAGACGTGACGTTTTCCTATCAAAAGCGGCCGCTGGAACCCCTAAAACCCAGATACCCCTTCCAGCAGAGAAAACAAAACAACTGCCCGTCTCCTGCTGCTGCTGGTACCCCGCCAATCCGTAACACCGCACAAACGCAGCACACCTCCTCCTTCATTCCTACGTCCTCTGCGGACGATTCTTTGGACGCTCTCACGCCCGCCTTTCGCCAAGCACGACCAGCGGGTCACCTCCCAGCCTGGAAGGGGCAGGTGAAGCAGAAGAAGGGCGGTGAGGGGGGGAAGAAGCAGCCCGGCAGACGCATCTCTGGGGCGCAACGGAGATCGAAAGGCCGAGCGAGCGGCGGCTTCCTGCGGCGGCAGCG
>VWZK01011951.1:60860-163158 GCA_013396935.1 Baryphthengus martii | reverse complement strand
CGCCACCTGACAGGGTGCGGCTTCCCAAAGCGCAGACCAACAACGGCGCCGCCCATTGGAGGGCGCAGGCTCGGCAACTAAGCGGCTCTCCTATTGGTTGGGGCAAGCGGGCGGGAGGCGGGAGGGGGATGGCGTCGCCGGGAGCGAGTTAGTTTATCTGGGGCCGTGAGGGTCGGGGTGGTTCTCGAACCGGCTGGGCAGGGACTGAGAAGAACCGCCCGATGGCGGGAAAGGGTTTTTTCGTGGAGCTGGATCCCTTCGGAAAGGAGCAGCGCGTCATCTGGGCAGCTTCTCTTGCGGCAGGCTGAGAGATAGGCGCGGCCATCGAGTAATGGCCGAGGAAGCGTCGAGATGAAGGGTTCCTCAACACGCAGCAGCGACGAGATCTGATCGCCAGAAGCTCAGAGCAAGTCGAGATTGATCCAGAAGTGCAAACAGCCAGCGAGAGTAGTCAAGCTTGAGAACGGCGTCGGTGAGGGTTAGAGATTGTCTAAACTGAAGGTATTGAACTCGGTCGAATAGCCTCCGGCTGTTAAATTCCAGCCTAAGGAGAAGTTGTGTATCCGATTCAACACGTCTGCAGATATTATGTATAGTTTGTTTAGAGGAGGCTTAATTAGATCTTTATAAATCATCCCTTTCGATCTTTGAAATATTTAAGAGCTGGATGGCTTGTATAACCCCCCAGTTTGTTATGGACTGCAACTAAAGCACTGACTGTAAAGCTAACTTGTTCTAGGAGCTGTCTTTTAAAATGATTAAAGAAATAACGTACAGAAAAATAAGATTGCTGCCTTACACTTCTTTTTGAAAAACGTGGTTGTATAGCATAGAGATAAGGGTCTGGGAACATGATTTCAGAGATACTAAACTGTTCTCTGGTACCTGTTCCTCCTCACCCCTACATTATCCATACAGTCCGAAGAAAAAATAGACTTCTGGTGGCAGAACATGATGGGTGCCTTCAGGAGCCATAAATATCTCTCCTTTCTCGCCTGCTTCAACCACTGCACTGACCTAATTCATGCTTTCTGGCACTTAATCTTCATTTGTTTGCTGGTCAGAATGAAAAAAAAAACAAAAAACATAGAGATATATGTAAACTTTTATGTGAATTCACCCCCTAAAAACTGGTTGTAAAGTGATGACACAGAATGGTTGTGGCACATCTCACAAGATGACACTGCTGGAGATAGATCTGCTTGATCAAAACCATCCCACAGTAGGACACAGATTAGGGTATTGAGTAATAATTAGCCAATTATGTCTGGTATTTTTTTTTTTTGGAAGAACTGTTGCTGTAAGCTTAAAACTGTAACGCTGAACCCTGTTAAACCCAGCAGATGTGTTTGCACACCGGATAACTTACTTCTGTCCTTGTTCAGTCTTCTCAACAGGGCCCAGCCACCTGCATCATGCATTCTCTTCTCCTTGGAGCGTAGATGACTGTCTGTCAAAACTCTCCTTCATCTTGGCACCTCACTCACCTCTCTTTCCTCACCATGGTGGTCAACATGCAGAGCTCTCTTTCTTTTTCTCTGGTAAATGGGAGAATGGATCAATAGCAAAACTAAGCAAATAAAAAGTATCGCTTGCTTTTCAAAGGAACGGCTTTCCCGCCCGGCGCACGGCTGGAAGAACCAGCAGTGCCAAGGAAGAGGGAGGTGTTGAGGGCAGCAGCGGTGCCCAGGCCCTGGGGGAGGGCAGGGTCATCTCTTTAGCAGTGCTGGCTTCCAGGGTTTGTGTAACTCCTGGGGGTGGTGTTTGTTACAGGCGGCTTAGGCTGATCAGAGGAGGGGTTTTATCGTCACACCGGGTGGCTCTCCTGGTGAAAGGCTGCAGAAAAGAGCTGTTCCTTAACCCTCTCTTCTGCTGTCCTACTCTGGGACCTAACCAAGGTCACAGCTTCCTACTGTCCAATTCCAGCCAATTCCACCCCTTGCATCATATCTCATTACCACCAAGCTGGAGGAGAGAACTGTTTCACCTCGCTAAGCTGATGGAAAAACGGGGGTGAGGGAAGGGGCGAGGCCACCTTTCTGCCGAATCAGCCGACTCACCCTGCAGCCCAGGGCTGCTAAAGCCGATGCAGGGTGGTGTTAACCCGGCTCCTTCAGGTTCTGGCCCAAGCAAGTTCCTCCGCCGCCTCTGCCCAGCGGGAGGAACGCGGTGCTGGGGCAGAGGTGGGGTTGCGTGAGTAGAAACGTTAAGGGAGGGCACGGCCGTATTGACAGGTCCCAAAGCAGTGCGCTCTGCTGCGCAAACAAGGCGGCAAAGACAATCCGAAAAAAGTATTGCTGCATTAGTGAAGACATGAGGAACTCGTCCGTCAATTCCTACACCAGCTGGGTTTACAGCATTCCAGCTACAAGAGGTACAAGATGAACTGCACCACACTGGTTTTCAGCCTGTAGGATTTGACTCCTTCAAGATCTTTGCACTGCTGCTGAGGGGGCTGAGAAAACAACCAGGACAGGCTTGTTGCCCGTGGGCTTGCACTTGCCCAGGAGCATGGTTGCTGGTCCTTCAAAAACCAGAGAAATACTACCCCCTATTTACAGGCAGCACCGTCTTCCTACAAGGTGTCAGAACACGGTCCCGTTTCGGTGGTGTAGATGTCCCACTTGCCAGCTCACCCCCAGCAAGTTGTTCTCCTTAGCAGGCTCAAGCTTCAGCAGCGCTGCCCTCAACTTACAGCTCACAGTCTCACAGAAAAGAGTCACTGCAAATGTGTTCCCTTACAAATCGTTTTAGTTTGCCTTTACTAGGTATTTTTATGCAGCTGACCTCTACTTGGCACTAGCACACCTTGATGACCAAAGCTGTGACAGCTACCTGCGAGAAGCACAGTACTAGGTTGATGTCACAAATCTGGCATCAGGACATTTATCTTTTCCTTTATATAAAACCATAGAGTCACAGAATCATTAAGGTTGGAAAAGACCTCCAAGGTAATCAAGTCCAACCGTCTACCCAACGTTATCGCGACCACCAAGCCATGTCCTGAGGGGTCAGGTCTAGATGTTGGTGAGTCCATGACCTCCGTGGGCCTCACCACTCCCTCAGTACAGGAATTTTTCCTAATGACAATCAGGCATTTCAGAAATTATTCCCACGGAGGTGGCTGGAGTTCATAACCTTGTACACTTTTCATCATGTTTAGTAACAGGTAAACTTAGCGGCTTTCGTTCCACAAGCAAACCAATTCATACAAATTCTATTAAAATCTATAAAACAGGAATGAAAAAGAAATTTTAAAAACCTATTACAAATATAAACCATAGCCACTATATAAACTAAGCCCCCAAAAGCCGTGTTACTGTTTAGTGAAATATTAATGGCTGATCCACTCTGTTCAGCTTCTCTTCTATTTAAAATAAATAAAGGATATTCCACATCAGCATTTTCAGGCCACTTTTCTTACCTACAAACTGGGAATGATGATATCCACCCAGAGCTTTCCCTCTTGGTGTGCCAGAGCTGTTCTCTCCTGACAGTCTGTTACCCAGGCAGGACTTACTTCCCTCCTGCCATCGATCATTTGCACCTCATGCAGACCTTGGGTGCCGCTTCTCGGTCAAAGTTCTGCTTCTTAATAAAACAACACCAGGATGTGAAGTCTCTGCTGCTTTTCTTCGAGCCTTCAAAAAGGGCAGTCTTGGTGTTCAAACTTCCTTGGCAGGTGCCAGCAAAATAAAAGCCCATCCCTGATGGGTCCTAGCAGAGCTGGAGCTTTTTTTCTTTTTTTTTTTTTTTTCTGGAATTGAAGGAGAACTTTCCCAATGATTTGAAAATAGAAACAATCTTTAATGTGTATATATCTGAGAAACATTTGATGGAACAACTCATAGAGTGTTAGGGGTTGGAAGGGACCTCTAGATATCACTCCATGGAGGAAGATAAATAAATAAATAATTGTATTTGGGTGTACTTTCATCTCCCTCCACAACCCAACAGAAGCACATCTGAGGTTTATTTGAGTTTAAAAAAAAAAAAAAGTAAAGAGAACTGAAGCAGCAGGTGGGGAAAGGACAGAGCAGTTGGAAAAGGCTGATACTAAATATTACCAGATTTTACACAATATATTAAACTGAGAGGCCATTTTGGCTTTAAGTCTGAAAAATAGTGACTTTCTGCTCAGGGGGGCATAGGGAGATTTTTTATACACAATTGAGATTAAATGTAAACCTGGTTTTGTGGTTCAAGCTGGTCAACACCAGCTGAAATTAAACCCAACCAAAGGTGCAGTGATAATTTTAGCCGTCAACCATCTTGTTGATGCTGAGATTGTTTTGAGCTGCTCTCTTCATCCGTCCTAGGAGGAGAAAGAAAAGTGCCACTAACAGCAGTTACAACTTTTGAAGTAACTTTAGAGCTCAAAACAGACCAAGGAGACTAAAACAAAGAAAGGAAAAAAGAAAAAAAAAAAAAGATACCAGGTCAAGTTCAAAGCAATGAGGAGGGCCGAGAAGCATAAGGAAACTATTTTAAAGTATTCAATAATTATTATATACAGGAGAAAATTAATTCTGCCAAGAAGCTTTGTGGTATTAGAATATCAAATTCTGAATTCCTGTAAATCACATTTCACTTGAAACGGGCACATTTTCAGCTGCACTCCCATGGGTAGGGTGTGGCTGGCATTTACTTGGAAAAATAAATAAGCACGGTGTAAATTAAAGCACAATGTGATCCACACAGCTTGTGAGGCCACACCTGGTACATCTTGCCTTATTTGTGCTGTCATAAACCCCTTTACTAAGTTTCCATGGAACAGACCCTTCTTTTTTTCTGTGGTGAACCTCTCACTCGGCTGGCCTTCAGTGCAGGTGCAGAACTCCACCCATGAAAAAAGCTTTCAAGGTCAAGCCTCCCAACAAAAGACCCAAGAGGGAAAGAGTTGTTAGAAAAGGGCTGTCAAAAGGCAGAAAAAGTGGCAACTCAAAGGCGAGTTAGATGCTTTTCCCTGGTTTTATACACCCTGAGAGCTAATCCTGCAAACAGTTATTGCTGGGATTTCTGTGCAAACCAACTCCAGCAGACATCTGTGCCAGTAAAATTAGGTTAAAAAGGATTCTCTGCCGTCTCTGGAGATTGCGCACCCATTAGAGCTACGTCATGAACCTGAGAGGCTGGATCACCCACTTCCCTGGTAAGTAGAGGCTGTAAGGAAGGAGGTACAGGTGAGGGAGGGTAACGCCCGTGTTGTAATTACGATACAGGAATGGAAATCCCGAAGGAATAGATTTTGGGGCTTGCTAAGCTACAAGACTTGCTTTGTACCCTAAACTCACTGAACTTCATCCTCCCAGGTTGTCCAGTTTTTAGAGTAGAAAGAACTTGAGCTCACTTCAAAGTTTTCATAGCATTTGGTATTTTGAGTATTTACAGTAAAAGAACTATGAGCTCTCCTATTTAAGAGGTTGTAATCATGGTTATCTCAAGTACTCTCACTGCTAGAAAAAAAAATAAATCCTTCTCGATTTCAAGGAGCTGACCATTTTTGTAAGACAGTAATTCTTACATCATGTGATTTGCTTGCTGCTGAAGTATTGCATGTCCAGAGCAAGGTGCTCAGGTGTCCCTTATGTAAATTCTACCTCAAAGTATAGCTTAAGAATAATGTAAACACAGGAATATAAAATTAATTCATTTGTTATCTAGGTTACAAGACATTCGTACGAGTAATTTTGCTAACTAACTTTGCTACTTACATGAGAAAGATGAGCCAAAAGACGTCCTCGGTTCCACAAACCTGGCCCATCAAGTTTCCACCTGTATCATTAATCTCTAGTTTCTAGCCAAAGCCACTTAGGACTGATTTCCACCCAACCGACCTCTTGTCCCCGTTGCTGGGAGCCCTGCGCAGAACAAGGTGACCAGCAGATGTCCCCAAAGCCAAAATAACCGCCTCAGAGCTTCAGAAATCTTTCCAGCCCTTTGGAACTTTCCACGAACCCAGGCCCCGCTGCTTATTTACATTGTTGTAAAAACTGGAATTGTGAACTGGGGAATATTTAACTGCTGACACAAAGCAGCTTTTTTTTGGTCATAGAAAAATTGTCTGGGTATCGACTCGCTTTTTAGGAGATGCTGCCTATTGATTGACAGCCCCTTGTTGAAACATTTTCAAAAGCATTCCTATTCTTTCCCTAAAGGGTTTCCTCCTCCAGATATCACCTGTTACACTTGGAATTTTAGATCGAAAAGGCAAGACTTCTTCCAAAATGCCTATAAATTATTTTGATTTGAATACTACCAAACTCACAAACTGCATTTTTTTGGCGTACCAAATACCGCCTTTTTCCTTCCCCACATTTTTTTTTTCTAAAGCGAAGGAACTTGCAGTAGGTTGTGTGTGTGAGAGGCTGATTGGTGGTGAAGGAAAGAGGACAGCCAGGTTAGTAAGAGGCTGAGGAGACAGACCATGAGCCATGTATCCTAGCTGTGCCTTTCTTCCCCACAAAAGGACTTCATCTAGTTCCACATACAACAGACTAGACCAGCAAGATGACTTGGAAGAGCGAGTGTAAGGGATTGCAGGTTTGTCCGGAACCCTTCTACCCATTTCTGGAAGGATGAGAGGATTACCTAGCCAGTCCTTATCTATACCTCCTACCTTGAACTCTGGAGATGTCAGACGTGTAAACCCACACGGTTGCAAGCCTAATGAACTCTACTTGTAGTAAACTTGTAGTAACCTACCAGGATACAGAGACATTTCTGAGCAGAAGGGCCCTTAGGTGCTGGGAAACAGGAAGGTTGTCTTTTCCCAAGCAAGCTTCTGAAGACCACCTTTGGAGGCTTGGCTCTCTTGCTCAAACACTGCTGCTCCTTCCAGGTGCTCTTTGTATTATGGTCGTACTTGCGCCGTGTGTCCAGAGATAACGCGGATGCTTCAGTCCTCAACCCTGCGCTCGGGAAACTCTGAAGTAAATGGAAAGTAGGTAACGCTGAGTTTCTGACAGTGCTGCTTACAGGAAGATTTACTTCTGAAGAGGGCTGGAAAAGTCATTCTTCTAACTTCACAGTTAGCAGCAGCAAGTACGACTTCAACACAACCACAAACAAAAGTGTTAAAATACCCACCCATGAAGTTAAAGACAATTGCACAAAATAAAGTGAACAGGCATGGACAGTTTATCCATTTCAGGAATATACACATTTATATAAAAAAAGAAATTAACAAAAAACATTACATATTTGCATATCATGTATTAAACAGGTAAAGACAGTGTTATGTTTTATATGTGTTGGATTATGGAAGTATTTTTACAATTTAGAAAAAACTCAAGAAGTATAATGGTTAAAAAAAAAATTAAATATCTGACTAGGGCCCCAAGGGCAGCATACCCTGACTGTCATGAAACAATGAAGTCAATTATTCAGACAGAAAAAATTTCCTCTGTAAACAGTATGTGTAAATACTGCAAGAAACTAGAACTTGCTCTGATATGCATATATTTATATGCCAAAAATATTTTTTTACATGCTTTGTTGGCTTTAACATAAAATATCCAAAGGCAGCAGAATCTGAAATTTAAGTACTGTGTATTTTTATGCACATAAAATCTACTACAGAGGGAACAGCGGTCAAAAGACCGATACCTGTACGTCTGTGTCTCTTCCAAAAGACAGAGGCAAAGTTTCTTGCCTCAATTCCTATGTGTGCTCCTAATATTACATCTCTTTATTAAGGAAAATCCCTTAGGGATTAAATCCTGGTTTGTTTTCATGAACAACAACAACAAAAATCCTATTCTGTAATGGTTTTCTTTATGTTCTTAAAAGTTGTGACCATGTAACTGTAACAAGATTAAAAACTGACGTATCTAAACTTTGAAAAGGTCACAGAAAAAGGGAAGTTTCTGGATACAGATTCAGACTGACAAAGTAGACACCGCCTCCTGCTTCAGGAGCGACAGGATTATTTTCATTCTTTTAAAATTATTATTAAAAATTGTGTAAACATTAGAGTACGAGACCATTGTAACAATACTTTTGAATCAACAAAATTACTTCACAGGTCATTAACATAAATGTCTCCTCTTTATTAAAATTTAGGGATAGGGTAATTTTGGCATAAATATCGAGCCCTTGGTTTTAGGATACCTGTCCCCAAACTATTAGGGAACAAATATTACAAGCACCCTGCTCATTCCTATCACTGATAATGTACTAAAACCAAATGGGTTTTTTTTGCATGCAACTACAAACTGAGTAGCAATTTTAAAAATGGACAAACTCTCGATGATCTACAAAAAGTAGACTAGGGCAGTGTGTTTGTCCCTGGAACAGCACAGAATGCAACAGGCTGACAACCCGATCCTGAGAGAGTGACCACACTAACATCACTCCATATGTCATTATCACACTCGTGGTTTCAGGGTCGGGCTTTTTTGGTTTGTGTTTTAAAGAACCTTTGATCACAGCAACGGGAGAGAAAACTGCTAGCCAGAGTTCAGGGTACTCAAGAGCCTCCCTCCCTTTCCCCTTCATCTTAAGCAGTCCTTTTTCTTTTCTCATCCTCATCAGAAGTACTAGTGGCACCAACTTTTCCAGTTCCTAACTAAGGAACGGGGCTCCCAAGAAAGCCAAATCAGTATGATTCCGTGCCTATCCGAAGGGCACGTCGTTAAGTCACACATCAGATGCCACAACCATCTCAGCCGGATAGTACCCTGGTACCGATTACTTCAGGCACAGTAATCGGACGTTACGTTTACGTACGACGCGGCTTAAAAAGAAGCCGCGTTTCACGATGTGATCATGACTTTATGATCATCTTTACCTACACTAAGCCAAATTATTTGCATAGAATCTTCATTATTTACAGGTCAACTATCTAAGTCGTACAAAACCTCTCAGTTGAGCACCAGTGCTGACTGAAGGAGTGACACCTTCAAGTCCAAGTGTGAGTATTCCCAGTCACAAGGGAAGTCTGATATACTCTGGGAAGTTTCCCTTTTCTGTGTTGATTGTATTCAGACCACTTCTTTGTTGATGACCATCTTCCAGGTGCCAAGGAGGCCAGTAATAGCAGCAGCTTTATAAAAGGTGTAGGTATCACGGGCAGCTTTCACAGCATCGTCAGTTCAAATCTTTTTAAAAGAAAACACCGTAAAATCCATTGAGCTGGATCGTAAGGTTTTACCAAGAGTTCTTTAAAGGGAGTTTATACACAATTCACATGAGAATAGATGGTTGAAACAGACTCGGTTTCTGTGTGCAAACAACAGGACGTCCAACAGTGGCAGGAGCCCACATTTAATCCCAGGGCAGTAGGGAACCCATTTGTCCATGCCAGCCATGTCACCTTGGTTTAGCGTAACCGTAAGGACACTGAAGAATGAGGCTGTCGTGACTGGGTAAGACATGAGTGCTATAGTATTCCACCAAACTTCCCATGTTCAAAAACATGATGTCTGAATCCAGGTAGAACTTGCAGTCCTGTTGTAAAACAAACAAAAACAATCATTTTTTTCCAACTCTGTTTAAAAAAACCCCAACAAACCCAAACCATCATCACCGGAACGAAGAAGTTCTTTCAAACAAGCTACTGCTTTGCAAACTACTCACACAAACAATTCCAAATTAAACTCAGGAATTTAATATTCCTTCCTTTAGGATTTGGCTGGAGCTGAAATTTAGATGTAAAAGCGTACAGCTCATTTCCTCTCGCACGATACAGCACGAGGAAGCCCAGCTCTGAGTATTCAAACTCTCATCCTAGAGCAGATATTTGTTATTTTTACTTTTATTTAAGACTTATTAGTTCTGATCTATACCTATCCACATATCTACATGAAATTCATAGATGTGTATGTGCACATATACACACAAGGAGAATAGTGCAGCTACAAACCTTTTCAAAGATTCTGTAGTTTCTCACTTTTTCTGCCGATGCATCCCATACAACCAATACCTTGAAGAAGAAAAACACAACATATTCAGTCAATCCTAATAAGCTAAGTCAATGGTTTGTTAAGGAATTAGCTACAATCCAATCTAAAAAAAAAAAAACCACAACCAATAAATATATAAATTACTGAAGTTATGACAGAGATTGTCTCAGATTTTCTTGTGATCTAAAAGATCTGGAAAGAGCACATCTCAATTGTTAAATACTTGATCAAATAAAAGATACAGCACCTCTAAATCAAAAAGGGTTTTTTGGGGGGTAGATTCAGCAATCGCACGTTACCTTTCCAGGCTTGGTAGAGGAGTTCCTAATACAGTACAGTCCATTTTGTGGTTGTCCCCGTGGGCTATTAGCTTTAAACGTCCTAAAAATAACACAGCAATTAGATAAATCAGCATTTGCTGACTCAGATCAGTAAAAACGCCTAGATTCTTAAAACTTACTACAAATCTCTGTCTCAGTTGTAATAATTCACAGAGTACTTTGCCAGTTGTGCCCATTTTCAATTGATACACGAGCACTGAACTAACTCCCCTAAAAAGTGAGCTCCATACTAAAGGAATTTAAATACTTTTATTGTGTTTTTAAACACAAATGCTGCCTGTTAAAATCATCTTTGGACTACTGTTCAGAGCAGGTTTTTGTGGGACTTGTAAGCAACAATTTTAAAGTCACATTTTACCTTTCGACTTCGAAGGATTCAGAGGTATTAAGAAATATTGAAGCAGGCAGGCCAACCTGTAAAAAGATAAGAAGAAAGTAAATCACCCTTTAAATCAATGCCAACTCAAAATTCTTGCAATTTGTTATGCAAGTAAGCTACAGTCATCAGTGTCTGAAATTATTAATGGTGATTTAATCTTTACTTTATGCTTCTTCCTCCTTTACATCCCATGTTAAAATCCAGAATTTATCAAGGCATTCCTTAAAGCTAAAATAAATATTTATTTTTAAAAAACACACAGCACTGTGTTTTCATATGGTTTTATTTTCCCCTGAAATAATGCATTTAAATGTTTTCAAAAGACATATTAACAAAAAATACTCTGAGTACAGATCATCTGCTTGATCTTACTTTTTCATAGTCATCATCAGAATCATCATCAGGTTGGTTTGGTTTGGAGGGTAGTGCTGGTTTTTCAAATGAGAAGCTTCTAAAACTCTGCCCATCTGGTGGTGATCTCCTGGCAGAAACAGAACAAGAACTGAAGGACATCTCCTCAGAAAAAAAACCTAACGAATATACACAGAACACTGACAGGATAATAAAACTAGAACTGAAGAACAAGTTCCAGTTTAGCCCCCAAATCATAGACTGATTTAGGTTGGAAGGGACCTCTAGAGATCATTTAATCCAAGATCCTGCATTAAGCAGGTCCAACTAGATCAGGTAGCTAAGGAAGCTGCGTCCAGCCCAGTTTTGAGCACCTCCAAGGATGGAGATTGCACAGCAACCTGTTCTGGTGTTTCACCATCCGCATGGTGAAAAGTTGTCTGTAATATCTAGCTATAATTTCCCAGGTTGTGACTTCTGCCTGTTGCCGACCTCTAGATCAAGGCAGACCTCTGATTTGCGTCCTGTCTTCTCCATTCCACCCATTAAATAGCTGCAGACAGCAGTGATCACCCATTAGCCTTCCTAAAGGTTGAATGAAGCAGCTGCATCTTGGTGGCCCTTCCACTGGTCACACTCCAGCAGATCAGTGTCTTTCCCTGTACTGTCTTTAAAGAGTTTATTACTTGTTTTTCAGAGCTGCTAACTGATCCAATGGACAACAATATTTTCATCTGACTCACCACCATAACAAGGTCCACATCTCTTACTAAAGTTGATCTTTAGGAAATCACCGAATGGTAGGGGTTGGACAGGACCTCAAAAGATCATCTAGTCTGACCCTCCTGCTCTGGCAGGATCACCTAGATTAGGTCACAATGTGTGAAATGTGCTTCATTTTATATTATCTCCACAGAAGCCTAAAACTGTTTTGCAGTTCACTGAGGTTCTGACATAAAAGCTTCTTATTCTCTGTGATCAAAGGCTATTAAGTCTTTGAGATGCACCCGAAAAAAAATTTTACTATAAAATTTTGTTGTGTTGTCATTTTTAAAGTTTGGTTTATCTACTGTTTCTCTCTGAACTCTTTCAGAAGCTGAACTCATCGCAACGTTTTCAAATGAAAAATAGAGAGGCAAAAACGCTGGGAGGAAGAGAGGAATGGTGTAGGGACGAGAACCAGATGTCAATGTGCACGTAAGAAATATGTCTGTAAACAGGTTAACTAATTCACAATTGAAGCATTTCACAGTGCACTTTATTTTCATACTTACTGTAACTGGGGAAACGAAGACTTCTCTGGTCTGGGCTTGACTGGAGGGGGTTGGTGGCTCGGCACAGGTGGCTTTGGGAGCAGCGGTGGCACAAAGAGTTCGGGTTTACCATGTTCCCTTGGCACTCTGGGCTCCATTGGTTTTTCGGTAACCTGGGACAGCTTGGGTTTATTGCTCGGTAGCGAAGGAGGAGTTCGCGGTGAGAGGTTTAATGTTTTTAGCTTCTCGCATCCTTCTGGAGTAGCAAGGACGTGAGCTAGAGGCAGAGGCTCTGGAGGCAACAAGCAAGAGTCTTTGACGCACACGGGCTTTTTGAAAAGAGGTAGAGGGGGCACAGGGGGCAGCTGTTCACTTCGTCTCCGGCTTGAGGGTTGAATCTTTAGATTAGGTTCAGCTTGGCAGTGTAACTGGGGTTCTCTGGTGTTTAAGGGATCCTCTAGTTTGATATTGGGTAAGCTTCTTTTAGGAGGTGGTGGCAGTGGTACTGGTGGAGTAGGTTTTCCAGCAAAGGAATTTGCCCTCGATTCTGAGTAGGCAGCTTTCCTGACATGAGGAACCGGTGGAGGCGGGTAGGCTGGGGGCAGGACCATATCTACAGAAAGCAAGCATATAAAAAAAAAAATAAAAATAACACATTGACATAATGTATTTCCCTTCAGTAAACGAGACTTTTCAAGTTTAATTTCTATGTCATTTAAGATATTTCATTGGCATTTGGTCTGACAGTACCCAAAATGTGGGACAAGCATTTAACTTCCAGCACAATTCCGAATATTAAGTATAGTAAACTCCTGCAATTTTTATTCAGTCATTACAATGACTTAGAAAAGAGTTTTCCCTTTGCTAAAAATAAAGAGACTACATTGAAAGCATTAGCCCTCCTCCAGAATAATGACCAGCTACAGTCCCTCCAGGGCAGGAGGTCTGCAAGAAAACAGGCCCTTAAAGGCAGTCTAAGGCCCTTAACTGCTCACTGGAAATGATTCCTGCTGTCACTAGGAACTTTTGACTCAAAATACCTCTCAACTTTAGATACCTGTGCATGACTTCAGGTATTCCACCACCTGCAATGCTTTAAATATAAGCAAGCCAAAATAATAATCTGCCATTCCACACAGATTATGCCTTCATTGGAGGCTTTTTGTGAAGGGGATGAGAGAAATTACAAACCATCTTTCACTATGTCAGAAGTATCTGGCTGCAAGTAAGACTCGTCTTCTTCCTCCTGGTCATAATCTGCAGACAAAAATCAATGTAAGAGACACTGATAAGTACACCTGGAACTAAGAAAGAATATTGAGTACTTACAGCTTTTTAATGAACATGTATTTTCAGTTGTTTTTTCGTTGTTTTTTTAAAGAAGCAGGAGAAAAATTAAATTTTGGTCCACCTCTCATATTTAGAATAAGTGTTTCCTTAAATTTTGATGTCTGTTAAGCAAGCCATTGGTTACAACAGCGGGAGATGAACTACCCTGTACACTTTTTCCACCTTTCAGGTTAAAATGTACTTTGTAGCAGCACTTTCTAGTGTTACAGCCTTCCTGAGAAAAATTCAAATCAGTTGCAGAGACACAACTACAAGGATGCACTGGCAAAACCCACTGGAAAAAAAAAAAAAAAATCATGCCCAAAAGCTAACCCTAACACAGAAACATTCATGATTTTGCAATACAGAAGCCTAAGCAAGCCTAGTGATCTACAAACCAATTTTTTTTTGCTTTGGTCTGGCAACAACAATTAAAAAAACCACCACAACAAATGGCTTAAAGGATTTTCAATGTTGCCTTCAACTGTAAATCAGAATAAACAGGAGATGAGAAACATGTCACTTAGCAGTAATTTCTCATCATTGACCATGGCAGGAGCCTCAAGAACAATATGCAGGATATCCAAAAAAACTAATTGAAAAAAAAAGGTAAGAGTATCTGATAAAAATCAGTTAGCTCTTCTAATTTTCCTAATTAAAAATTCCCGCTAGGCCTTTTACCATCAATTATGCTGCTCACAACCCTTCCCTCCCATAAAGAGAGAAGTACTGCACTACAGTCCTACATGAAATGCTGAGGAGTTTGCTGTCCTCTGCTTTACTTGAACCGGATTTCCTAAAAGGACTCGCTCCTGCCTTTTTTGTTCAAGTCAGGAAAAATAGTCCGGAATTTCCTTTCAGGAAACGCGAGTACTTGCTCCTATCAACCCTGCCCTTAAAAAAATCTGAAAGGGCAGATGGGAAAAGGCCTAGTAAAGAAACTATGTTGAACCTTGAGGTTTTCAGAACATACTTTTAAGTGACTAATATCCTATTATTATAATTATATTCAATTACTGTCAATAATATTCAATTATAATAATAAGGACCACTTTGTATTTCTACACTATGACCTATGGATATATTAAGAAGATTTATCTTTTTGCTAGATCTACAAACTCTCCAACATGCAGCTTTAATAAAAAAATTAAATAGCATTATTATGGTGTCAGACATCTGAATTTCTCTGCTTGCCATTTATTTTTACTAATGGTTTATGGCACAGAATATCTGCTTCTGATTTAAAATTACAACAACTACACACCCGGTAGGACAAGGAATTTATACTTGCAAATTGGATCAGTTTGCTTAAGCTACGAGAATAATTCCTGCAGAATCCAGGAGAAATACACAAGCAAATAAATCAATCTCATTCATCAGTGTCTTAATTTGTCACCTTCATTATCTGCTGAATGATGAGAATACTTGATATCAATGGGACGTTCTACTGAGCCATAGAAACTGTCTGCATCAGAGCCAGAGTCACTGCAAAAGAAAAGACAGAGTAACTCCTGCATCACTGTGCTGAGGGGTTGTGGGATAATAAACACATCTGTTAGGAGTGCAGCACTGCAAAGGAAGGGTGGAAAAGCAGAAGCAATCTATTCCTATTTTCCAGTTAAACAGCCAGATATGTTGCTGCTGTCTATTTAAAGTTTTTCAATGTCAGCTTGATGTAAACCAAAGAAAGTTCTCTTAATAAAAAGATTTTTGTCTTGGTATCGTTTAAGCTATGTATTAGGAAGGCCTTTTGTTCTTGGGCCTTACTGCACCTGGTTTTGTTTAACAGCAAATGGTTTGTAGGTGCAAAAGGCCTAAAGTACCACTGTCAAGAGCTAATACAAAAGAGAGAAAAAGCAAATAAAGATTAAGGGTTTCTACCTGAATTCTGTTATTGTTTCTTTCTTCTCATGGTAGTGATCAATTTCCCTCCTCAGGGATAGCATCCAATTCTAAAGAAGAATAAAAATACACCATTCAACATACCCATCTTGAGAAATCACTAAACAAAGCTGCACAGTATCTGTCCCCTGGAAGAGCAAAGTAACTGTGGAAGGAACCTACATGGAAATTCTATTTATCCATGACCTTATATTGAGAGGACTTAGGAGTCAAATGTTTTGACTACCTAAAATGCTGTAAGAATGTATTAAAATATTAACCTTTCAATTGGCAAATTTCAAGCTGTTATTTCTAAAGCCAGGTACCTGTCCATAGTACGTTTACGGGTGAGAGATTTCACTGAACACTTTTCATACTTTCTGAAATGTTAAACACACAAATATTTGTTCCTTGGCTAAAAGGAAAACAAAGAATAATATGGAGAAAATTGCACCATGTAGCGTGTCACTTACAGCCATTACCTAAATTACAACTTGAACTAACACTAACTTAATAGCTAAAACTTCAGACATCCTTTTCAGAGGAGCTCAAAGAACTACGGATAGAAATTCTCCAGTTCATTTAGATTTTAGGGAAATCCAGGATTCGCTTTCTGCTTCAAGGAAAATTATATTTAAAAAAAAAAAAAAAGGTTACCTTTCTTTCATCTTCAGAAGAAGCTGAAAAAAACCATGTCCTGTGTTTCTTGCTAATGTGAACTAACTTGAAAGGAAACACATTGCTTGATGTTGTCTCCTCAGCTGCCCGCATAACCCTGAGAAACAGAACCACCAATACCTCAAAACCTTTATAGATTAAGATAATTCTGCTGTGCAAGCCATAAAGCACTGATAGAGAGCAATTTTACCTTATGAAAAATAATCCCAAGCCCAGGAAAACAATCACAAACACCCCCATAGGTGCATTTGTGGTACTTTTCCAGTAAAGCAGCGGACTGGACAAAGCAAGAGCGGTGACAGAAGAAAGAGCACTAATTAAACCACCAGACAGACTTATAAAAGGATGTTTTGACCTATTCAATGGTTGTAATGAATTGCATTAATTTCCAAGCTTCGTACCACGGTAAGAAGTATTTAGGGTGCCTGTAACCCTTATTTCAGAAAGGCAGAGGAGAAATCAAAACACAGGCTTTCCATGAAAATAAAGAACTAATATTAAAAGTTCCACTTTTCCCCTTATGAACACTTTCCTGAACTTTTATTATCATCTCCAAACAAGCATAACTCAACCTCTTTCACAAACCACATTAGATGTGTCTGTTTCTTTTGGGGTTTTTTCCCCCCAAAGGAGTCTCAGGTGAGGAAATTCCTCACACACACAAAAATTAGGTTGCAAATGCTCACTAGAGGGCTTTGGAAGAACTAAAGAGACTAAAATCCTAGGACTGTGAGTAAACTAAAAGTAACATTTCTAGGATTTATTCAGCGTAAGCCATAGAGAAATCTGATTAACGTTTTTACAATCATTACTGGGGCTTGTTTTCTTCTTCCTAAACTGTAACTCACCAATTTCCTCATATAATACAATAGTTCCATAACTTAATATTTAGGGAAGGTAGTTTGTAAACATCAAAGACAGATTCTCGGAAATACCTGACTTTTGGTTCAGTACCTAATCCAGATAACACTGTTTCGAAAAACAAATAAAAATATTGAATCGACACCCTGAAGCTGCCATTAAGAACAACGTCAACCGCAAAATTATTTCAGAATTAGAGGCTGCATCTTTTTCAGAGCCCCAATCCTACTTTAAAGCTGGAAGTTGTAAGCTTCTGCACCTGGCCAGTCCAAAACAAAGGCACAGAAGTAACCTGATGTTGTTTCACTAAGGTAAGGCTAATAAGGATGTTCAGGTGGGAAAGACCCACGCTACTAACAATCGCTACACATTCTCAGTCACTAATGAACTCAGCACTTTCTCATCTTCTGTCCCCTCTTAACACGTAAAAGCTATTGAATAAAAACTGCAAAATAAAAGTCCAGGGAAGCCTTGGAGTGACATGTTTTCTTACAGTCTTATGAAACTACCCAGTCTAAGAAATTTTCTCTCAATAACACTTATGTCTGTGCATAGTACTAACCAAGACCTGGTCCCAGGTCCAACCAAGGTCTCTACAAGGCTGCAGATGTATAAAAAGCAATCACACAGTCCCCAGCATTTACAAATTCCACAGTATTTCTCTAATTAGTGTGATTACAGAAGTTAGTGTCATGACCAAGTTAGAGCACAGGTTACTTATAAAAATTAATCTTGATTTTTTTTTAATTGGCTACAGTGTTTACAGCTGCATTCCCACAAAATACACCATCCTTGTGGTCAGTTAGAAAGCCCTCACATTCTAATAAAAGCTATTTCCTTATTCCAAAAGCCTGAGAACATTATGCAGTACAGGAATACGATAAAGGTTTACAGATTGAATCCAGCTGCAGTGGTCAGGACCACTTCAAATTCATGTATTTTTGTGTCTTCAGCCTAAAAAGCAAATACTAAGGTTTAAATAAATACTAAGATTTAAACATGTAGCAAAATGAGTCAGACCCTTTGCACATGAACTCTTTTATCACTCCTGTAGTCGATCCAGTTTTGACACTAATTAGTGTTACTGAATTGACAACTCCACAAATATTCCTTTCTGATTCTCTTTTTGTGAGAATTGCGGAAAGCACTATAGAATCACTTATCTGAAAGAATCCCCATCTACCTGAATGTGCAAAGTCTGGATTAAGTCAGTAACCTATTGCAATTTTAACAGCTTTACTGGTCAAATTACAAAAGATGAAGGTTATGCATTTGCAAAGCACAGGAAACATCATATATACAATTTGAAAGGAAAGCATCTCTTGGGATCTGAGATCAGTGCTCAACAACAGATGTAGCTGTGTTTAACTTGGTTGGAAATGAAACTTAGATCCCCCTGCAAGAAGTAAAAGGAGCTTGAGGGGGTTAAGCAGGTTCTTTGGCACTCACCTGTTGTAACCATTCAAAGAAAATGCACCCTGTGGAGATGCAGATGTGCTGCTCTTAAAATAGTAAATACATCCCTCGTGGATAATCACAAATCTCAATGGCCCTGAAAAGATCAAGAAAAGAAGTGAGCAAAATAGAAATCCAAAGGCAGTACATTAACTGGAACCTCTTAACTTGGGTAGAATTATTGTTTGAGATTTTAGTCACGTAATCGATCATAGTAAAAAAGCACAAGCTAGTTAAGTGCCAGCTTGTGGATGATCAGTCAGCCTGTAAAGCTGGCTACCCAGTGAGTTCAGGACTAAGGGTAGTATTTGCTTCCCTCCTTTGAGAAGCAGCTGAATGGATAACTTCAAAAGGAACCTAAGAAACTGCAGGTCTGACCTCCACCTCCGCTCCTTTACTGGAGGAATAAGCTAATGGAAGAACTCAACCTAAAACAAACTGGGAGGAAGGCAGCCACAGGCTACAAGTACATACTGATGTCCATGCCAAACCCACGACAGTATCTCCCTTTCTTCTAACACCTCGAGTATACAAAACTGCTGATAAAATCATGTTTTCTTTTCTTAAAGGAGCCAATACATCTTCCTTAATCAAAGGCAGCAATCTTTGATTAAGTATAGAAGTATAGTTTAGTTATAAACAGGGATAGCAAATAAACAGCATATAAACAAATCTTAAGTTTTCTCCATGTAAATAGATACTGATTCCAGAAGTAATTGCTGTTTTCAAGTACAGCCTAATGTTGGCAGCGAGAAAATTTCCATTTCACAACAGCAGTAGAAGACGGGGATATTTTTCCAGTACAGAATAACCAACTGGAAAAAAAAAAAAGTTGAGTGCTAATTTACTTTAGAAAAAAAATACTTCAAATCAATACATATCTCAGGAATCTGTTTCGGTCTTTAAAAATCTTACTTGTAAAAGACTTGACAAGGGATTTAACCAAGTAAAACAAAATCAACCACAACGTTTATCATCTAAGATTTACAGTTCCAAAACAATTCAAGAAAATTCTTTCAACATGGGTTTTTCATAAATATATTCCGGCAAAATCGCAATCCAGTACAGACAAAGTAAGCAGAAGCTTCATTAAGTAGTCTGCTAACATGAAATGTGTTAATGCCCCACAAGGCAAACATTTCAAATATTTAACTCAGTTAATACCTCATTCAACTTACACTTCAAGATCTGCAGCTGGGTGCCTCCTTTTTTATGAAGATACCCTGATTTGGTCACTCCTCCAGGCATCGTCAAAAGGTTTTGTGCTCCAATTGCCTTCATGGGGACTGGCCAGACCTGCTCCTGCGAGGCCATCGTTCTGCAGTTTAGAATAATGAAAGTAAAAACGAAGTTTTAAAGTGTTTTTAAGAAATAAGTGAGAAGAAACAAAGCTTCGTTCCTTGGACAGCTTTTCCAAACTACTAACGTGGTTCAGCAGTCAAGTATGTAGCACAGACTGCTGCTCACAGATTCCAGGAAGTTTGTAATGTATTAAAAAAACATCGTGTAAAAAGTCCCGAATTATTTTTATACAGCTCTCAAAAGTGATTGACAGTCATTGAAACGACAGAAGACCGCTTAAGAAATGTTATTGAAGTATTTATATTTTTAAATGCCTCAGACAACACTGTGAGACTTCATCAGGCAGGTGATTAGAAAGCAAACCAGTTTCTTCTCCAACATTCTGGGCCACGTGTGTAGATACAATGGCATTTTCTGTACAGAGAGGGAATCAACAGTTCTGATTTAGTAACTGGAGCATCCAGTACTACTTGCTCCTTATCGTTGCTTGCTTTGTTCCCCCTCTACTCTGCCCTGGTGAGGCCACATCTGGAGTGTTGTGTCCAGTTCTGGGCTTCCCAGCTCAAGAGGGACAGGGAAATACTGGAGAGAGTCCAAGGGAGGTTATGAGGATGATGAAGGGAGTGGGACATTCCTCCTGAGAGGAAAGGCTGAGAGCCCTGGGGCTGGTTAGTCTGGAGAAGAGAAGCCTGAGAGGGGATCTGATCCATGTTTCCAAATCTCTGCAGGGTGGGGGTCAAGTGGAAGGGGCCAGGCTCTTGTCAGTGGTGCCCTGGGACAGGATGAGGGGCAATGGGCACCAACTGGAACCCAGGAGGTTCCACCTCAACAGGAGGAGAAACTTCTTTGCTGTGACTCCATGATCTCCAGAGGTCCCTCCCAATCCCTACTGTTCCATGATTGTGACTGAAACCACTATGATATAATCTCATACTGGATGTCACCAGCATCCTGTGCAAATGAAGTTAGTCTCAGATTACTGCAAGTTTCCATTTAATTTAGAGATCAATTCCTAATGTCATGCTTCACCAAGCACCTTTACAGTTACCACTCTTTCCACTGTTACCAAAAAAATTAGCTTCATAACTAGTGTTTTTTTCCTGATACATCATTGTAAGACCTTTCTTTCTTTAGCTGGTAACAGATCTAGGCTAAAAGTCCTACAGTATAATTTCTATCAGGATACTTTAAACTCAATTAAATTGTCTAGGCAGCCTAGAAAACTTAATCATAAAAATGAGGTCTTAGTCCCCAGTGTGATACCACAGGCACAGAAGATGGATCCAAGGCCCTAGAAAGGTTCTCACAGCAGACACTGCGAGGCACCACAGCTTCCCAGTTTTCCTCCAGGACCTTCCCGCTCCCCAGAAGGTAAGTTATTCAGCTACATCCTTCCTTCTGCTGTTTCCTCCCTGTTCTCACTATATGGTTGAGATCTTTCCAAGCTGAGCTGTTCTTCCCTCCTCCTCCCCCCAATGAAATTCCTAGCAACAGCAATATGTGAAGAAGAGGCTACGTAAAGATACTTTAAGCCTTTAAGAACCAAAAAAAAAAAAAAAAAAAAAAGAGAGTAAGAAAACTAACACCACACACACAAAAAAAACCCAACCAAAACACACAAAAAAAACCAACCAACCAAGGTTGTTTCTCCACATCTTGTAGAAAAGTCAAATAGAGGAACGCAAAGGTGAGTCCCAAGCTGATTTTTTCTTTTAAGAACGGGCACATCAGCATTCAAACACTGGAAATTCATTTATGATTCAATTAGTTCAGTCTGTGTCTAGTTACATTCAGGAAAAAGATTAAGTAAAAATGGAACCTTTTTATTCAGACAAACATCCTCTGATAGCAGTTTTCTTCACCTAACTCCACCATTAGCCTCAATGCCATCCAACAATTTCAAGTTCATCACAGCTCTTCAAATCCTGTGTGCTTTTACTACAATGAGTAGTAGGAGGACTTAAGCACCTTGCCTTTGGTGTGAAACTGTTCCAGTGTTAGTTACTTCGGCTGAAAACATATCAGAAGAGGTGGAGTTAAATGTCTCAAGAGAGGTTATCCAAATAGAGTTCTAGGAAGCCAATGACAAACAGTGGGGACAGGGGTAACCCACCCAAGGTAAATACAGAAAACACAAATATTTGACTAGGTCATGTTGGCCTTCTGCAGGGGAATAGACTAGTTGGACTGCTCACCACAACGTGCCTCGATGAGGCATTTGATCCTCCACCTGAAAAGCCAGAATATCAGGTAGACAGAAAAAAAATAACAAACAAAANCCTTCCTGGCCACGAGGGCGCATTGTTGGCTCCTGGTCGTCCTCTTGTCCACCAGGACTCCCAGGGCTTTTCCCCAGAGCTGCTCTCCAACAGCTCAGCCCCCAACCTGTACTGACCCAGGGGGTTGTTCTTCCCCAGATGCAGAACTCTGTACTTGCCCTTCTTGAATTCCATTAAATGTCTCCCCACCCAGCTCTCCAGCCTGTGCAGGTCCCGCTGGATGGCAGCACAGCCCTCCAGGGTCTCAGCCACTCCTCCCAGTTTGGTACCATTGGCGAACTTGCTGCGGGTCCCCTCCATCCCCTCATCCAGGCCACTGATGAAAATATTAAAGAGCACTGGATCCAGTACTGACCCTTGGGGGACACCACCAGTCACAGGCCTCCAGCTGGAGTCTGCTCCACTGACCACAACTGATGACTGCAGGATTGAAGTGAGGGGAAAGGACAGCAGAGTCTCAGGTTCTGTTTCCTCTGATCGGGATCATTTCTTACTTTTGCCTACTCACTACATAACAGTCCTGAGAATAGAGACCAAACATCAGAACTTCCTCAAACCGGCTAAGTGAATAAAAGGAGATGTAGCTGAATTCCATGCAACCAAGTACACAGAACATGAGCTGAAGAGCCCACCTAATAAATATACTGGGCTTTTCAACAGATTTAGAGGCTGCTTTGCCTATTTTCTGGCTTTCCTTGTGGCTTGTAGCACTCCCCGCTGCATCTGCAGGCTCCTCAAGCACTTTCATTTGCACACACACAGGGAGGACTTGGATGTTCTGAACTGAAACATTTGAGTTAGGATTTTAAAATCTGTTTCATTACTTTGAATCTAGTCCCAAGCAGATTCTTCTTCTTTTTTTTTTTTGACAGTACAAAGCAGCTCTGGAAGGACACTAGATGCTATTTTGCATCAAGTTGTTGGGAGAAAGCTGTCAAAACAATGTAACTGCAGGATCTCTATTCTAAGGGTGGGAGGAAGGAAAAATGAGCACGCTTAAAAGATTTTTCTGGTCTTAGCATCTACAGTGTGGTTGCTTTAGCTCACTGAAACGGTTCCTTCCGCTCTTGATATTCCCCTTATGTTTTTTTTTTAGTACACTACCCAAAGAACAGACTGATGTTGCATTATCAGGTATAAACAATGACAAGCACTGAAGTCACCGCAGAGCCTTTTAGCTCCACAATCAGTAAAGCCAGAACGTTATTTCCAAGTTGTTTCTTACACAGTGACATTCCTGCACTACAAGCCAAAGAGCCCACTACACACTGTCACCCCAAGCGCATAAGCAGAGTCTCTTCCCTGGAGCTGACCCTGAAGCTGCACCCGTACCACGTACCAGGACACAAACGGTGGCTTTCAAGAAGATGGAGACTCCCTTTTCAGAAGGAGTCACATGGAAAAGACAAGGGGTAATGGGGACGAGTTACTCCTGGGGAGATTCCAGCTGGACTCCAGAAGGACATTTCTCACCATGAGAGCAATTAGACATCGGAATAATCTCCCCAGGAAAGTGGTGGAGTCCCCTACATGGGACAGATTTAAGTCTCAGCTTGACAGGGTGATGGACATTTCATTTAAATTCTATTTTTCTACCTTGAAAGGTTGGACTAGATGACCCTTGGTGTCACTCTTCCAACCTGGGGTTCTATGAAGTTAACAGAAGGGGCTCACTAAGTGCAACCAGAGCCAAGCCATGCTCCCTTTCTGACGCTGCTCCTCTGTTACCAGCAGAAGGTAACATTACTCATGCATAGTTTTGGGCAAGCTTCTGGTAACAGCTGCCTGCTTTATTCTTCTTTCCCCTCCCCAAGAGACTAGATGCATATTTTTTAATGCAGTTTTCCATCAAGCCCCAAACCCCACTATAAGTGGCTATGGAATCGACCTTCTCCCCCGTTGCAAGAGCACCACACTGAACCCTCTGAACCAGAAGAGGATGGCAAAAGGCCTTGCTTCGCTTTGTGCCCCATGACAATTCCAGGCCTGTGAGGGAGATGACGGACCTTCCTTAGCAGGAGAAATGGTGGAAAAGCAGTTTATAGGAAGCGTTTCATCATTCAGCGTTTGGAAAGGCAGTGCGGGGAGTGCACTTGAGCGCGATACAGAGATTACCCGATTACCACTGGAATTACTTCATATATACCAAGTGGTCTGCCAGACTGAAAACCAAACCAAGTGGCAGCGTATTGTTAATGTAGCCAGAAAGTCTGCCCGCGTCTATCACAAATATATGTTGCTCAAACACCATTACAATGAGCTGGTTCTCATTTGAAAGTACTGTGAAACTCACAACAGCAGGAAAAAGCATGAAATTACACACTTCATTGTGTAACCTAGAGAATGTCTGTCTGATGTACAAGTTTCTTCTGAATCACACCAATACTGTAACCAAGCTCAAATTCTAAATGAAGAGTGGACTCCTGTTATTGCACAGTATACAAACGTATACATCTGAGAAGTCATTTTAACCTAGCCCCTCAGTCAGCGTACCCAGAATAGCTAGGACTGGAGGCTAGGGCAGAACTGTACAGGCTAAAAGTCCATCTACGAGTGAAAATAAAATTGTGCCACATTAAAAAAAAATCTGGATTACATTACAGAAGAACACTTACCCCCTTTGGCCTTAAAAGCTATTGGCATTCAGCCCAATTAAAGCAAGGAGAAGCTGATTCAACTAAAGACTGCATCCTGGAAGATCCAGGGGTCCTCAGTTCTTGCTTCACTTCAGCAGAACAAGCAGCAGATGTGATCATCCCCACATCTTGCAGTATACAGGAGTAAAACCACATTACCCTCCTCTCTGAAACTACAGCTGCCAGATGGTGTATTAGAAGTTCTCACTTGTTACGATATTTATGGTCTGTCCTGGAGCCCGGTTTGGTCACGCTGAAAACAAATCAAAAACAGCCTCCAAAGCTGCAGAACAAAAATTAAACTCGATCTGAATTTGTAACAAGTATCTCTACGCCAATTATGTCCCAGAACTTTCTAAACTCCGTAGCACCTCATAACTTCTGGTCTTTAAAGTCTGTTCTGAAAGTAAAACCGAGCAAAGCAAGAGGCTGGTCTCCTTCTGAATATACACTTTACATATCACATTACATATATAATATATAACTTAGAGAAACAAACATATTCCCCATATAATGCAGAGGCAGACTGTTTCAATCTCTACAGAAGGCTCAGCCAAAACTCAGGCAGCATCACACACAGCAAAACTGCTAAATAAAAGCTTCCCCAACATGCTCTGAGCAATTCCAAACAAGAACCAGTTCTCCTATTTAACCATCTAAATATTTACCATCTGTTCTTCAACCGCTTTCTGCAAATTTTTGGGGGTCTCTTTCACATTTATTAACCATTTCCCAAGTGTTTCTGAAATACTCTTCTGTAGCTCTCCTACTTTATGGTTACACATTCCATTTCTTAATACTTTAACAGCCCCTTTCACAACAGTCTCTCAGAAGGACTAACAGCACAGTACAGACACTGAGTTCAACTCTATCTTACAGGACAAAGGGAACAGAGAAGCAAGCCTGACTGAGATACACTGCTGGAACTAAGTTTACTCAGTTGAACTTGCTTCAACTTGATTTTCTTTCCTGGCAAAGGTTTTCAACCAACATTCGCTTCATCTCTTCCCTCTTCAGTTTTTTTACCCTTGAATTTTCTGCAGGAGTTAAAAGTATTTTACCCCCGATACCATAGTGCATTCTTAGTTTGAGTCTGCTCTCTACTAAAAGAAACAAGATGACAGAAACACAAGCCTCAAACCTGCACTAACCTGGTGACCATCCCCGAGCGACACATCGTTCTTCTGCTGACAGCTTCACCGAAGGATTGTTTCCTCTGCGCCGACAAAGCCATCAATACCTTCTGACCCCTCTCAGGCACGACAGGAACATCGCTGCCCTTCTCCCCGGGTTCTGCCCTATCAAGTCGAAAGCGGCTGCGAGAGCTGCTCTCCGTGCGGCGCACGAAAGGAAAAGAAACCCTGCCCCGACTGCTCGTGCATCCGCGCTGCGCCGCGGCCAAAAGGGACGCCGAGGCAATGACTGGTTTCCTTCGTTACTTCCTGTTTCCCCCAGCTTTGTCAGATTTCCCAACTTCCCAGAGAGCTTATAAATCAAACTCCGCGTACCTCAGACCTCTGGCAGACGGCGAGCCAGAACGCAGAGGGGATTTTCCAAGTGCTCCCTCGCTTCCTGCTCACCTTTCAATTAACTGCTTCCCCATGGGAGAAAAAGAAAGTCCCTTTTTTTTTTTTTTCCCCCTTAGTGTGCTTCACCAAGCAGAGGCACAGCTCAGAAATGCCGCCTGTGCTGCAGGTACTTGCACTATGGTGAGTATTTCATCTCTGTTTTCTCCCCCTAGCTGGAGCCTGTCCTTCCCTTTACAAGCCCAGAAATTAAAAATAGCCATTTTGAAAGATTAGGCAGCAGACGTGCTTTAGAGCAAGTCTTGCTCCTATGCTCGACTCTACACAAACCACAAAAGACAGTAAAATTAGAATCCAAGAGGCTCACAGTGCAAGAGCAGTAATTCTACAAGACAAGTATCACCAACTGATAAAGAATAAATGTCACTGGTTTACACTTATTTTCACCTGGAGCTCTTAAAAGGATTCAAGTGTTTCACTGACTCTATGAAAACTCACATAAGTCAAAAACAACTAGAAAATTTCAGAATGATGGACAGAACCTCTATAGGTAAGTATGCCAAGTAAAGCTTACTTTGTGTATTTGGGGGAAACGGACACGAATCTGTACTCCAAAATAGAATGAAGATGCTTGTATATAATGGGTTTTATTTTTCTTTCCGTAAACTACCCAACAGTCAAAGCACAGAAGAAAATAACATTTTGGATACTGACAATTCTCAGTCTTCACCACAGTGCACCCATTTGCACTCCTTCCCGAGCCAAGCTACAGAGGAAGGGGAAGCAAACCATAAATATCCCATATCTGTTGTTAGCTGAAAGGACCAGCACATCAACACCAAATCCCAACGCTCTTCAATAAGAATCAACATCCAGTTGTCCCAGTGGCTTAATTATCAGATTTTTCAGGTGGAAAAGATGTAGAAGGGACTACATCTCAACAGCTTGTGAACTAAATTCCCTTGCTTTATCTGCTGCAATATCAGTTACCAATTTAGACTCGAAGCACTAACAACGCTTTGAAGCAACCCCTCCTCCTCCCCCAGGTCTCTGCTACCTAAGCACACCCTTCTAAGCTTGCATTTCCATCTCTGCAATCTTTATCTCTACCTCAATAAAAAAGCTACAATCAAAAAGACAGCATTTGGATTTATCTAACACTGAGAAAAAAAAAATAATAAAAAATATCAGTTCCTCTTTCCCTTTTCTAGTATGACATCACTAAGTCTTGCCATTCCCCTCGAAACTCTGCAGCTACAGTATCACGGGTTTTAGCCTTGGTCTCATTTTAATTATGCCTCAATTATCCAACATGTATTCCTGAACTCCTGCTTTTCCACTCTAACCTTTCTGATGCTGTCCTCTGCCTTCGTTCACTTAAGCAGTCAGAAATACAGCATTTCTCATTTCAACTTCCAAGATCCTCTTTTGATTTTTCTGGTGATTTCCAAAAACTATCAAGATGGTCACAGAGTTAGAACAGAAGCCATGTCACACATACCCACACATAAGCTGGTGTTCCACTGAGGAATAACAACAACAAAAAAATACATTTTAGATTTTTCCATTTCAGAAGAATGGAAATTCAGCTTAGCTTTCTGATTGATGTTTAGCCTAGAAGGGTTGTGTTTCAAAACTGCAAATAAAGAGTCTGAAGAGACATGAAATCTTTACGGATTTGATTAACATGCCTGTCAGGGAAGCAAAAGAGTATCAAATATATCCTCGACAACACAAAATTCTGTCTCGCAAGGAACTCTGGGATGTGGTTTTCAGACCGACAAAAATCAGCGGTGAGAAGCACTGAGCAAGCCTAGGCAGACTTTCACTCAACAGGAGTTACTTCATCTCTTCGACATTATGAGATGTCACTCAGGTAGCCTTAAAAGGAAGAACCAAAGCATCAGGAACTAATGTTTGGATTTCATTCCAGCTGGCCAACTTTCTCAGATCGTGGTCCTGTCATCTCTGTCATTCTTAGGAACAGCTCTTGCTCCCAGTCAAAAGCAATCCTACTTACCTTTAGATAACAGAAAGCAAGAGCAATAAAATACACATCTAGCACTATGCTCTGCTTGCTGGTATAAATTCACTAGTCTAGCTGAAGGGTTGAGTTGTCTCTGCAGCAAGAGAGCTTCCTCTTGCTGACCAATTTACAGGAAACTGCAAGAACGGACTGTAAATAAAAGCACAGCAACAGGCCAGGCAGAAAAATTAACAAAGCAACAGCAGCAAAATTTTAAATAGCTTGAAAACCACTTTCCTTCAGCTGCATCAAGTAGTCAAGTTTCACTCAGAATAACATGAAGAGTTCAAACACTATGTATTTCCATAAAACCCTTACAGTATAGTAAGGCATGAAAGGCGGCCACATTCTGTGGAAGTTTTACTGTCTTGAATCAGCTTGAGTAGATTTTTGTGAGGTTTACTGTTTTATTACTTCTACCAGAAGAGTTTAGTTTCAGGTTTCTAGATCACAGCCGAAACGAATCCACTATATTGCACGAGGATGTATTTGTCAGCTGTATACTGCACAACTGCAGACTGGGAAAGAGTCAGTGTAAAGGACTTGCCTGAATTCTTCATCTGCTAGGTAAGGCAGTTCTGTTAAACCAGGAATAATCATGCATCAGAATTACTTCTGCTGGGTGATCTGCAGAATAAAAACAAACAAAACAAACAAAAAATTAGCAACAAAGGGGAGGAATGAGGCCAGAACTTCCAAAAACCCTCTTTCAACGCCAAAAGAATTCCTGCTCTTTAGACTTCAACTATCATTTTCTCATTTAACCTACTAAGGAAGAGCTAAAGAAGCCTTAACAATATTTTTACTTATATATAATTTTAGAAAGGTAGCTGAAGCACTGATAATGTATATTCCACCTAAAACTGAGGAATACTTCAGGTCAAAAAGCTTCTGAGTTTCTATTTATACCCCACAGCTCTTAAACTCCAAACATCTACGGACACATTGTTGGCTTGGAACTTCAAAAAAGGCAGCCAGCGCTGGTCTGCAATAAATAAGCCACACTTCAGGGAAAGAGAATATCAGTTTTAAACCAAAGTTGTAGCTTTTCTTAGTTGTTTCACCAAACAGCTTGGCACAAGTCCCAGAAGATGAGATACTGACTTTGCTTTGGGGAGATGGTTAATGTCATATAGCGCTCAAATGTCTGTAGGCTGAAGAACAGCTGCCAAGTATTTGTGGTATATGCATAGCTTGTAAAAAAAAAAAAAAAAAAAAAAAAAAAGAAAGAAAAAAAACCTGTGCAGATGGAAGAGAATAACCTTCTGCACACTCTCAATAAAAAAACCCGAACATTATCATTTAACAGACTCCCATCTATCAGCTAGCCTGGAAAAATAACCTAAGACTTCATACTGATGTAAACAAAGGTTGAATTAAAATCAGTACAGCCATCCTAGGATATTTTCTATGTTGGGACTTTTATTAGGAGTAGCTTTTCCAAGTTCAGTATAAGGGATTTCTACTGAATCAAAAGGCTCTTCAAAGTCTCCTAGGAGCATTCAGCCAGCGAGTTAACTGGGTGTGAAGTCTACACCAGTTAGACCATACTGGTAACAACTTGGTGTAAGTAACACTTAAAATTGAAGGCAAGTTCTTTAACGTTTTTGCTACTTATCAGGCAAGTTCTTAAACATTTTTGCCAACTTATCATGCTTCTTTAAATAAAACTAATTAATGGAAAGACACATTGCCAAGGCAAGACTTCCATTCTCATTTATGACTCAAACCAAATGGATAGCCTCTTTGTACCTTTTAACTGTTACCTATATAGAAGGTCCTGGTAAAAAAAGATTGTAAAAGCATCTAGGGTTATGATTAACTGATCCCTTTCATCAGTGCTTGTAGAATAATTTAAATTAGACCACAGCTTAAAAAAATAAATTAAAAAAGAAAAAAAAATCATGTAGCTGAGAAGTACAAACACGATTGCCAACGTCTTATTCCTGCAGCCAGCGGCAAAGGGAGCCTCCCCAAATACATGTAGACACTTAAAGGGGGAGTTTCCACAAATTATTTTTTTCCTTGGCAAAGGTTTTTGCTTCTAAGATATTGCTGTCAAAAAGAATTTTACTGCTAGGCTGGTTTGTGATGAACTGCACACAATACAATCACTAATGTACTCATAACTGGTAATTTAAGCAGCATTGCTGGACAGCAAAATAAATGTTTAAAGATGTTTTAACATCTAAGCCGAAATGAAGCTGGCAGACCATTGAACTTGAGTAAAAGCAGCACCTAAATAAAAGCTTGTAGAGATTTACAAGCAGGAGTCAAATATCTATCAGCAATTATAAAGCAGATCTGACAGGTACATTTAACCAGTAGATATCTCGACAGGCAAAGTTAACTCTGTTGTTAGGAAATACTTTTTTTGTTTTCTTAGAATTCTACTTAAATCAATTTAAAGAATATGAAGAAAATTGAAAAAAACCAAACCAAGGCGAAAAACCCATCCTGGAGGCCTACAATTATGTTCACTGTTTTCTACCATTTCTGATACTAAAGCATTTTGGCAAGACATACAACATTTGACAGTTCAGTGTATACTGTGCTTGTACAAGACCAACAAAACTTAGGTCCAAGGTTATTATTGACAGTTAAAGAGAATATTTTACGTAAGCGTGTATGCAAGTCAGCAGAAAGCTTACTGAATATAAGCAATTTTAAAACATTCCTGCAGCAGGATATTGAAACCATCTCCTGGGCTGTATCAGGAAATGCGGGGCCAGCAGGTCAAGGGAAGTGACTCTGCCCCTCTACTCTGCTCTGGTGAGACCCCACCTGGAGCTCTGCATCCAGCTCTGGAGCCCCCAACACCAGAAGGACATGGATCTGTTGGAGAGGGGCCAGAGAAGGCCACAAGGATGATCCGAGGGCTGGAGCACCTCTGCTGTGGGGACAGGCTGAGGGAGCTGGGTCTGTTCAGCCTGGAGAAGATAAGGTTCTGGGGACACCTTAGAGTGGCCTCCAGGATCTGAAGGGGCTCCAGGAAAGCTGGGGAGGGACTTGATAAGGGCCTGTGGGGATAGGACAAGGGGCAAGGGTTTGAAACTAGAGCAGGGCAGATTGAGATGAGACCTTTGGAAGAAGTTCTTTCCTCTGAGGGTGGGGAGACACTGGAAGGGGTTGCCCAGAGGAGCTGTGGAGCCTCCTCCCTGGAAGTGTTGAAGGCCAGGCTGGAGGAGGCTCTGAGCAACCTGCTGTGGTGGGAGGTGTCCCTGCCCATGGCAGGGGGGTTGGAACTGGATGATCTTTCAGGTCCCTTCCAACTCAAGCCATTCTGTGATTCTACAAAATCTAACAAAGCCACATAAAGCTTAGAGAGAGTCCTTTTGAATGTCCATCAGCAAAAAACAACCCCACAGCGAGTAAACCTACAAGCTCTATCACCGACCCCAAGAACAAACTACTAACTGTACAGTAAAGAAATTCAGCAAGCCCTGGTTTAAAGGCAGCATTTGGTGATGTCATCTGTGACCCCTTCAAGCTTCTGTGTCCCTCTCCCGGTGCGCTGCAGTAACCTTGTATTTCAGGTTACCTACCTCTGCAGGCGAGTGGCTGCAGCCAGCACCGAGGAAGCTCAACTTCTGTCGGACCCTGGGAAAACAAAACGAGACAAGCATGGCCTCTTTACAAACAAAATACAAATAGGAAATGGGATACAATTGAAAGACAAAATCTAACCGCAAAGACTGGCTCTACACTTGACTGCCGGACGACACAGTAGATGGTGCTGGTTTCCAGGCAATGACGCAGTGAAGCAGCTCAGCTTCCTCTTCTCACACTTGGAAACTCTGAGTAGGAACCAGAATCTCCAAATAAGCCAACAACCATGCAAGTGTAATTTATAGAATTAGAAGGCCCAGCTGCTAATGGAGAGTCCCCACCTTCACCAGCTTTGAAGCTCCTTGTGCTCAAAACCTCATGCAAGCCACCAGGTGTACCAGAAAGAATGTTTTATTCTGCTTCTGGTGACTGTTCCCTTTTAAATCACGACATGAACTTCTCTGAAGGATGTTGTAAGGCATAAGAACTCTGTCTCTCCCACCTTCGACCACTCAAAAGACCAAATCAAAGGACTGAAACAAGTAAATACTTTTTTTTTTGTTAACATGCACTGCAAAGAAGAATCTCTGCAAGCTCATGTTTACTTTCCATAAAAGCTGAATTTAATTGTAACCACCTGATCACACGTAGTTGGGATTTTAGGTTAAGACTTGAAAATTAAAACAAATGCAGCTTTGCAGTGTACATCAGAAATACAGCAGTAAACAATTTGAATTTGGAGGACACGAGAGGGAACGCGTTCCAGTTATTTCACATCACTCCAAATAACCCTAACATCACATGCAATGGGCTCTTTCTACAAGGCAATTTGGACAATGTCATTTTATATTATCATTTCTTTTATGGAAGTCACTACTTGCTTCAGAAGTATGATGAAAAGGAAAAAAAAAAAAATTATTCCCCCTTAAATCTTGTTCAAATGAATTCCAACAGCAAGGATCAACTTGACATTGACCTTGGCCTTCAACACTGTAGAGTTGCATTCAAAAGTGAGTTCACAGAGGTCTTTTTTTCAAGTATAGAAGACATTCATAGGCAGTATTTCATAAGACATGAACAGCAAGATTCTTATTTTACAAGGCAGATCACAGTTTGTCTAATGAAATATGTTAGTGCTCTGGTGTTCACAAAGTCTGCAGAAAGTTTTCACAATAGGTACAAAAAAAATGCACATCGTGTCATCAAAGTGACAAACACCTGCCAGAAAAATAGCTTAAAGGCAAGGAGCTAAGATAAAAGTTCTAGATTCTTATTTTCACTCTGATCTCGACACCACTTAATTTTCTCCTCAAATCAGCTCCTCTTCTGACTTGTCTTGAAAGTCCAGACAAAAGCCTTTATAAGGGTTAACTCATTCCTACTGGGAAAAAAGACTTCAGAAAATTAAAGTTAATGGAAATGGATTTATTGGTACTGCACATGTAAATCAAAACCCTTCCTAGAGTGGTGATCGTTAATATTTCAAAGGAGGGAGAAAAAAAAAATAATAAAAAAATGCTGTAATGCATCTAGCTTAGCGCACAGTGATAGAGAAACCGGGAATACAGAAATCCATCGCAGACTCCAAAACCTGAGCCTCTGGCACTTCAAAATGACACCAATAAGTCCCTGAGATGCAAATTCTTGGGCTGGAAGAATATTCTATATCTTTGTCCAGTTTTATATTCTTCTGTAAGCACTCAACAGATCTGACTCCATACAGCTACTCCCACTGTACCATCAAGTAATCAAAAAACCCCAAAAAACCACACCAACAAAAAAAAACAACCAAACCAAAATCCAAAAAGTCTATAAACTGCAACATTCATTTTAAAGGTATTTCCATTTCCTTCCCACCAACTTTTCTTTTTACCAATTAGATGTAAGGAATTATTCCAGCCAAAGTTTGAATCTAGCAGAAGCCTGGATTTTTTTATTTATTTTTTTTTTTTACTCTAGAGCCCAGTTAAATTATTTCCCTCCCCCTATACATCTTTGAATTTCAAGATGCTTCTTGGCATCACAGAAACCTATCCTAGAGAACTTCTTTCCAAGTCCTTTCTTAAACATCTAATAGCATTTAATAGCATCTGTTCTTTTCATTCTTATGGTCACATTAAAGCTGATGCCAAGAATATTTGGTCGACTCCTGGCCTCAGTGACTTTTCACCTCCAAAACTTACTTTTATTCATTACATACACTATAAATACATACATACATTTATACAAAAGCTCTTTCAAAACACCACAGCCAGACTCTTTACAGAGATGGACTGGTTCTGAGAGAAGGGAACTCTTCTTTACGACCTCCAAAATCAAATGGTTTGTGTAATGCCCAAGACTAACAGTCAATACGTCCAGGGAGCCCGCAGAGCTTGCTTTCATTCCCAAGTTTTAGCACTCCAGAGAATTCATATGGAGCATATAATATTTTCAGCAGAGGCTTTTACAACAACATTTACAGATGATCTTCCTGCTATACACATCCGAGATGCTCCAAAGACGTTCTCAATACGAGTCACTCGTCGTACACAATGAAGAGCTGAAGCTGGATTTCCCTTGCACAAAGGAAATTCAGGAATTTGGGTCAATGGGATTAGTCCTGTTTCATCCTAAGTAATCAAACCTGACATCTTTGTCTAGTAAATACAACAACAGTTTGCCCAGACCCAAGCCAAATGACAGATCACACTGGCACCACGACATAAAAAGTCCACAGAAACGGACCTTTAAGGAAGAAAGTGCTGTTTCCGCACACTTTTAAAATATTTAAACGATATTTAAATGTTTAATGATATTTGTGATGTTTTAGATAGCGTTTCAAACCATACAGGCTGATACACTTAACATACTCAAAAAAAAAAAAAAAAAAAAAAAGGACTTAGTAGCTACCTCCAAGTGTAGACATGTATTATCAACACATTTGCATCTCCAGCCAGGAAAAGAACTCTCAGCATTTAGAGGTGTGCTAAAAAGTGTTGAAAGCACATTACACTCTGTCCAAAAAGCCTCCAGAAAATACCAGACAATCCCTCATGCATTCCAGTTACTTGTTGGTAACTAGTAAGACACTATTTTAATGAAAGACATTTCCCAGGTTATAAGGGAGTTAATCTTCAATTTCTGTCACGTACCTTTCCAGCAGATCAAGACCTAACAGTCCCAAAGCTTCAAACTAGAATTATCCCATTCCATATTTAAAAAAAAAAACAACTTGTCTGCAGAATTTCATCAATTATTTCTAAATTCAGCATCATTGCCGATGAGCAAAGGTTTTGATATAATCCCAAAAGCACACACAGTTTACCCAATAAACCAGTGGAGATAGACCACGGATAGACAAAGCAGGGGTATTTTTGCACCAGAGAACCACTTTAAAAAGAGGCAAATTACAAGCAGCAGTTGGCTTATTCAAACAAAGGTCTTCTCATACTAGAGAAACAAACACATCATTATGGTTATCAAAAGCACAGCCTGGCAAACAGCTTGTTTTCAGTAAAACTGCAGCCTCTTTCCACCTCCTGTTATTCAGGTTCTATTCCACCTACATCTGTGCGTGTTTATATACATTATATACGGAGCATAACATATAGGTATATACGAATAAAATCCATCCTTCGGACAGAAGTACCTTTCACCAAAAGCAGGCTAGCTCTAGAGTTTTGCTAGGCTTGCATTTATGGCTATTTTGTTTGTCTTGGAAGAACCAGACCAGATGGTGGTTAGATCACTGCAGTTATAACACGGTGCCAAATTTTTCTAACTGTATAAACTAGTACATCCATTTTTATTTGTCTCCAAGCAAGAATAAGCATTAAGATATCAGAAAAGGAGTTGTTCCTCTTCCAAAGATCTTTGCTGTGGATTCTTCTCACAAGAAAATAAAGAAAAGTAGCCAAAGCATTAACTTAGATTCAATAATCTTCAGTTTACCTCAGACAAATCGTGCATATGAGATAGAGGCTGGTCTACCTTTTAAGTTCAGATATGGCATTTATAATGGTAATAACAGTTAGTAAAAACTTTCCTTGGGTTTGTTGGGTTTTTTTTTTGAAATGTAACAAGAAAATCATTGCGCTGCTTCCTCCCCTTGGCAGTGTATCAGAGCACCAGCATCCGGCACGGCACAGTCAAAAATAAGGAGTGCAAAGCCCGTTTAACTGAATGTGAAAAAAAAAAAATAAGCCTTAAGTCAGAAAGGATAAAATGAAGGCTAGAAATATTAAGACTAAACTACACACAAGTGATCTTGGAAGTTCTTGCTATGTACTGTATACCTTGAAGCTTGGCATTTTTTCCTCATTTGGAATGCTGTGTAGGTTTTATTTTTCATTCCACTTTGTTGGAGATGCAGCTGTTCAGTTCGGAGTCACAAGGAATCTATTCTCCAACTCACCACCCTTTTTGAGATTTCGGCAGTTCCACAGAACACTTTCCTCAGTTCTTTTCATTCTAGTACAATCTCCCTCTTCTTTTTCTGACATTGCTGAAAAAGGCAACATAAAGCCTTCAGGCTCTAGGACACCAC
Source organism: Baryphthengus martii (assembly GCA_013396935.1). Taxonomy (NCBI): domain Eukaryota; kingdom Metazoa; phylum Chordata; class Aves; order Coraciiformes; family Momotidae; genus Baryphthengus; species Baryphthengus martii. The sequence continues at coordinate 126,879 of VWZK01011951.1, read as the reverse complement.
GGTTAAATAGTGAATAGTGATATAGTTGATCATCTTCTTAGCACAGGATTATTAGGAAGACATCAAGTTTGTACTTACTTTTTTACGTGGACTTACGCCTGAGTATCAGGCCAAGTTGATATTTACTCTTTACCTGCTGCTCAAAACCCTAAAACTCCAACAATAAGAAACTAAAATAAAGGAAAGGAAGACTGGCCAACACCACTACTACAACTGGGAGAGACTATGTGGGAGGTAGAGCTTTCCCACAACTTTTATTTCCATAAAAAGCTAAGAATGACACTTCACAACTCCTGATTTGTGTGTCAGGTGCATTTCTTCCACACACCTTCAACTGACGCAGACCAACAAGCACGTTTGGAGCAAAACCCTACGAGACCAGTAAACCATCCACTTTTCATCATCTCCTTAGGGCTACAAAAATAACAGAGAATGAGTAACACACGGACACTAAATTATTCAGTAGGTAGATAGAACTGGCATGGGCATAGAAGCAAGAACTAATTAGAAGCGCTCGTTTGCTCCTTGCCATCTAAAATGGAAAAAAATGCTCCAGGAAGGAAGGGAATTGCATCAAGTTGGAGAGTGAAGAGTTTCATACAAAGTATTTCCATTTCCCTATTTCCCAGCAATGTCACTGCTACAAACCCCTTCTGCTTGGCTTTCAGTGAACAGAGCCCATCCATTAAGTACCATATTCCTGGAAGTAAGATCCCCAGTTCTGGAGGAAGAGACCTTGCTCCCAGTTCATTAGGCCAGCAGTGAGCTTCCCACCACCAAGTAATTATTAAATAGCACGATATTGTTGCAGCCCATTAGATCGGAGGTTAGTACATCTTTAGTAATTAACAGATTTCTCACTAATCCCTTGCCACCTGCCGACCCAATTTTGTTGCGGAGCTGAATCCCACGGTGCAAGCACCCAGGTGGCATCAGCAGCGCTGCCGCTAAGGTATCCTTACGCCCCCAGCAGTCCTCCCGTTCCTCCGGGACCAAGGAGCCACAGGATGGGCCAACTCCGCTAAGCAGCAGAGCTGCCAGCCAGCAGGGAGGAGGAGGAAGAGGAGAAACACAACTGCTCTTCACTGGGAGAGCAGAGATGCCCCAGAGCTGGGGAGAAACAATCTGGCAGCAGAGGCCAATAAGACAGATAAGTTTCCCAATTTAATCGCTTTGATATCATCTAGTACTGTGTACATTGGGAAATATGGAATTCCATCTTATCAGCCTTGTTTCCATTGGCATTAGAAAGGTTATCCGCCCCTCAAAGCAAAAGAGGTGAGATTCAACAAATTCACAGGTTCCTCTGGTAATGCTTCAGTTTGCCTCTACACTCAGATTGGCGGCTTTCTGAACTACGACCATCTTCACGACAGCCCTGAGAAGGGCTTGGGGGGAAAAAGGGGGGCAGGAGGGAAATGACTCACTGAGGCTTTGAGTTCAGAGGGGGGAAAAAAAGAATTTCACTGCAACTTCTTCCCAAAACAGCTTCCCACAAATACAACAATTTCCTCTAAGTAGCTGGAGAATAGTTAGACTATCGAACTCTGTTCTCCTAGTTTGAACATAAAAAAGTACATTTAAAATATTCCTCTTTCCCTTCCAAATTTCCCTCCCTCCTCCACTGTACAGTCACACATCAAGTACTTAGCTGGCATAATCCCAGCAGTCTGCCATGCTTAATTTACTCCTGAGGAGGAGTACCCACACAAGCTTATTGATGGTGGGACTGGAATAAATTTGTGCCAGACTATGGATCATCATATTAGTCATCTGGGTTCTCCTAAACCCAGGATCACAATCCTATTGTATGTAATCCCATTAGGATTCTACAAGGTAAAGTATTCTTCTTGTAAACATAAGGAAAAACTTTTTCACGGTGAGGGTGACGGAGCCTGGATCAGGTTGCCCAGAGAGGTGGTGGAGTCTCCTTCTCTGGAGACTTTCCAACCCCCTCTGGATCTGTTCCTATGTGACCTGCTCTGGAAGAGGGGTTGAACTCGATCTTTTGAGGTCCCTTCCAACTCCTAACATTCTGAGTGGGTGAAGGTAGTTTTCTACCTCCAGCTCTTTAGGGGGAAGAGAGCTACTAATTTTATGGCAAGACTCACGTGCTGCAAAGGGTACTTTGTCTTAGAAAACCCTTTCTGGTGAGTGATCTGTTGAGCATCTTCACCTGTTTGCAGTCCTAATGTCTCCAGTTAGAAGCCAAAGGTAAATACTCTCTCCTAGACACCATAGAACGGAGACTGCACAGGACTGATTGTCCCGTGCTCATATACTTGCCCACTTTTGACAGCAGAAAGCACTATTCCTCCACCGAACACGTAAGGAAGTCAGCATACACCCATCCCACATCACTCAAAATCTCACAGGGCTTTGGAAACATACCTGTTGGGCATCACAGTGGAGTCTGATTAACTGACTAAAAAATTCCAGTGGAAAGCTTGAATGTTTAAGCCTGCTTGAGTAAAGCAATCGACAGCTGCAGATGCTCAGCAGCTCTGCAAGTCAGGTCCCTTTTGCGCAAATGTAGCTTGAAGTGCCTCACTTTGATCAGTCAAGTTTATAGATTAGTTTTGAATCAGTTGGGATAAGCCTTTCATCTGTCAGTAGAACCTGTAGAGTCACAGTCCAGGTTTCTTTGTGCTAAATTTCTGTATCGTTATCAAGAGATAAAATATAAAATCCTTCTAGAAATACAGGAAAGTATAGAAAACAACAAAAAGTAGAGGACTAGCTCTCAGATAAGCCTTTGTATCTAAAATACACAGTTTTACTAGCACGAGGAAATACCCCTAGGTGACTTCAGCGCGTTTCCTTGGTCAAAAAAAGTGCAATTCCCAGATTTCTGTACAAGAACGAGGAGCACACGTAACGAAAGAACAACGTTCAGTAGCGAGTGAGGCCACCACCGCAGCGAGGATCACATCAGAGTGCTCCAAGACAGCAGATGCTCTCACTTGAGGAAATAACGTAACACGTCGAACTTCGCCTCTTCAAACTTCCAGTTTAATCGAGGAGAAACAAACAATTACGTGACACGTTGTAAGAGAATCACAGTTAAGCGACATCAAGGTAACGATTTACTCTTCTTAGTAGGGTTGTCACAAGATTAGAGACTAATAATTTAAGCCTCTGCCACTCGGTTGCAAGAAGCAGCTCTCAAGGTTAAAACTACATTCTGGTTCGAATGCCAACGTAGACGCGTTCAAGCAACTTCTGCTGAAATTAAAGGGAACTAGGTCGACTTTCAGGTGAAGTTTGTAAGGATGTGGTATTTAAACCAAAACTTTTTACTTTATGGGAGAGCTTTAACAGGTTTTACAAACACACCAACGGAGATGCTGTTCCTTACTGATGTCAGAACGTTAAGAAGTGTGGTCAGTTTGGTAAAATCGTGTAAGAGAGCTAAGAAAACACGAGATGAAGGACTACGTCAAAGAGATTTTTCTCTTGGAATAATATTTACATTCAGACATTTGAAAGGAAATCGCAAAGCAAATCTAATTTCTGTATCTGTATGTTCAACAGAGTATAACCCCAAAAATCACACTTCATGAGACTTTTAAACACAAAATTATTTTTATTATTTCCCCACCTCAACAGACTACTATTTATTTAATAGGAAAATATGCAAATACTTATAGAAAGGACTCTTTCCAGAATGATGATTAACGTCGATCACTACAGTAGCTGAAATTAAAAATAGAAAAAGAGAAACAAAGCTTCCTACCAAACCACTTGTTTGTTGGGTCTTCTAAGTTGTACTTCAGACAAGACTGAGGTATTCACAGTATTATCTACTTCTGTCTCTCTTCTTCCTTCTTTATTACTAAGCAGTTATTATATGAAAATTGAAAATGAATAACTCATGTTTCTTACACTTGTTAGAACCTGTTGCAGGATCCAAGATGCTACCCTGAAGTGCTGCATAAATAAAAGACATCTCAGTGACCGATTTCAGCAGAGTAAAGCTCTCCTGGAGAGCAGGAAGCTTAGTTGTCTGGAAAATAACTTAATATGAAAGTGGAAACTGATGTCTTAAGTAAGATTTCCCTCTCCAAGGGTGGTTCTTTTTTATTTTGCATATCTTCAAATGAGAAACTCAATGCTAAGCCAAGACTGGCAGCATTAAAGTCATCTCAATTTATAAACCCCTCCTGCTCTGGCAGGAGGCTTGGACTTGATGATCCCCAGAGGTCCCTTCCAACCCCTAACATTCTGCGATTTAGAACTTTCGCTTTTGTTTAAGGATTAATTATTAAATTGCACAGCACAGGTTCATGGTTCATCTAAATAGGAAGACTGCCAGCTAAACAGGACCTGACCTTATTGCCATTTGCTGTTCTCTCTCCTCTTACTTATTTGGATACACTTCAAACTCCTGTGAAATCTTTTGCTTTTAGCCACGTCTCTTATGCATCAATCACCTTTCATGCTGAGTCTTGCAGCACACTTCCCACCAGCTCGCTCTCCAGTCAACATTTAAACAAAGACCTCCAAGGTAGCAACAGCTCCAGACATGCACAGCGGTGTCGTTGGACTCCTCTAGCCTTTTCTTTCCAAGGATTGCCAGAAGCAAGAATGAGGAATAACATTCCAACCCCAAAATGCAGGGTGTTTTTCTACAACAGGTTGGGACTAATCACTTAACTGGAACTCAGTGACCAGTGTCACCAGTCAGGGTGCTGGAAATTTCAAGTTAGCTGCAAGACCAGAGATGAACTGTAACAGAAGATACTAGTAGCCAATGCTAAGAACAGGTTCCTTTAGTAAATTTGTGGCTTACCTGCTGCTGTTCCTTCTCTGCTAAAGGTGTGAGTGGCCACTGGAGAGAAGCATCAATCAGTGGGTTTGTTCTGGGTTTTTTTTTAAACTCACTGAAACTGATACAATGCCTGACTTCTAGGATCCCTGCAGTACTGCTCCATATACACAAAAAAACCCTATATTGCGGTATTGCTGCACAGCGCAGTCAAAAAAAAAAAAAAAGTTAAGATAAATAGTTAATCCACTGCCAGTCTTTCTGCCATGCCAATGATTTTGAAAAAGGAAGGGAAAACCAAACATAAAACCCCACCTCTGCCTGAAGACTCAGGCCACAGGCTGTTACCATCCTCACAGCTGTGCTGAAAACAGCAAAAAGATGGCAATACAGTTATCAGAAGAGGGATGGAGAAGGTGGATGAACCAATAAATAAATAAATAAATGAGGTGAACACACTAAAGAAAGGATGACTACAGCCTGACACAGTGAGTCTCAACCCACATGACAACAGGCGGCTGGCTCCAGTCTGTCAAAAAGTTATCTCCTTTACTGGGCAAAAATCATGCTCTGTCTCCAAAGAAACTCATCACTGAATTCAAACTCTGAGGACTGAAATCAGCTGATGAACTGTCAACTCTGCAAAAGTGCCCAGAGCCTCGGAGAGGCATCCTGATTCATCATATTTAAATAGTACTGCATGTTGCCAGCTACTAAATTTGACTCTTCCTTCTTTTAAGGCTCCAGCTACTATGTTGAGGATTTCAGTTTCTGCATTTTTAAAGCATGTTATCCTTCCAACTAGAGCAAAGGCTTAAAACACACAGTACAGGCACCCTGAAAGAAAGTGAATAATAAATGCTTGCTTAAAACATATACAACTCCCTCTTCTTAGAGACCTCACTCATGACCTTTGCATATTTGTGTGGTGCTCTTGACAAAAAGAATAGAATTCTGAAATTTCAGGCTTTTAGTGCTCACAAAAAAAAGGTGAAATATTACTTGGCGTGGCCACTAGATTAAAAAAAAAAATAATAAATTATTAGGCTGATACTTCATTCAGTTGTTGTTCCTACGTGAGTTCTGATAGAAATTCCATTTTCATAGTTTGAGGAAACCATCTGGAATGAAAGATTTCCTGTTTGAAGAGCCCTTACAAGTAAGTTCATGATTAAAGACATAAATCCAAGCTTCTTCTAGTACTCACACTTACGGCAAAGCTAAAGGGATAACGAAATAAAAGCCTTGTTTAAATATGGCCATTAACTTTCCCATTTGGGGGCTGTACTGAAACAATCAGGAACATCAGTGTAGTTTTTTACAGCAATATACACAAGTTTTCTGTGCAGGCATCAAAAGGAGGTGATACTATAGGTGTAAACAAAGTTTAGTTGCAGTATCGACAACATCAAGCACCAACAATCGTAATCTGTTTATAGATGGACCACTCTGAAGTTTTGGTAAAGTGATCTCAGATCTATATGCACATATTAAGTTTCCTATATGTTCTGTGAGAGTGAAAGTTATTTCCATACTGTAAAAGCCTCTGTAAGCACCCAGATCCATTTGGGATTATGAGGAATTACCAGTTATCCCAAAGTGCTTGCAGACTACAATATACAGTATTACCACCTACACAAATTAAAGTCAGTCATACTATAAATAACAGTTCCCCATATTCCAGTTTTCCTGCCCTAACACATCCAAGGAAATGACAAAAACTTATCTCACGTTACAGTTGAGTGGTTGCATTAAATGAGTCAACGGTACAATTTAGCGTAAATAAAATCAAAATCCAGCAAGTTCTAACCACGGCCAGTTAACAAGAAGAATTTTCAAGCGTGAAGAGGATGAAAGCAGGAATTTCCTAGTGTCCTTGGGGTTTTACCTGTGGCCTTTTTGAAAAGATAAGGTTGTGAGGAAGCAAAGGGCTGCTTTTTCTACTTCTGGGCAACCACAGATAAGAAGCTCAAACCAGCAAGAAAATTCAGCAAGCAGCTGTTGCTAAACTTGGCCAAAGTTTTGCTTGTTTCACCCCAGCTATCTAGCTCAGCTTTTTACAACCATTTTAGGAGACAGATCCAGAATGTCCACTTTCCACGAAGCTAAAATGTGCTGGAACTACTTTAGAGAGCACCTGAGCTACAGAGTAGAAGTCCCTGAATTAGTCTGGTTAAGCTGCAGCAGGAAGATCCAACAGGGATCCTTACAAGAAGCACACGAGCTACTCTCTGCTCCTGAAAAGCAAAGTTTGCAGGAGCTGAAGACTTGAGTACTGCCAAGGTCTGTCATTCCTTCTCAGCACCGTACATCATCTCTAAATATCTTTCTGCCAACGAACCTCAAATACAAGGAACCATTGCAATAACAGCACCTTGGGAGAGATAAGAACTTAGTCATCACTGGAAATGAGCTGGCATGCAAGGAAAAAAAATAGATTATTTCAGTTATGCTGGTATGCTGGGATAGGGGGAGAATAACACTGAGGTTTGTTTCCAAAGGGAGTCATGTTTCTGCATTCTCCCCTAACTATTGTCCTGTTTAAAATTCATCCCTTACCTCAGGAAAAATAGTTTTCAGATTCCTGCATGTGTTAAATGAGATGTGGCCTCTTCACCCCTCTTTGTTTTTAACAAAGAAATAAGAAATCCTATGAAGGAATTTATAGAGAAGCAGCATGATTGAAAAACCCCTCAAGTAAGTCTTGGGAAAATATTGTGGAGACAGCATATTACTCTTAAAAAGCATGGTGTACGGAGAATTCTCTTAGATGCTCTAGTCGAGTCAGTTATCTTAAACAAGCAGTCTAATGATACCTGCTTGTAATATATAGCACAATAAATAATTGCTTAAAGTTTACCAAAATACCCAGCAAAGTTATATGGATAAAATCTCCAGTGCCTTCAATTATTTCCTCAACCCATCACAAAAGGAGTAACTCGTCTAGACATCCTAGCGTAAGACGTGTAGAAGGCGTCGATCAACAGGAGTTAGCAATGGTCCATAAATATTAGAAGAACAGACACTGATACATGTACATGTGATTATAGGATAAAAACAACGCACATTCCACTTAGTATTGTATTTCCAGAAAGGTATTTTTTCTCTCCTGTTACCTTTGAGGCTGCCTTAAGTCCCTCTGACTTCCAGACACCCCAGCTCCCTGCCAGACACTATTTGTCCCACTACAGTACAGTTTAAAAGCAACCGTGAAGCAATGTCCTCAGGAAATGCCTTCATGGAATGAGCTGACCTTAAAAACTAGGCCAGAAGGACACTTAGCTACACCAGAGAGGACTAGCCAGCTAGGAAGGTATTTTCTCTCCTCCCTCAGAAATCCCCCTCAAAAGATAAAGGGCAATGTGGAAGAATCATTGTATCAAGCAATACCTTCAAAACTAAACCAAACCATTTTACTCTGGAAGTCCCCTAGTAAAGCTCAGGAGCCTTCACCATTGTTTACAGAGCTATCCATCCATTCTGCCCAGGCTGGGCTTGTACAAACTGCCCTGCAAGGTCAAATACAAGTAGTAAGCCAAGAGCTTGATCCTCTACTAATACAAACTAACAGTTTTACAAAAAATAGGGTCACTTACATCTGCAAATACTTTTAAGCTCAGGGCTTAAGCCAGCAGCGATTAATTGACACAATACTTGTGGTGCCGCACATTCCAAAGAACTTACGAAACAGCTGGATAACCTGACAAAAGTTTCAGTTACCCCTTGTCTAACGTCTCATGCCAAACAGACTGGAGGTGGTACCAACACTAAGAAAACATCAAGTTAAAACACATACCCCTTTCTCTACCTCTGCAATCTTACTGGGCTGTAACGGAGAGCAAGAAAGGTACCGGCAGCCTAAGGGCTACGGGGCAAGGAGCAAACAATGGGTGTCAAAAGCGCTCTTCCTGCAGGTGAAGCAACAAACACTTAGGTGGAGCCCCCCAACACAAGGACCATCGATCTGTTGGGTCCAGAGGAGGGCTACAAAGATGATCTGAGGGTTGGAGCACCTCTGCTATAGGGACAGGCTGAGGGAGTTGGGTCTGTTCAGCCTGGAGAAGAGAAGGCTCCGGAGAGACCTTAGAGTGGCCTTCAGGATCTGAAGGGGCTCCAGGAAAGCTGGGGAGGGACTGCTGATAAGGGCCTGTGGGGATAGGACAAGGGGCAAGGGTTTGAAACTAGAGCAGGGCAGATTGAGATGGGACCTGAGGAAGAAGTTCTTTCCTCTGAGGGTGCTGAGACCCTGGAAGGGGTTGCCCAGAGAAGNAATTGACACAATACTTGTGGTGCCGCACATTCCAAAGAACTTACGAAACAGCTGGATAACCTGACAAAAGTTTCAGTTACCCCTTGTCTAACGTCTCATGCCAAACAGACTGGAGGTGGTACCAACACTAAGAAAACATCAAGTTAAAACACATACCCCTTTCTCTACCTCTGCAATCTTACTGGGCTGTAACGGAGAGCAAGAAAGGTACCGGCAGCCTAAGGGCTACGGGGCAAGGAGCAAACAATGGGTGTCAAAAGCGCTCTTCCTGCAGGTGAAGCAACAAACACTTAGGTGGAGCCCCCCAACACAAGGACCATCGATCTGTTGGGTCCAGAGGAGGGCTACAAAGATGATCTGAGGGTTGGAGCACCTCTGCTATAGGGACAGGCCGAGGGAGTTGGGTCTGTTCAGCCTGGAGAAAAGAAGGCTCCGGAGAGACCTTAGAGTGGCCTTCAGGATCTGAAGGGGCTCCAGGAAAGCTGGGGAGGGACTGTTGATAAGGGCCTGTGGGGACAGGACAAGGGGCAAGGGTTTGAAACTAGAGCAGGGCAGATTGAGATGGGACCTGAGGAAGAAGTTCTTTCCTCTGAGGGTGCTGAGACCCTGGAAGGGGTTGCCCAGAGAAGCTGTGGAGCCTCCTCCCTGGAAGTGTTGAAGGCCAGGCTGGAGGAGGCTCTGAGCAACCTGCTCTGGTGGGAGGTGTCCCTGCCCATGGCAGGGGGGGTGGAACTGGATGATCTTTCAGGTCCCTTCCAACTCAAGCCATTCTAGGATTCTATGTGCCTTTTGGTCATCCAAGTGTGTGGTTGAGTGTTGTAAAGAATAAATTAACAGTCCTTAACGCATTGCCATTTCTACTTAGTTCCTTACCAAAGTGGCCGCCACCTTTGGATCTCTATCAAAGGAGACTGCTCCAGGTCCACTCAAGTAAGAAATTGAAGGAGGAGACTTCTCATGCCCCCAGTTTTGGTTCGTGTTTTGGTTTTGTAGGCTGAGCTTTCTAACAACACAGCGAGATTGGAAGTCTGGTTTTAGAAGCACAGGGAACTCACAGATTCACGGTCAACTGATCAGATTGACCTCAAACACAGGAATTCTCCCTCACAGCCCTGCCTGAGGTCCCTGCAGGAATTTATCTCGGTGTGTTCATTCTTACTGGTTTGAAAACTTTAAACTTCTTCCACAACGAGCATCTCTGTATCTCCCTCCTTTGTAACTAAAAAAAAAAAAAAAAAAAAAAGCAGCTCTTCATTTTCTGGACATTTTAGAGTGAAGTTTGTCACGCTTTGTCGAGAAGCTTATGGAGAGCTGGGAGATTTGAAAAGGAAAAAACTGCAAACAGGAAACAGCATTTAACTTACCACTAAGCTGACCCTGTAGTGACTCCTCAGTAATGGAATATTGGCAAGGGGTGTACCTTAATCGGCCGTCTTGCAACAACAAGATGGTTCAAAACTACAAGAAGGGAAAGAAAAACAACTAACTAATTCTACTTTTGTCTGTAGCATGAAAGAGGTACCTGAATGAAATCAACTGCAGAGGCTCCAACGCTGCATTTCCTGTACAGATACAACTACGAGGTGTATCGTTATTCAGATCTGAGTTTCTTTCACAGCCCCTCAGACACGGAGAGCAGAGTGAAAGTGGAAATTTGCTTTTCACAGTAGGAAACACACCAGTTTGATGCAACCAATTTCACACAGGAAACCAAAGTCCTGCCGGCGCAGCAACCAGAGAGCACACACAAGCAGGAGAGGCTCTCCAATACCTGCTCAGCAGCACCACTTCACCTGCGCTGATGAAGTCAGATCAGGTCCAAGGCTGGTTCAGTCCCTCCACCGACCTGTTCTTTGCCCACATCATCAAGACCCAAGAAAAGCGGTCTTAGTAGACAGAGCTTCTCAATTTCTTGTGGATAGTACTATGCCTAAATTGCTACCAACTTGCTCTGGTCCCTTGTTGGGATGTAACCCAACAGATTAAATAAACACCTGCCAGGTGTCCTTGCTCTCTACTGACACAAGCAGTAGAGTAAATGGTTTGTACAGAGCTCACACCTGTAGATGCACAAGAACTTCAAACCTAGACAGAAAGGAGAGCATTACCCAGGTAAATATGAGCAGGTTTCCAAGATTGTTTTCCTCAGTGTTACCATCTTCTTCAAACCCCTTCACTCTCAAAAATGCACTTGTATATTCCAGCTCTAAAAATTCTTGCCTCACCCTCTAACATTTATTTATCTTATCACTGGAAGTGTGCTGGAAATTACTCCTGAAGCTCACAACTCAACACCAAAACCACAGCTCAGCCTAAGTGAGGAAACGGTACGACTCTTTCATCTTTTCCTTCCTGAAGGAAAGCACCTACACTTGTTTTTTTCCCCCCTTGAAGAGCCTTCCCCTCTCACGCAAGCAGACTCACACTGCCAAACAGACTCCACTCTACCTTCTGTCCGCAGGTGACCAAAGCAGCGCCAAACTGAAGGTGACAACACATGGGACATACATAGAATCATTAAGGTTGGAAACAACCTTCAAGATCATCAAGTCAAACCATCTACTAAAAATTATCATGACCCCTAAACCATGTCCTGAAGAGCCACATCCACACGTTTTTTTAACACCTCCAGGGATGGCGACTCCATGCCCTCCCTGGGCAGCCTGTTCCAAGGCCTCACCACTCTCTCAGCAAAGAAATTTTTCCTGATATCCAACCTAAACCTCCCCTGGTGCAACTTAAGCCCATTTCCTCTCATCCTATCACTAGTTACCTGGGAAAAGAGACCAACACCCACCTCAGTACAACTTCCATTCAGGGAGTTGTAAAGAGTAAGGTCTCCTCTCAGCCTTCTCCAAGCTAAACAACCCCAGCTCCCTCAGGCACTCCTCATAACACATTTTCTCCAGACCCTTCATCAGCTTCGTTGCCCTCCTCTGAACCCGCTCCAGCACCTCAATGTTTTCTTTTGGTGCCCCAAACTGAACACACAAGTGAAGCTGTGGCCTCACCAGTGCACAGGACAGGGGCACAACCACTTCTCTATTCCTGGCGGACACACCATTTCTGATGCAGGCCAGGATGCCATTTGGCTCTTGGCCACCTGGGCACACCGCTGGATCATGTCCACCATCACCCCCAGATCCTTTTCTTTCATGTATGGAACAGTCTTCCCACCGTTTCCCTCCCAGCAGAGAGAACGGCACCCTCCCCAGAGCCGGGGCGAGGATCACCCATGTTCCCAGAGAGAACGGACACAGACCGAGCCAGTGGGGAAGCTTCCAGAAATCCTCACGAGGGAAAACAGCCGCTCCCGAAGCGACAGCTCCAGGGGCTCCGAGCCGACCCCTCGGCTCGTCCCCCACAGCGCCGCCAGGCCTCCCTCCCGCCCGGCTCGACGGCTCTCCCGCGGGGGGCCCGGGCTTTTCTCGAGGCTCCGGGTGACTCACCCGAGGAAGTTTCCCGACGCCCTTCGGCTCCGCGCCGAGGCGGCGGGAGAGGCGCAGGGAGCCGCGGACACTCACGGGTGGCCCCGGGAACACCTCCGCCTTCTCCCGGTCCTGACGGGAGGGCGCCGTAAGGGGAAGGTGCCGTGAGGGGACAGGACGCCGTGAAGGGAGAGGGCGCGGTATGGAGAAGACGCCGTGAGGGGAGAAGGCGCTNGTGCCCGAGCAGCGGCCCTTGGTGCCCGAGGGGCTGCCTTCCCCTGCCCGGCTCCGGTGGAAAAGCCGAAAGCGCCGCTCGGCTCTGGCAGGGCGGCCTGTGCCGAAAACTCTCGGCGGTCTCCTGAGCTCTGCTGGCGGCGGCCGCTGCCTCACGTCGGTCACATACGGGGGTAAAAGCCGCAGCCCCGGAGGGCTTGAGTTGATAGGATAGGGTTTTAAGACTCCAGGAGCAGGGAAAAAGCGGCTTGTAATCTATCTGCAAGTGGTGAAGATCACTTGAGAGTGTCCCATGTGCATCGGGAAGCTCTCCATTTACTTTTGTAGCAAGCAGGTGACTGAAAAAGCACTTAATAAAGCAACGTTTCCAAAACATTGATCTTTGCATAATGCTGTGCAGTTATTTGAATAAACCCCAGCAGATTCCTTTGGCGATTAGTCAGCTAATATTTGAATTTAGTTTTAAAGCTGTTAACCTGTACAATGATATTAGAGTAATTTCAGTAAATAAGGTGGTGCAATGCTTCCTGAGAATGCCACTTACTGTTATTTTTCTTTGTCATTCACAGAGATTTGTGGTACGAAGTAGCAAAGAGAATCCCTCTTGTGCCTACAACAGAGTGCTCGGCCTGTGAAATGAAGCCCTGCGTTTCAAGAACAATAGAGACCAACAAAAGCTGGTTGGGAAATGGGATTTAGTGACCATCTTTGATTGATTTGTAACATAAATACAGTGCTGTCAACACCCACTGTCGGATTTGAAAGAGTCTCTATGTAAAGAACAAGATCATTTCTGAGTCCAAGGGAGTAATGATGCTGGCAGGGCCAAAGGAAAATGAAGACTGGGAAGCTTTCTCATGGCACATCTCTCAGCTGCAGCCTGGCCTTAACTTTCTGGTGCACAAAGCCAGCCAGCTGCGTCCAACCTCAGGCAGGCTGTGTAACACAGCTCAGTCCTACACGAAGAGCTGGCTGTACGTAGCACTTGCAGCGATTTTGGTGCGAGTTCCGTGTCAGGGCATCCTGACTTTGTTGGTGGAACTTACAGAGATTCTTTTCCTGCCTGATTAAAGCCAGAGCTTGCAGTCTCCAGAGAAGGCAGATTAGTGCATTAAGCTGGAGCAGGTGTGGGGAAACCTTCCTTCTCTTGGCTGACTCTGCCCTCTGACTTCATTTTATTGGGCACAGCCCACGCTTAAACTTAGTGTGCGTGTTATTACTGGAGAGCAGAGCATGTTACCGCGCGGTCTGCCAAAGGCACATTTGATCCTTCGCAAGGAAAACCTTCCCCACCCCAAAAAACTGACAGGCCTCTATACAAGCTGCATCAGGCCCTTCTCCATCCCTCTGCTCAGTTGTTTTCCTTTGGTACAAGCTAAGCTTTCTGCGTGACCTAAATTATACCCAGGGTTCCAGCTGAGAGAACTCAAACACTTGCTCATTCCTCTTGATGACACTGTGTCTGGTACCTTTTAGGTTTCACCCTTGGGTAAGGTCAGGAAATCATCCCTATTTTATGAGCTCGCTCTTTCTCAGTTGTCTTAACCTGATGAAATCGTGATTTGTATCTAAAGCTTTCACCAGCTCACTATCGAACCGAACTAGTCAGTGAAGCCACCCAGTTACTTTGAACTGCAATAATTTGTAGTGAGGAAACAGCCCAGCTTCATTTTATCAGTAAATATAACATTACCTTCATCTAGAAAAAAAATCCAACTCATGCTTTTATCCAAGAGAATGGGCAGATGAGTCTGGCACGCTCTGCTTGGGGGGAAAAAAGTTTCCATTTTATCCTATTTACCTCTACATCTTTAATTTTTTTTTTCTTCAAATGTGCATATAATAAATCAAATTGAAGGGACTATAGCTGCAATGCTGCTTTCACCTCCACTCTTCTTAAAACCAGAATTTGCATAAGCCCGAGTACGATTAGCTGGTCTAGATTCCCAAGCTAACAGACCTAAGGAAAATACTTCTTTGTGATTTCGTTCGGTGGCTCGCCCAGAATTCTGAGAAAGACGCTGTGCCTTACTGCATTGTGGCCCTGCTTCCTCTTTCCTTGTTCTCTTTTTTTTTTTTTTTTAATGTGCCAGCAAACTGCAAACCCTGAGTCTATTGTTATAATTATCTCCGCACGTCTAATTTAGCTGGTGTTTTGGCAAGTCTCCTTCCCTGGCCTGGAGACACGGTTTACCTTTGCTGATCAATCTTGCTTTCCTATTTCTTGCAGAATCTCTGCTTATATATACTTAGTTTCCCCTTTGTGATGACTTGCTACACATTTCAAGCTCCAGCTGCTCTGTAAAAGTTTCTTTCCTTGTTTTTTTAAGCAGTCATGTGGCACAGACGTCGTAAAGAGCCCAGTGTGAGCTGCCTGCACCAAGCCCAGCATCGTCCAAAATGCAAACCTGGGGTGGGGATAAGAGTGGGGTGGGAGGGTTGCTTGGATTTTTGTTTTGTTTATTTGCTGTTCTATCAATTAACCTGTAAAACATACGCTAAAACATGCTCACTCCCAAGGAACAGAAGAATTTGTGTCAAAATTCTGCTTGAAAAGCATCAGGGAATTGTAAAACTACAAAAAAAAAAAAAAGAAAAGTGCCAGATTAAAAGCTAGTACTGGGATACCTCTGTAAATATACAACACACCTAGTGCTTTAAATACGCCCAGGTATTTCTCAAGCTCCTGTTCTACCCCAGAACCACGGCCAGTTTTGATTTTGCTTGCTGCTGTTTCTTTCCAGTTGCTCTCCCAACCTGGGAATGGAGCCTGGGAGCACAGAGTCCGGTTCCGGAGACACTATTGCCAGGGGCCCTCGTGGGGACCTCCCAGTAACACTGCGATAAATATCCACAAATAATAATATTTGCTCTGAGAAGTGGGAGGATTCTGATTGTTCTCCCCAAAAGGACGCATTAAAATGACAATATATGTAGGTGCAAAGAAAGTACTTATCTTTGTTAGTTAGAAGTGCCAGAGAAATGTGGAAAATATTTAAATTCCAAAGATAAAGAGATTGAAAAAAGGGCAAATGTTTTCATTAATCTCTGTTGTATTTGTAGAACTCTTACCAAGCCTTTGGTAAAAATAAAACCTATTTTGTCTTTTTTTTTTTTATTGTGGGTTGTTTGTTTTTTTTTTAATGCTGACAAATACTGCAATTAATTTAAGTTACATAACCTATTCCAGGGCCCAACTGTATCCCTGCAGCGACAGAACAATTCCTTACGGATGGGGGAAAGATGCCAGAAAAAGCAGAGCTTTGTGAAGGCATTTTGCCTATTTTTGTCATGCTCTCCAGCTGAAGCTTTAAGGAAATAAACTTATAATACTTCTCCAACATATTTGGCTGACAGCTGCTACAACCCTCCTCGCCTTCAATATCAGCCTTGCTCGTGTGCAGGGCGAGAGGAAAAGCGATCTGTCCGCCGGCGGCACAGAGTATTCCCTTTCCTTTCTTTTGCCAGTCAAATTGTATCATTCCTCTCTACAGAAAACAACAATCTTTTCTGCCTGGTTTTCAGGGAGTTTGTGTGGAAGCAGCTATAATTTGGGTTTGGCGTCTACATTCTGTCATGGGAGACTCAGGGGTGTCCATCTGACTAATGCATTTTGCAGTTGCACAAAACCGCTCGGAAGAACGTGAAGAGTATTTGAAAAACAGGGATTCACAAAAATCCCAAGAAATCAATCTGTACTTTACCCGGTCTTCTGAGGAAATAACCACCCTCTGGATAGCTGGGGTTTTCCGCCTGCACGATTACAGTGATGAGGTGAGGAGAAAGCCATTTTTGAAGTAGCAGAATGCATTTGCCTTAACTTGTCGGCTCTTATTAGCAGAAAGTATGAACTTTTCCCACATGACCTCATCTGCTAACCTGTGTTCTGGTAAGAAACATCCGTTTCCATCTTATGTTCCAAAGGAATATTTCCTTTCAATCCAAAATGCAGTAATGGGTTTCACACTAAGCTTGTAAAGAAGAATGACAGTAAACACCACATTTACAGAGACGGTGAAACTCATCTCCAGATAAAGTGCTCACTCTCTTTTTTTTTTTTTTGGCTTTTGAAACTGAGTAAATGAAATCTATTTGTAGAGAATCCCAAATAACACACTGCTAAACCTCCAACACACGATTCATGATCTGAGTGCACCACGCTGTGATCTCCTCCTACTCTTTCCAGTCTCTGACAGCAAACTGCCCGGTAACGGAAACCATCAGAACCATTCCAGTGTGCTGCTAGTTAGTAAAATGATTTTCATCTTGTCAAAGTGATATAGCCTACATGGTTGTGAATTTTCCAGCAGGAAATTACTACTCACATATAACTACAGCCTTTTTATGATGGCTCACACCAAGAAGAGTGAAGGGCAAGAAACAATCCAGCGATGGAACACAACTTTCCAGAGCTGTTCAGCTCCAGACGTGTTTATGAAGGCATCACCACCAGAAAAATGGTGGCTAAGGGTTTCAGTGTCATGTAGGAGGATTTAGGTAAGAAACCATCATTAGAAGCAGGAAAGCAGACAGCACTCGGGAGCAGAGCTGATTTTAGGCACGGCCCAGGGTTGAAGGCAGCAGTAGCGGCGTCAAAACCGCTCTGGCGTGAGGAAGCGTGGAGCTTTTGCCTACCTCTGCCTGGTGGAGAGAGCTGAAGTTGCTGGTGTGGGTGTCAAGTATTGCCAGGGAAACCAGGGAAGTTTCCAGCTTTGCTCCCTAACAACGGGACACTGAGTCGCCCTTACCCTGCCCTTTAACTGTACTGACATCCTGGTGCCCTTTCTCAAATCTTTCTTCATATGTGGGCTATGTGTGCTCTGTTCCTCCCACAGTTATCTTTAAAACCTTGTTAGACATCATGAAGACTATTTATCTCTCTCAGCTGCTGCTTGGAGCTTCTTTCTGGCAGGAATCCTCACTGTAATCATCCTTTTGAACGGAGCAAAACTGTGGCAGATTTTTATTGATTATTCATCCTGCAAGGATGAAGAATCTATGACAACACCCTTTAAAAACTGATGCATATCCAAATGAAGAAAATAATAAAGAGAGTTTTTAAAAACTTAAAAGCACAGTAAAAGAGGCCAGAACTGCTGCTGAAGGGCAACCTGCAAAGAGTATAAACCAACAGCAAATCCTTTTCCAAATGCATCAAAAGCAGGAATCATACCAGAGAACAGAGAGAGTCAAGACAAAGGTTTAAAGGTACCCTCAGAGAAGATAGGATCACAGCAGAGCATTATAGAAAAGCTGAATAAATGCCTTCCTTCTCTAAATGAGTTAAGGAAGCTTCCAGGCAAGACCCTTTATGGGAGATTTCTTAGAGAATCTGTGACAAATTGAAGGATTAGCAGGAAAGGCTAGAGTTTAGATGAACAAGATAGAGATAACGACCAGAACAAGACTGTATTCTAAGTGAATATGGCTCAAATTATAGTGTATAACCTCTTGCTTAAACTCAGCATTTTATCGGAGAAGAGAAAGGTAATAAATGTGATTGTGATTTTTTTTAAATGGATCCAAGAGGGAGTCAGGGATCTATAGACATGGCATCTGCACCAGGGTGAATTAATAAAGAGTGTAATAAAAGAATTAGGAGAGGGAATAAAGAAAATGTGTTAAGGGGAAGTGAGCATAGCTCTTGGAAAGAGGACTTAGGGCTCACAAGTAAATCTGTTGGAGTTCCCTAAAGGAGTCAGTAGGTATGTGAAAAGGGAGCTCTGGGTGATACAACCTATTCAGATTCTAAAACACCCTCAGTGCAGTTGCTCCTCAAAGACTTTTCAAGAAGCTGAGCACCAATGGCAAAAAAAAAAAAAAAAGGCTAAAAGATGGAAAAAAGGCAGGAGTTAAACAGTTTTCACAGTGAGGGAAGGCATTTCCCTTCCTTGGGAACTGGCACAGAAATAAAGCTGTTGAACACAGTCAGACACGATATGATAAAAGTCCGGTAATGCAAAACTTACTGTGAGAAGGGATGTGATAAAATGTGCTGATATCAAGTTATTTGGCGCAGTAAAGAGAAGTGCTGAGCATGAGGAAGGACTTACTAATACTGAGCAACAGAGCAAGCTGAAATGCAGTGCAAGTAATTGCAAAAATCTGAATAAAATGATGAGCCCCGAGCTGGTTATTACCACTGAGGAGGAAGCATTTGAGCTTTAATAGGTCCAAAAAGCTGGCAGTTCAATGCTTAGCAGAGGAAAACTACAAACAGAACGTTAGTGATTATTAGTGAGGGAACCAAGAACAACTTGGAGATCAGCCTTAAGCCATAGTGTCAATCCCTCAAGGCTCACAGCCTGCGAAGGGTGCCAGCTCCCCTGCTGCAGAAAGGGTGGAGAGAAATACCACAAAAGGTGGCAGTCGTGCGATTAGGCTGGAGATCTCCTTGCCTCAGGATGTCACGGATGCCAGGAGTTCAGATGGGTTTCAGGCGAGCCTGGGAAAAACTCAAGCAGCAAAAGCCATCAGCAATTTTTAGAAGAAAAATATACTTCTCCCTCCAGAATGTCCACTCCTTTCTAGGTGCTGGGAAAAAAACAAACACCACCGAGCTAGATGGACCTTTCATACGACCAGTACAAGTGTTCTCACACCATCATCACTGCTTTCCAAATACAATATAGAAGTGGTTCCCCTGTCACTGTGAGAGTGGATCAGCTGATATTTCTGCAGCCACCTGATAAACTGGCCCAGCAGATGTGTTCTTAACACCTGAGTCATCGTGTTCTATTTCACCAGGCTCCATCCGTTGCCTGCTATATTCAGCATGAATTTTCCTGGAACTTTCAGTAAGATCCAGGTGAAGCTGGTAACAAAAAGTAAAAGCTCTGCAGAGGTAGCACCTCTGAATGTTTTTTTGTCCCTTTAATATACAGGTCCAAGTCTAAAATTAGACGTATTTGTGGGCGGGATATCATAACTAATTATTGTGACATAGCACTGCTATCAAGATGAGAAACTTCTATACTCAAAATGATGTAGAAAAATTGCCTCGCCCTTCAGAAGGTGGTGGAGAGGACAGCTATGTCTCCAGAAAGGTGGTGGAGAGGACAGCTATGTCTCCAGAAAGGTGGTGGAGAGGACAGCTATGTCTCCAGAAAGGTGGTGGAGAGGACAGCTATGTCTCAAAAGGGCACAGATGATGAAAAGCGAGCTGAACTCTCCTTAGAAACCAACCCTAACAACCAGAAGACCCAAAACAGTCTTGTGATTGTGACCGCTGTGGACATCTGTCCAACAACTGTGCCAAGAATTCAACTAATAAGCAAAAAGCAGAACCAGAAAGGAACAAAGGAGTGTTGTCTCCTTGGGGAAGCTGTCTGGTACCGTGCAGTCTAGCTCTGAAGAGCACATACTCTTGTGACAGACATAATACAGATGACTACAAACGTCGGCACCCCGCTGTAGATAGAAAAATGCCTCGGAAATGCCATGTTTACAAGGCCGGTTGACACATCAAACTGTAACAGCCCTAATGAAATGATGTCAGCCTTGAGCTGGGAATAAGCAAGCAAGGGAGACATAGGCTGGCATTTTCTATGACTCATCACTTGAAGACAATTTTATTATCCATAAATTAACATAATGCTTTACGAGAGGCAAAGCTATTTAAACAATAAATTACATCCATGTCCCAGAAACAGATGCAACGTAGGACGAATCACTAGAAGCAAGCACAAGAGATGCCGGAGAGTTAAAGAACAGAGCTGATGTAAGGACCGTGAAACAGCACAACATGAAATAAGAATATAGGAGGAATGACACCAATCTGGTCTTTGAAGCCTATCGGTCAGCTTTGTTACAATATTTGCCTGCACATCAAGAACAGCTAACAGTAATGGTGAGGAAAATCAGCAGCAGTTACTTGAACAACTGAAAGCCTGTAGGAAAACTTGTAGAAAACAAGGAGGCTGCTGAGCCACTGGTGGAACGTGGTAATAAAAGTTTCAGCGCCGAATAAAATTGTCCTTGCCCGCAAGATTTCGTTCCTAGCACCAAAAATGTGAAGGGTTTAAGCTGCTTGCAACTCAAACTGATTTGTAAACACTCAGTGCTTGTTTTGTTACTCCATAGTTTGGTTTTTGTAAAAAATACTATTATTTCGGTTCTTGGTACAATGATGAGGGAGCTTGCTTACTTTTCCCAAGCCCTCTATTTTTGGAAATCAAGCCAACCACATATTTTCAGCAAGCCACGATTTTTCCTTCGTCTTGCTTTACATCACCGAGTGCCACGAATTTTAGTTTCTTACAATTTAAACTCTCACGAAAGATATGGTAGATTCAAGTAATCAGTCATTAACTTCTGCCATCCCCATTCCACGCTAAATCTTCTCCAGCACATCAGTTACCCACTGACATATTGAGCCCCTGCTACAAAGGAAGCGTTTCTCCTCTGTTTCTGCTCACACAAAACTCGCCGATGTCACAAAACATTTCCAGTGGGTTTTTTTCCCTGGGGGAAAGTGGTGAGAATTTTGCCCTTGATCAGAACTGATGTGTCTCCAGAAGCAGAAAGATTGGCTGTCTTTGATGGGAACAGACCGCTGCCTGAAAAAGTCTTTGTGATATCCTCTTTTATTGCAAAACATCACTTCGCATTAGGAACAAAGGGGAGGAAAACTGAGGGGACAGAAGCTGTTATTTATATTCTAAGGGCCAATCACACAGCACTGCAGCTTCTTGCTCAAATAATATTAAGGTGGCTCCTTGACTTCAGGCCACGGGGGTACACCGCCAGGCATGTTAATTCTCTCCCCTCCCTGTCCTCACTACTGTGATTAAAAGTGACCTGAGAGACTGCTGGTCTCAGTGGTGCAAAGGACAGAAAACTGTTGGTGAATGCAGCTTCTACGAATAGAGCATCTGAGATTGGGACATATCCTGCATAGGTTAAAAATAAATCACGTGCTACAGCAGCTAGATTTTGACACGCAATCAAAGAATGTTGGCCTTTGAGCCAAACTAAGCACAGTGTTAGGCTTAGAAATAACAATTATTTTAACCTATGTGCATCCTGGATTAAACGCAGCGAGTGAGATTCAGCTCCGCATCCGGATACAGAAATGTAAACATCTCTAGGTGAGCTAGCTGGGTAATTTTACTGTGCAGCCAGTGGAATTCTAAGGCTTGATTAGAGCTTTTTGTTTGTGGCTCACACAGAAATGGCTGAAGTTATTTAAGATGCCCTACAGCATCCATGGCTACCACACAGGGCCTGCAGCCCGAGAGCAGCAGCCAGGGGCCAGGTGAGATACCCAAGGCACCTGACAAACCATGACCTGGCCTCTGTTCAAAAACAGTGTCCTGTCTCTGGCCAGTATTTCCCAAGAGCTATTCTGCTTATCCAAATGCACCCCCCTATGCTTCATTAAATGCCTAGAGTGCATTCACTAGATCTTCATTGCTTATGAAGGATACCTCCACTTAGCTACCTCCTTTAAAGTCAGATTAATATCTGACTTCCACTGCAAGGGCTTAATTCAGATGCCTAAACATTTACATTTTATGCCATTTGAGATGCCTCAAGGTATCCTGAACTTTCACACGGAGCTGCCAGGTGTGACATAGGAGCTATGAGGCACCCACGTCCTTGGAGCTGCAGCTGAAGATAAGACATGGTCCTACAGCTCAGAGCTCCTCCAATGGCACTTGGTGCTCACGTTCAGGCAACCAGAAGCTCCATACGTCTGTGTGTTCCCTCGACTACAAATCAATAGAGCTGATTTACGAGAACCACATCAAGCCCAGGTTCTGCTATTGTGCTGAAGGTACGACGTGTTAGCCATTTCCTTCCTTTTTTTTTTCCGGTAATATCTGTGGCCTGTGCAAAAGGCTCCTCTCCACTGCATCCTCCACTGCTGCAGTGGTCAGAGAGGCTGAGGTGAAGGTCACGTTCTCAGGGTCCGGCAGGTTCATGCAAACTCACACCCTGACCTCCAGGCTTTCTGGAACATCAAAGGCTCCTCACTGATGACAGCTTCAGCTTGTCATGGGATCAGCTGGTACATCCAGCAGCACCCACAAGCTCACTCACATAAATACATAACAAATTCAATTCCTTGAACTCAGCCGGGCACTGCTTATCACAGACATGTTCTTCCCCACAGCTAAAACCCTACGTACGGGTGTGGATGGTCTCACCAAGCAGGTACCGAGCCCTTGTGTCTCCTTGGGTCGCAGGTGACTCAGGTCCTTTTCTCCAGGGAGCACATTCAGAAGAGGATTGTTCTATAGCCTACCACAGACAGGTTTTCCTAACAGGTTGCCACGGGGAGAGCAACAGCCAGAGTACGGCAGAAAACGTTTCAAGGAGACTAAAGTTACGAAGAAGCTGGGAGTGAAGATAGGAAGAAGAAATTTTCTACCTGAATTAGGAGGAAAATAAACCCTAGCTATTGGAGAAGGCCCATTAGTCAAAGGAAATGATAAAACTGTCAATAAGGAGTCAGAAAATGCAGAAGTTCTTCAGGGTTTTAGCTTCTATTTGGAGGAAGGGATATGATGCACCCACATCACATGAAGATGACGAATTGCAGTCAAATTGGCAAATAAGTCAAGTGATGGTAAAATGCATCTCTTGGGATAAATACTGTTTCAACCAGCCTGCATTATTTACACCCAGGAGCTGTAAAAAACCCTGGAGTACCTCTGGCCTACTGATACTTCTTGATATATTTTGGCATTAGCAACATCAAATGCAGCTAAAGAGAAATTTCAAAAAGCCTGGAGGAGTGTGACTGTCGTGCCAACATTAGAAACATGCAAACACATTGTGGAGGAGATCTGTGTGAGAACAAAAAACAACAAAAAAAACCAAACCAGTAAGTCAACCTTCGGTAAAACACTGGAAAAGCAGATAAAGAATTCAATGAAAGCACAGGTGTATATATTCAGTGCTTTCAACCTTGACATCCTGATACAAATGCAGCGTCACAAAATATAAATAACCCAAACAGTGCACAGATTCAGAACTAGCTGAAAGATTTCAACATGTCCTCAGCAGAGATCATCACTGAGTGATGGGTTTCTAGCTGGATTTTATGCTGGACTAACACTACTGAATATTTCCAACACTGAAAAGGAAAGTAATAATAAAAAAAATACCCACACATAAATTTGCAGGTGACACAAAGATGGAGTCCTAAATAAAGATGAGATTTATTTTAGAGGTATGGAGCACCAATACAAAGTGGAACAAACCAGCTAAGGAAACAAATTTTCCTTCAGCTGATATTAGGAGATTAAGAGCAGTTGCCTTTCTCCGCAGGTTGCCTCAGTTAAGCACAGAAGATGCCACACTCTTCCCCAGCACTAATTATCTGCTAAGGAAATCCAAGTTACTGCTTACTCACCTTCCTGTCCGAGGGCTGACATTTACATGAAATCTTGCACAGAATTACAGCTGTGATTGAAAACTCAGAGTAACATCCCCAGCACTGTTTTCTTCTCTGCGCCCTCCAACATTTCTTGTGCTTTGTGTGGCACCTGAGGCCTTGAGAAACTCCTCTGAGGATTTCCTTGTCTAAATCTAAGCTCGTTATCACCTCTCAGGCAATTTGCTACAAATTCCTAGAGATTTCCCTAAACCAGATTAGGTGTCATGGAAACCAGGGTTTGGCACCAGCCTGTCCTTTTCACCACCAGATCTGACTGGAACGCTTCCATCTGGTGAACAGGCTGCTGGTGGGCACAGTCACACCGCAAGCCCACTGCACCATTGCCAAATAAACAGCCAAAAGGACACATCCCATCTTTCCTCCACAGGAATCCTTCCTGCTGGATAGCAGATCTGGTGCCTCTTCTCTGAGGACTGTGCTACAGATTCCATTTCTCCACCTCCACTTCTTTAGGCGCCATGTTGACTGACATTTGTTACGGTTTTTCACACAGATTTCAGCACAATTTGCTATACTTTACTCTTTTCCCTAGACCTTCCTATGCATTTTCACTCTAGTGCTCCATAATCTGTTTCTAAATCGTATTTTCTGTTTCTAAGGGAGAGCTAGAAGTCAAAAGAAGGAGAATTATTCATAAGAATTATTCATCCTTGTTCAACCCTTACATAATTCAGCTTTGAAGAAGAGTATTTCATTTTCTTCCCTCTCTGTGAAGATAACCCACTTAGAAATACCTTTCCTCTAGCCTACTTTTTTACTCTGCTTTGCTGCTTTGCAGACTGTTTAATCTTTTCTCTGGAATATATGTTTGCCAACACTGACAGCTACATCAGAAACAACGCAGAAAATACTCTCTTATGGTGGCATCACAAAATATGAGGCACCTCATAGCAGCATTAAGGGATTGTCACATTAGAAGTCATTTAAAAATACATGGGATCTAGATCATCTAGGGTAGGAAATACAAACTCTACCAGGAAATAGCATGGGGAAAATGGTGCCTTTTTCACTTTCAGATTCTATACAAAGGGTTCCCAGGACATATAAAGGTAGGAGCGAGCAGTGGCACATGCAAAGGTGTTACCAAGCGATTTGCTCCGCGGCACGGAGAACGTATTTACGCAGACAATGCGCGACGGCGTAGAAATCTCAGAGCTGGCTCAGAACAAACTGGCTCAGAAGGCAGAAGCAGAGTGACTGCGTCGGTATTGCTTTCCCTCTGGGCTAATTAGGCCAGCTAATAGGCTAAATGAGCCAGCACACAGCTCTGTGAGTCTTCACATGGCTTTGTTACTCCACGAGCCAGCTCGGACAATGCTGCTTGGAAATCTGTGGCTCCACAAAGGCGTAGATTTACTGCAGCACTTCCAGTCTCTATAAGGGATAGAGGGACTATAAAGATAAACCTTTTTATTGGAGGGAATACAGCATGGAGGCTTGGGCTCCTGCTCCAGATTGTACATGGAGTGGCACATGATAACATCTCTCTTGTGAGGAAAGGCTGAGAGCCCTGGGGCTGGTTAGTCTGCAGAAGAGAAGCCTGAGAGGGGATCTGATTCATGTTGCCAAATCTCTGAGGGGTAGGGGTCAAGTGGAAGGGGCCAGGTTCTATTTTGTGGTGCCCTGGGACAGGATGAGGGGCAATGGGCACCAACTAGAACCCAGGAGGTTCCACCTCAACAGGAGGAGAAACTTCTTTGCTGGGAGGGTGACAGAGCCTGGCCCAGGCTGCCCAGAGAGGTGGTGGAGTCTCCTTCTCTGGAGACTTTCCAACCCCCCTGGATCTGTTGCTGTGTGGCCTGCCCTGGGTGATCCTGCTCTGGCCAGGGGGGTTGGACTCAATGATCTCCAGAGGTCCCTTCCAACCCCTACCATTCTAGGATTCTATGATGAACTGCATGGAGAATTCCATGAGCAGAAACCACAGTCTGGGTGTCCACTTCTTGTTCCCAGTGTCTCCTCTCATGAGCATCTATACAACAGGGGTTTGTATCATCCCAGACACAAAAGAAAGACTTGATTTCCCTACAGTGTCACTGGGAACACGGCCACTATTGCTACAGGAAAGAAAATATTGAAATGAAAGCTTCTAGATGCCTGATTTCAGAGGAGACCGTCGGATTTGTATCCTACACGGAAGAAGTTGTGTCCCAGTAAGACTGACTGCAGTGCCCAAGGCCAGGTGTCTCTGAGGACATGGGCAAACATGAGCAGTTCACGCCCTCCCAGAGCTGGGGACTTATTCTGTGCCTCCTGCTCACCAGCACAGAGGTGCTGCGCCTGCCACTGAAAACATCTCCCCACAATCCGGCACTGGGCGATCCTCCGCCTCAGGCTGACCTCGGCAAATCCTTCCAAACTTTCAATAACACACAGGCTGTCCCTGAAAGCTGGGAACTGCTTCACAGGGACACCTTGCCACATGTCAGAGAGCTTCCCCGTTGCCCTTAGCCATTGGGAGATGCTGCTGCTTCCGCCAGCCTCCACAGCACCAGCTTTCAAACTGGCCTGTGCGGTTCCTGTGGACAATATTCTCTTACTCTCTGGGTATTTCGGACTTGAAAACTTGCTTGGGGTGTTCCAGTGTTAAGGATCACCACCTCTTTAAAGTGAAAATTAAGATTAGGCAGCTACTTTGAAACCACCCTCGTCTCCAGAGAGATATAAAGAAATGAGAAGTAAAAAAAAAAATAAATTAATAGAAATACTTACAATATTCAAGTCAGACAACAATATATATATAAATAAAGTAGATAAAATATTTGTGAAGAAAGAGGAAACTTAACGGTACAAATATAAAAGTACATGCTCATTAGTGGCTTTTTTTTCGAACAGAGCAGACCAAATGATGATCTGCTGTTCTGCATTGATAATATTTAGAGGAAACCAAGCCTCAAAATCTGTAGTTGAGGGATTTTGCAATCACCTTCCGCATGCGGGGATCTCTGATTACACCCAGAAAATAACATCACAGGTGAAGCACAACAAGGTCCTTCTATCAGCAAGAACTGGTTCAGCCCTTGGAACTTTTGAAAGCTTTGTATCCATTGAAAACACCACAAAAAAAAGATGCTTTGAGGCCAGGACATTCTGAGATAAACAGCTGTAAATCTGGTGCTTTCTAACAAGACAGCTGCTATACCAAGAAAAGTGAATGTCCTCTGCATGAAACCAAGAAATATTTCTGTCACTACCACCTTTCACATCCACTGGAGCTGCCAGGGAAATGAGCTCCCAGATGGCAAAGAGCTGCTGTCCCAACCCACACGTGCTTCCTGGTGACACCAGCAGCGTGTTGAGACCACCTTCAGACTTCGAGCGGACGCAGGCAGCTCAAAGCCTGTAGGAGCTGTGACCCACAAACCGAGACCCCTTGGAAACCAGAAGGCAGAAAATCTGAGGAAAAGTGTGAGGAAAAGCGGTGGGAGAGAATTCAGAAGCAAATGTTGGTGAAGAGGCGTGACTAACCCACTCGGTGACAAGATACGAACCGTCTTATTTTACCGGGCGTAAAAACCACACATTGACCGCAGTTGGTGTCCGAAAAATGACTGAATGAACAGCAACCTTTCCTGAAATGACCAGAATTACAACCACAAGAGAGGGGAAATTTACACAGTCTATTGTCAAACTATCTAAAAGACCAAGACATTGGGAAATGCTTTCAATAGAGTTAGGGAGGGGAAGAAAAAAATAAAAAAGGGAAAGGTAAAGGAGCCTGGAGACAAACTGATCTTTATTCTAGCTGCTTAGGGCCAGGGATGAGTGGCTTTAGAGCCTGAATTCTCCTCATCTCTTAATAAATGATCCCTTCAGGTTATGCTTCAAGAATTGGGCAGTATTTCAATATGTATTTTGTTGGCAGAGGCTTTGATGTCCAGAGTGTCAATCCAATGCTTTTCAGAAGGCCTTGTTATCCTTAGAAAAAATTTGCAAAAGGGGAAGAAAACTCTGACCCACATAAAACCCCCTGACATCCAAGAGTAACAGGAAAGCCTAGCGAAAGACGTACCGCATAGAATTATTTAGGCCCGAGTGAGACTGAGGTCAGTGGAGTTATTCTGCACTTCCACTATCACAGCTGCGGGATTTGTTCAGCCTTCAGTCTTCGGAGAGTTGAAACAAGTTAGTGTTTCCAAGGGAAATCCCTAAAACTCAAGCTGTAGGGTTTTGTATCGTGATGCAGATCGAAAGGCCAAACAAAACAAATAACAGAACAGTTCTTGAGAGTCAGCAGAATCTACATTATATTCTCCCCTTATTAAGTCAAGTTTATTTTAACCCTCTTTCCTCCCAAATGATTTGTCTCTGGACAAGAATGCTTAGAACTAGAGACTCAGACCCATACCTTTTAGTGTTTCTTTCATTCCTAGTTGAGGCCAGTAATGATCCCTAATTATTTGGCGGCCTTGAACTTCTCAGAAAAACCACGTAAGCCT
Organism: Baryphthengus martii; assembly: GCA_013396935.1. Lineage (NCBI taxonomy): Eukaryota > Metazoa > Chordata > Aves > Coraciiformes > Momotidae > Baryphthengus > Baryphthengus martii. Next base: position 98,333 of record VWZK01011951.1, on the reverse strand, counting down.
TAAAAACGTGATGTCTCTGTAACGTATCTTCAGCTAAGCCATCAGACATATGGATTGGCTAGATGATCTTTAAAGGTCCCTTCCAACCCAAACTATTCTATGTTTGTTTTCTCAAGGCGGTTCTACTTCTCTCCACCTTCTCCTTGGAGCTAAAGGAGTCAAGCTGTGCTTCTCTGCCATTCTCACCCACACCCAGTAGATGTGTGTGTCTGCATGCAGCCAACACAGCGATATGGGTGTGCGCACACACACCGACATAGGTGGAAGACCACACAAGCCTAATGCCACAGCTACGGGACTAGAGAGTGGCAAATTGGGACCGTGGGGTCTGGCAGGCTTTAGGGGCAGTGCTGGCACCCCCAGGACATGAAAGTCAGCCTCCTCCTGTCAGGAACCATACAGCTGGAGCTCGCTTTAGGCAAGTGCAAAAATCCCTCGTGCCGGAAAGGTCCCCGCCAAGGGCTGCGGAGCGAACACGGCATCAACGGTGCAGGGCCATCTGCTGCGCACGGGGTGAGTCACACGGGAAGAGAAAGATGGGGGCAGAAGAGAGGAAGATATGGTGGGAAGCTGCAGTGACAGAGCAGCTTTGCTGGACCTGGGAGGTACCAGCTGAAAGGTCCCGGCTGGGAAACACAAGCCTCTGCTGAGCTGTTACCCTGAGAGGGCTTTCATTTCCTGGTAGGAATCAACAGAAACATAAGATTAATGGTTCCATGTCTGTTAGAGGATCGAAAAAAAAGAAAAGTTTTGAATCTGCTTTTCAGGTGGGGTTTGAGTTTGGCTCCTTTCACTGTTAACAATACTGGTGCCACTCAGTGAAATGCTCTCTGAAGCCCCAAGAGCTTTAAATGTGCCTGGGTGCTGACATTGGTCTTAGGCTAAGCCCCCAGCATTACACAGCGTGAGGTGAGAGCCTCACCCCACATCTTCACATACAATAGTACTTCTGGAGAGACTTAAACACATGGAGGTGATGGTGGGATAAGCAAGGATGAGCTCAGAGAGAACTGGCTACTTCCCTCTCCATATAAAAGTAGAAACGTCCTCATGGGGAATGAACACAGGGTAAAGAGCAGATTATAATTTCACTCCTTAATTTACTGTGTGATAATTTTGGGGCATTAATAGTCTTTCTTGCTGCATAAAAATACATGCCTTGCTAAAGCACAGTTCTAGATAAGCAATTAAGTGGAAAGCAGCCCTAGATCCACCTTTGGCATCTTGGATTGAACACCCAACATACTTGCTAAAAAATATAACACGTAGGTGTACAGTATGTGAGCCTTACTAAGATGTTCCATTCGGTTGTTATTATGGAAAAGGAAATGCTCAACAGCTAAAGCACTTTTTCATTTGTTTCCCATATTGTTCTTCATTCTCAAAAGCGACTCGCTGAAACCATCTTCACAGCCCACGCACATTCACCTTCAAAAATAAATAATAATTCAAAAAAAGAAAAGGGCAAGAGCCCAGATTTGACCTGTTGGCCTCACTTCTATTATTTGTAGTGACATTTTTTTATTTTTGGACACCGACTTTTAAATTCGAGGCTAAAAATAGCTGCCACCCCCCCGAGTACCATTTGCGTGGGAGGAATGTTTGGTACACAAAACGATGTCTCCGTGTCACTCGCTCTGCCTACACATCCTCCCAGACAATTTTCGGTGAAGATCAGTGAGACGCACAAAAGCAGAAGCTCTGCTCTTGGTGAGTAGTGTTAATAAGAGGAAGTTCAGTCAAGCCTAGCAGCTTACAACTACTTGTTTCGTATCTCAAATAACAGGATGGTACTTTACAGCAGTGAGGTCCTGTCCTGGAAATAAGTACGCAAGCGAACAGTTTCTTCATTTCAATAATATTATATTAATATAAAAAGAGTTATACATCTAGTTATAGGAGAATGTCCTGATGAGATCACATGAATTTTCCACCAAGTTCTTTTGCTGCGCTCAGCATTAAATACTTGAGGGAGACACAACAAACCATCAGATGAAAAATAAATCACTTCCCCATAAGCAAGATTTCCATCGATAAATACTTCTCTCATGCCCTGAAGTATTTGTATAACTCTGAAAAAAACCCTCTATCCTCTCTAATATCACGGCTTTTGTTTTCAGCGTTGTGGATTCTGAGCATTGACTCCTGCTGTAGTGTTGGCCTCAGGGAAATCTCGGGGCAGGAACGAGCACAGGAACCGACGAAGGCACCGCTGGGATAACCGGGCACGGCGCTTGCTCTGTGTCATTGGCCCATGCACACCATCCCTGTGACTAATAATTTTCACTGCCTGCTTTATAACTTCTTCCCAGCTTTGGAAATGAGTAAAACTGCAAAGAACATGCCAGTTGAAGCCGTTCCCTTGCCTGTTGCACTGTACTTTTTTATTTTTTAATGCATCCAAGGATTTAGGTGACTTTTCTGGCTGGTGTTTCGCACCGAACATTTCCCGTAATCAACCTCAGGTTACATCTTCAGTTAATTAGCAAGTGGTGACAAGGACTATAGGAATTAATGGGATAAATTAATAGTTTAAATTATTCCTCTCCGTGTGATAAACTGAACATTTCTTTGGCCATCCTGTAGCCCGTTCATCTCAATGAGTTGGGTTCCTCCACGGTTCTCGCCAGCGCTCAGAATCCTGGTTAACCTGAACATTTTTTGCCATTTCATCTAATGTTCCTTTGCCTAAGCTGCTACAAAAGAGAAAGCCAAAGATTCTGATCCATCTGAGCTGTGCTTAGTGCGACATTGCACCAGGAGGCACCAGCAGGTCCTAAAGGTCTACTCTCCTTTAGGATCTCCCAGCACCCCTGAAAAGTAGAGGGGTTCTGCTGTGCCCTCTATCCACAGGGAAACATCTTCTACTGGCAGGAGGCATTAGCTAAGCACCTTAAAAAGTTTCTCCATGAAAGGAGAATCCCAGAATAGCTCTTCTGATCCACCAGAGACCAGGTGAGGAGATGCATCAGAAACAGCTCATTGCTTCTAGTCTGATACCACTCACTGGTAGTAGAAAAAAAGTTGTGGTTTTTCATTGTTTTTTTTTTTTCCCCCAGTATCTTTGGTTATATGTGAAATATGATTCAGGGGAAGATTCAGGGAAAGTTCACAGTGAGGTAACAAGGACTCATTTCTTGGGGGAACGCAATGTTTCACTGTCATACTGACTATTTTTTTCCTCCCTTCATTCTCTCTCTTAAAAAAAAAAAATTTAAAAAAACACCCTATTGCTCTGTTTTTTAATTTTGTTGGAGGACAAAGAGCATTTTCTTTTTATCCTTCTTCTGTTTCCTGTAAAACCCCTCATGTTGTTCTTTGGTCCCCAAGAAATGTGAATTCATGTGAATGTCACTTCTAGTTTGAGAGAATGAGAACTGGTTTCCAACAATGGTTTAAAATTGTTAGCCATGGTTCTTGTTGCTGAAGGATATAGATTACCAGAAGGAATCAAGCTGACATGTTACACTCTTGAGAAACTTCACTAATTTTCTAGTGAGAGCTCCCATTGGCAGCTTCAAATAAGTGCTATTTTGGAGAAGAACATCTGAGGTGTGTATCAAAATGTCCATGTGTGTCATGTAGGAAAATCACAGAACACTTTCGGCTGGAAGAGACCTTTAAGATCATCGAGTCCAACCTTTTCCCGGCCCTATCACCACCGCTAAACCACGTCCCTCAACGCAACATCCACCCATCTCTTAAACCCCTCCAGGGATGGCGACTCAACCCCCTCTCTGGGCAGCCTGTTCCAATGCCTGACAACCCTTTCAGGAAAGACATTTTTTTCTAATATCCAACCTGAACCTCCCCTGGTGCAATTTAAGGCCATTTCCTCTTGTCCTATCACTGGCCACTGGGGAGAACAGACCAACCCCCTCCTCACCACAACCTCCTTTCAGGTAGTTCTAAGAGCGAGAAGGTCTCCTCTCAGTCTCCTCTTCTCCAGGCTAAACAGCCCCAGATCCCTCAGCTGCTCCTTGTACCACATCTGCTCCAAATCCTCTGCTGGCTCGGTAGCCACCTCTGCACCCTCTCCAGCACCTCAATGTCCCTCCTGCAGTGAGGGGTCCAGAACTGGACACAGCACTCGAGGTGCGGCCTCCCCAGAGCTGAGTCCAGGGGAATAATCACCTCCCTGCTCCTGCTGGCCACACTATTCCTGATCCAGGCCAGGATGCCGTTGGCCGCCTTGGCCACCTGGGCACACTGCTGGCTCATGTCCAGCCGGTCATTTATGAACACCCCCAGGTCCCTCTCTGCCTGGCAGCTCTTCAGCCACTAATCACTGCCCTTGCACATTAAAGAGCACTTTTTCTGAGAGTGGAAACAGGATCCGCTCTGTTTCTAAAGCTGTTTGCTTTGGATTTTTCAGCTCTAAAGGCTCTCAGCTGGAGTTTCTCCAGCTGCCAGCAGCTGTCATTGCACACAGGCCACAATGGGAACATCCTGCTATCTGTATATTCTGGTAAACCTTGCACAGTTACTTCTTGAACTCACTAGCTCTATGTCCTCACATCTCCCAATGTTCAAGGAGAGCTCAGATCCTCAGGAACGCCAATGGACAGATATAAACACACTGATTTACCCAGCTGGGCCTTGAAGTAATATTACTGAATGTAACTGCTCCATATGAGCAAATAAAATCTGCTACGATTGCTCCAGCTCTACATAATGAATCCTTCTAAGCTTAAAACCATGATTTCAGCCGCATAAATAGACCGAGAGTTGGGCTGGCAAGAGTCACAGTTAGGATAGGACCAGGGTTTAAGGTTCCAGTTGACAAAGGCTCTGATGCAGGGTTAAAGGTGGATGTTGAAAGTTTTACTGAGGTAATGTTGGCGCTTGTGCCAATATGACATCCCTATCTAATTTTATGTCTTCATCTTACAATCTTAATTACAATCTTAATTCTAAGATTTTTGTTGGGAAAAAGTTCAGGCCAGCAGAGGCTGATGAAGAAAGATCAGTACTGGACTGAGAAGACTTTGCTACATTTAGAGCTGGCATCAAGAGAAGCATTAATCCAACACCAGGGTAAATCCTTCTTTGACTTGTAACACGGTGAACCCTTCCAGCCTCAGGAAAACCAAAAAGAATCACAGAATTGTGCTGGTTGGAGGAAACCTTTAAGATTATCAAAACCAACCGTTAACCCAGCGCTGCCAAGTCACCACTAAACCATGGCCCTTTGTTTGCTACAAATCAAATAAAATAAATCTTACAAGTTCCAAATCATAAAAGAAAAATGATGGTCATCTGACACTTAGTATCTCCCGATCAAAGAGCTTCGTTGCGGGTTGAAGATAACACCACCAACTGAATTTGCAAGAGCATTACGAAGATAATTCATTTAGAATTTATGATTACAAAGATAATTTGTGAATCCAGATTAATTCAGGTATCATGGAAACAGAAGTACAAGAGTGCCTGCAAAGAAATACACGAATACTGAGCTGGATATAGTAAAAAAGCATTTGCAAGAACATTGGAAGAAATATTGACAAAATACACACTCTCATCTTACGGTGAAAAAGAGCACCTAAGAAAAGAATTCTGTAAAAACCACCCATGTGCCTTTGTGCAGGTATACTGATACTAAAAATAAACTAATAATAAAAAAGAGAGAGATAAAACTGTTTCAAGAAATGTATAAAGAACATAAAAAAAAATCTAGATGTCAAAGTTAGCAACCAGTCACTCGAGTTCAACCAGAAAAAAAAAAATCAAAGGTAAAAATACAGCAGTGAGACGATCTGTGTGCTTAAAATAAGACAGGAACCTTTTTTTGTACTGAATTTGGACCTGAACGAGGACTCAATGGAAATAACAGAAGCTACTGCACGTTTTTACACGGTAGTGACGTCAGCACATGCGCTGATGAAACGCTTCAGTGCCCAGCACCCGTAGCTCGGTGTGCCTCGCTTAACCCTCTGGCCCAGGTCAAGAGACTCATGGAATGATGAGCACTCTTGGTCGTGATCCTTTCCAAAGCCAAGATCAAATAAGCACTTCAGTCATTCACATGAACGTGCTGCATCAGTAATACCTAGGAGAATAGGGTCAGAAGCTACTGTGTCTCATTTAAATAAGATTTAACTTAGACTCATAGAATACCAGGTTGGAAGGGACCTCAAGGATTATCTAGTCCAAGTTCTCTGCTTCATTGTGAGGACAATGATACGTTCGTTGTCCCTACTCTGGGAAGTGGTTGTTGTAAGGACTAATCGATGTGCACAATGTATAAGCTAGAACCCAGGAGGTTCCACCTCAACAGGAGGAGAAACTTCTTTGCTGGGAGGGTGACAGAGCCTGGCCCAGGCTGCCCAGAGAGGTGGTGGAGTCTCCTTCTCTGGAGACTTTCCAAGCCCACCTGGATCTGTTCCTGGGTGATCCTGCTCTGGCAGGGGGGTTGGACTTGATCATCTCCAAAGGTCCCTTCCAACCTCTACCATTCTAGGATTCTGTGATGCTGCTAAGATGGAGAAAATCGCTTAAGAAAACTGAATTCCCGAGGGGTTTATGACTATGATTTGCTCACTCAGGGCTTTCATTAAGTAACAACAAAAAGCTACGGAATGTGTTGGATATTAAACCAGGCTTTAAGGAAGGACAGGGTCTGCAAAGTACAACTCTGAGCTATGGACAGTTGTGAAGAATGTAGGGAGGGATGGTTTTCCAGCTGGGCCCAGAAACTGAAGCAGCTGGGAGCGTATTAGGAATTTTTACTTTCTGTTTATTACAAAGCAAACCAAACTGATAATTCCATAAATATGAAATGTATCAGTGAGAAAACAAAACAACGCATTTTACATATTTAGTTACGGTCATGAAGTATATTCTAGCCATAGATGGCTTCCTCATCCTTCCAGTCTGCTGCAAGGATGGGAGTTGTGTACAGTCCTTGGAGAATTCTTTAATATAAATCCCACAGAAGAGGCTCCATAGCCTCACACACAAAATGCTCTGGCAATTCTGACATGTGAGAGCATTCCTGGGCTAAAAAAAAAAAAAGGAATAGAAATTTAACATAGGGAAAATCTGCTAAATTTTGTCCTCTGGAGTAAGTAGGGTTGCTTTAGTTCTACCTAAACCACAGATTTGCTCATTCCGATTCAGAACGGTGGAAATAACTTCCACCCTAATATGCTCAAGCACAGGGCATAAAGCAGAAGGTTCTTCAAGTCTGTTTCACAACACGTGGAGTTGACTTTAAATTAAAAAAAATCAGCATGGCTGACAAGCAAAGCCTATAATTCTTTAGCAGTAGTCATGTAGTGAACCCTGAAGAACCTCATTTATAAACTTGGACGTCGTTATTCTAGCTGCTGTAAAATCAAAAAGAATTGTTCCGGTCAGAGCTTCACGTGCAAGCGTAACGTGAAACACAGCAGAAGGATAGAGAGGAAATAATATCAGAAAATAAATAGGTAATTGGTGCTTATCATGCCAGTGTATTGACTGGTCTGCTCCTGGGAGAAGGCGGCACAGAAAAAGAATGTTAATGACAAACCAGCAAGAAGTTGATGATGTATCTTGGTAAGCAATTACAAGATGCAAAAAAGGTAGAGTAGACAAAAGCCCCTGAGAAATCTAATGAGTAGGCAAAGGAGGCATCACAGGTCAATTGAAAGCAAGAGTCAGTTACTCATTTTTCCCTGCCTTTGACTTGTTAGGTGACTTCAGACAAATCACGCTGGCCAGGATTCCCAGAAGCAACTTCAGTACTACTTGTAAATATCTCGAGACCCTTCAGAATCCCCTGACTTCCAGAAAGCATGTATCTCCCCTTTTATTGGAAAATCAGGTCTCTTCAGGGGATGTATGTTGGACACCAACAAACTCAACTATTTGACCCAAAATCTCAAGCCACTTCTAATATTCTTGGCCTGCACAACATTTCAGTATTGTGTATTAACCAGAGGGATACACTTCCAAATAGTTACCCTGGAAAAAGGGATTAATATGGTAAAGACTACGCCAGATATACAGATAAAGAGGCAAATAAGGCCGATGCCAGATGGCATACGAGGGACAAATGCAAGTGAGTCCAAAGATCACATGCAGTAAACTTCCCAGCTATAGCTGAGACTTTGAATCTGTTTATCCCATCAAGTAAAACACATTGTTTCCCAGGGAATCAGAGAAGAACAGAACTGCAGTTCTCTGGTCACATCAGGAGATCAATAGAGGTGAGAGAAGATTTGGGTTTTATAGCTTGTGCCATCCTAGGGAGTCAGCGCCACGTGAACGTCAAAGAAACTCTTTTCTATGCTATCCCTCTATCTTGCTTTGAAACTAAATGCTGGAGAAGATTGCTGCACATTAATTATGTTTCTCATAGGAGTAATAATAGACTAATATGCAAAGTCACAGTATTACCAAAGCCATCGCAGCTAAATTATAAGCAAAGTCTCTTTTATTAGCGACTAGGTCTCAGAACAATTCCCCTGTCTCTTCTGCTGTGAGAGCAGCTTACAAAGTCCAACAACCGAGCGCCTCGTCATCTACCCATAAACTAATAAATCCTCAGATCTCAAAGGTGCCTCTGCTGCCATGTTCACATGATGGGGAAACTTAATCCCCAATCCATCACTGAGACCTCAGGCTCAGGAAGGACCTCCCATCCCAAAATAACCAAAAGGATGACACCTAGCAGAGCATCTTCCATCAGATCTCCTTACACACAAAGGAGTATCGCTACCCCACAGGTCCCCTGTGATGTGACTTGGTCCCCTGCATTACAAGAGCAGGCAGCTCTGGGGACTGGATGAATTGTTTTACTTTGTCGAACTCCACACGGGATTTTGCCACCACATTTTAAAAGATTCCTCTTTCATTTCAATAAACACTTGCCCTTCTTCAGGAGCACAAATCTCAATCTTTTCACAACGAGCAACACTGATAGGAAAAGACTGGTACAAAGTGGCACCAAGAATGAAAACAAGATAGTTAACTGCACTCCACCAACTTGTTGCTCCTCGATCTCAGGAATTTCCTGGGCTTGCACCTGGGATGACATTTACCTGAATTACCTTAGGGAGAGCGAGGAGATGATCCATCAGATAGCTGAGTGACTCACTGCCAGCCAGGGTGATTCAGTAAAAAGTCAGCCTTATACCATACCTAGGCAACATGACGGCTTCATCCTACTGCTAATGAAGTCAACATCAAAAGTCCCCTGAACTTCAAAGTGTCAGGGAGGAGGCTTTTACTCTAGGATGTTTAGCAATGTCTCATGAGGTACCCAAACAACACCTCAGCTACTGAAAGACACCTCTGCCGTAGTCATTAATAACACAGACCGCTTAGAATGTCATTTTACTGCAAGTCTACAGCTGTTGACATTTTGGTCATGGGGTAACATACGGTGGAACACAACAGGAGGTCCATAAAGGTCCTGGTGTTCTGCAGAAGCAGCTATGAAATGCCAATGCAATTAAATAAATGTATCTACTGGCTTTATTTCATACAGCAGCACGTTAAAACAAGGGGATGAGAAGGTTTGGAAAGAACATTGTGTAACTTTTTTTTTTCCCCTCTAGCTATTTTTGCCTCTTTCTGCTGCTTCTGTAACATATTGGGTGAATCTGTGCGCAGATTTTCCTTGCATCCCTGCGGCTGATTTGACTCGATCGTTATCTACAAGATGAGACGCCTGTGCTGATTATTAAGTCTAGCTGCAGGGCTTGAAATCATTAATTAAAATATAGATGAGATAAAAGGAAAACACCAGCAACTGCATCACCGTCTCTAGAAAGGACGATTTAATTCTCCGTCCTACGAGCTGGAGGTTTACCACCCTTATCAAGAAGGTAGGAAGCGCTTAGAACGAAATAAAAGATTAGGGCAGCCCTCTTATCTACTCTGCCATCAGAAGAGCAGTTATCGGTGAAAAGTTTCCGTGAGGGTGAGTAACCAACAGTGAAAAAAAAAAAAAAATCACCCAACCGACCTGAAACGCCTTTCTCGAGGCAATGGCACCACCTGCAGATCTTACTGGGAGCAACGGCGGAGCAGGGAGCGAGCAAGGTGGGCAGCACTGGAAGCACTGGGCTCAGGTAGAGCTGGGTTTTAATTCCCTCCTGGTCTAAGAAATCCTCCTGTCTCCATCTTTGCCACACCAGACATAATCCCAACCATTTCCGTGCCTTCCCGGGTATTACTTCTCCCATCCTCTTCTCGCGCAGTTGCTTCCCAGCCTTTCACCCTTGTCCCAGCTCCTCTCCATCCTATTTATCCAGTTTAAGATACTATTTCCTCCCCAGCTGCATCCCACCAGACAGCTAGAGATGGGGGACCATAGGGTAGGAGCACTCCACTCACCCCTGGGCTTTCTTGCACTTTGCAGGTACTTCTCGAGGTCCCCAAAAAAGTGACAACACCCCACTGAGCAACACCACCATTTAGCAGTTTAGCTAATTAAAAATTGAGCATTGTTTGCTCAACCAATAAAGAGCCAATTGATGAGTGATTAACAGCTGGTGACTGATAATTAGATGAAGTTAAATAATTACATTAAATACTCTCAACCCCTAAACTGGGCACAGTCAGCACTCAAGGATAAAGCCTTTCTGGATACAGCGTGGAAAAAAAAAAAAAAATCAATTTTCTTCTCCTGGAGTCTGGCAGAGGAGATCAAGCTTTGCTTCACCCAAATAGGTTCCCATATTCCCAAGCCAGCTTTGCTCAGTTTTTCTCCACCATTACTGCTTTCAAGGAATGCAAGTTACTTTTTGAAAAGGTGTCTATCAGAAGCTTTACTGGGATTGGGAACTGAGAGGGATGAGCTGAGGGGAACAAGTGAACCTGAGTGAGGTTTTTCCCTTTTTTTTGACAGGACCAGTCATCGATGTTTTTTTGATGTAGGGAATAAACCTGTTACCAAATCAATGTAACATCTTCTCTATACACCCTAAAAGTTGCTCTATTTGCTCCTGTCCTGGCCAGAGCGGGGATGGCCTTAGTTCCCATCCTCTTCCTCCAGCCCACAGATGTTTCTTCCTTCTTTCCTTTGGGAAGAACTGAGCAATGAATGACTCGTCTTGGCTTTCAGTTGCTTGCAACCAGCCCCCACACTGTTAAATTCAAAGAAGACCTTATATATATATATATATTTATTAAAAAGCTCTGGAAGGAAAAAGGAAGACGTGGTCTGAGTGCTTCTGCAATGTCATTAACATTAAAACAAAAAAAGGAGGAGATGAAACAGTCAAACAGTCACCAAACTTTAAAACAAAAAAAGGAGGAGATGAAACAGTCAAACAGTCACCAAACTTTAAAACAAAAAAAGGAGGAGATGAAACAGTCAAACAGTCACCACGATCAGGATCTGTTGCCTGGGAAATCATTACAAGCTAGCAAAAAAAAAAAAAAAAATTCCTTGGAAACAACAAGTTTAGAAGCCAGAAGGAAGTTGCGCAACCGTCAGTGGTGAAGGCAGCAGTTTTCATAACACAGCAACAGGCTAGAGACGTGACCTGAGCAAGAACATCTCATCAAGATGTGTTTGAAATCCTTCTTATTACAGCCCCTGGTTACTAATTGAGCTCTCTGGGCTGCAGGTGGTCAAACTGCATTAACTCCTGGGATTGCTATCACTGAGTATTTTCCTTTTTATAATGCTTAAAAGTCCTTGAAAGGGATTACCCTATGAAGAGGGTAATTATTGTTTTCTCTGCTTGACAAGCCAGAAAAATGAGATATGGAAACTTTAACTGATATATGCAAAATACTCCATGTTGTAATTAGAAGATCAGAGCTCCTACCTTCGGGGTCAAGCTGTTAAATTACTTTATGTTTATATATTATGCAAATTGGATTATTTTTAAAGAAAATTGAAAATGAGTCTCGACTCCTGAATTTTCCTTCTGGTTGCGTCACTGGTCTATTTAACAAAATGCAAAAGGCAGATGTAAATCAAACCACACCTGCTTCACACTTACAACTGCAGCCTTTAATCAGCCGATGACTATGAAGCTTCCCGAGTTGCTATGATGAAAAATATTTAGCAGCAACTGTCATTGCCATTATATAAACTTATATATTTATACAGAAGTATGAACGTCAAAGAATTGGGAAGTTTACGCAGGAGTGACAAAGCAGAAGGAAATGGTCGAGGGACTTTACAGAGTTTGTCACTCTATCGAGATATGGTAAGTGTGGGAGATGTATTTCTGATTTTGCCTGGAAACAAAGCACATCCTGCTCCCTCCACCTATTGCACTGCAAGATTTTGAGCAACGTGAATGAACGTTCTGTTCGATGAGCAGCGGCACGAGTTTCAGTTGCTACGGGTGGTGGGAAAGATTCACAACGCTCTCCATTCAGTTACACCTCTGATCACAGGACAACGTGTAATTTCTGTTCTCTTTTCTTCTCTAGGAAGTATAGAATAGATGGACTACTTGGATATATTACTGTCTTCCATAAGACCGTGACAAATATCTGCCTTTTTGTAATTTATTTTCTCATCTTTATTAGAAGAATTATTATTAGAATTCTGTACTAGCTCTTTTTTTTGATCTGCGGTGTAATTAATCGGGCTGACACAGTCTGTCAGCACCTGTAACGTGTTATCTTTTGAAAAAGACACAGCACATACTTGTCACAGTCTAGAGCTCCAGCGTGTTTGTGCCTCTTGTCACCTGAGCCCATCTACAGAAATTCCAGGCTCTGTGAACTTGCATCACTGTCAACCTGGGGGGCATTTCTGACAGAAAAAGCACCCTTTGGGCAAACCCAGGAAGAGCTGAGCATCATCAGAGGCAAGGTAAAAGCTGCTCTGACGTGTGACTTGGATAAGCACGGCACATGGGTTGTTTTTTTTTTTTCGCAAATCTAACACGCAGAGTCACCAAGAGCAGATGCTGAGATGACTGCCAGGATTTTACAGCATTAGCAAATGTAGAAGTCGACGTTGGCTAACATCAGATCTTCTGATCTACGGCAGTAAGGGATCTCAGTGTCCCCACAAAGACACACAGGAGGACAGGGAAGGAACTGCAGACTTGTGGTGATTATTTCTCACCAGTCAATCACCAAGACGAGGGTAAAGAGCCACCGTGAACACCATAACTGCAAGGTCTGTGGTGATGACTGATGTCCACAGACACTCAGGGTGGGAAGCTCTATACTGATGATTATGACTCAGGAGGAACTGATTTTTTTTTTCTTGTGAGTCGGCTTAATGATAACATAAAAGTAAATATCGTAAAGACTGAGAGAGGCAACAAAAAGATTATTGATCTCAGGTGAAGCCTTTCACTGTGATCAGCATCCCAAGGAGGAATTCAAAGCTCTACAGACAAGGAATTCTTCTTAGCAGAATAAAACACAAACATATTTTTGCCAGGTTTTCTGCCCTGTAGGTAATCTGCAATCAAAATGTAAGAAGTGGGGGCCTTCCAATAGTTGTGGGCAGCTGGAGATTTCTTATCAAAAGGGCCTCTAAGTGCAGTCACACTGCCCCTTGTTCTAGGGCAAACGACAAGAGCAGCTTCTGGGCAGCGCACGCAGTGGTGGGACAGAAACTCCTGGTGCTGCATGTCCTACAGATGCCAAAAATTTGGCTCTGCCTCATTTAGCAGATCACCAGCATCATTCTTCAGTGTGGTATCAGAGCAGGTCATTGCCCACACAACAATACAGAATTAGGAGGAATTGAGTATTTTATCCTGAGGGCTCCAGTGCTGAGAAGTACGATCGCTTTCCATGCAGGAGCAGGGACAGAGCTCCTTAGGCAGAACACCTAGCGCAGTCTGGGGAGCGACTGTCCATGGTTATGTGTGACTTTGAGTTAGCAACTAGGGATACTACAGGAAAATCCAGTGACAATTATATTCCTTTACCATAGAATCACAGAATTCTAGAATGGCAGGGGTTGGAAGGGACCTCTGGAGATCATCGAGTTCAACCCCCCTGCCAGAGCAGGAGCACCCAGGGCAGGCCACACAGGAACAGATCCAGGTGGGCTTGGAAAGTCTCCAGAGAAGGAGACTCCACCACCTCTCTGGGCAGCCTGGGCCAGGCTCTGTCACCCTCACACCAAAGAAGTTTCTCCTCCTGTTGAGGTGGAACCTCCTGGGTTCCAGTTGGTGCCCATTGCCCCTGGTCCTGTCCCAGGCACCACAGAAAAGATCCTGGCCCCTTCCACTTGACCCCCACCCCTCAGAGATTTGTAAACCTGAACAAGATCCCCTCTCAGGCTTCTCTTCTTCCAGACTAACCAGCCCCAGGGCTCTCAGCCTTTCCTCACAGGAGAGATGTCCCACTCCCTTCAGCATCCTCATAACCTCCCTTGGACTCTCTCCAGTATTTCCCTGTCCCTCTTGAACTGGGGAGCCCAGAACTGGACACAGCACTCCAGATGTGGCCTCACCAGGGCAGAGTAGAGAGGGAGGAGAACCTCCCTTGACCTGCTGGAAAATACAAGCTGCAAATAAGCAATAAAAAAGCACATAGAGCCGCGCTGGCAATTTGCATTCTCCGAGGAGAACATGATGTACTGCTATAAACACCTTCATGGTAGGTAGTTAGTGCCGCCCAAACAGAGCAATGAGTTAAACATGGCCTAAATTAGAGCCTGCAATTCGTGCCAACACAGAAATCAGCCCCAGAGCTGGCGTGGGGATAGTGATATGAAAGTACCACCTATACTAGTGGTAAAGGTGCTAAAATTTATTTCAGAAGTTCAGATAACATTGTCTCAGCAAAAGCATTTTTGCCTCCTTTTAAGACTATCAGTTGCCTCCACTTGGCCTGTTACTGGTGTGCTGGTGAGGCAAGGGGAGAATGGGGATTGCAAACCTGGCTGATCGCTCTCTCCCCTGCATCGGCCACCGCAAAGGGACCCATTCTTAACCCTGAAGCCATTACTGTTACATTTCAGCAAAAATATTGTAAATATTTAGACAGTTACAGTGCAGGCTATCCTCTGAGTAAAAAAAAAAAAAGATAGCCCTTCTAAATGGCCAGTAAATTAATGACACTAATAAAAAAGCTTATTACAAAAGTTAAATTGGGGATAAACACTAAAGAAGCACAGAGAGTGAGTGAGATGTGCTTGTTTAATGATTTTTATAGAATCATAGAATCATTCAGGTTGGAAACAACCTTCAAGATCATCAAGTCCAACCATCTACCAAACATTATCATAACTGTTTAACCACGTCCTGAAGCGCCACATCCACACATTTTTTGAACACCTCCAGGGATACTGATTCCACCCCCTCCCTGGGCAGCCTGTTCCAAGGCCTCATCACTCTCTCAGGAAAGAAATTTTTCCTAATATCCAACCTTTTATATGCTTTGCTTCCCTCCCATAAGAGGGGCCGCAGAGCCCAGGGCACCCTCCTGAGCTCCGCCTCCTGCTCCTGGCTTGTCACTAGAGGGCAATGAAGGCTGAAGGTGATTGCAAAGCCTCGGCTTCCTCAGAACTCCTTTTTTTCTAACTAGTATCACGGAATCACAGCATGTTTTTAGTTGGAAGAGACCTTCAAGATCATCTAGTCCAACCTTCGAGCAAACCCTGCAAGCCCACCACTAAACCCTGTCCCTCAGCACCAGGTCCACACTCCCATTTAAATCCCTCCAAGGATGGTGACTCCACCGCTGCCCTGGGCAGACTATTCCAAGGTTTGATAACCCTTTCAGTGAAGAAACCTTCCCTAATGTCCAGTCTAACCCTCCCCTGGTGCAGCTTGCAGCCATTCCCTCTGGTCCTGTCACACACCACCAGAGAGAAGAGACTGCCCCCTCCTCGCTCCAACCCCCTTTCAGGGAGTTGTAGAGAGCGAGGAGGTCTCCCCTCAGCTTCCCCTTCTCCAGACTGAACAACCCCAGCTCCCTCAGCCGCTCCTCACAGGACTTGTGCTCTAGACCCTTCACAAGCCTCGTTGCCCTTTTCTGGCCCCGCTCCAGCACTTCTATGTCCTTCTTGTAGTGAGGGGCCCAGAACTGAACGGACTATTCAAGATGTGGCCTCACCAGTGCTGAGCCCAGGGGGACAATCACCTCTCTATCCCTGTTTCTAATCCAAGCTAGGAGGCCATTGGCCTTCTTGACCACCCGGGCACACTGCTGACTCAGATTTAATCGACTATCGATCAACACCTCCTGGTCCTTTTCCAACTTGCAGCTTTGCAACCTCACATCCCCAAGCCTGTAGCTTACCGTGGGGTTGTTATGACCCAAGCGCAGGACCCGGCACTTGGCCTCATTGAACCTCGTACAATGAACCTTGGCCCAATGATCTAACCTGTCTAGGTCTCGCTGGAAAGCCTCCCTACCCTCTAGCAGATTGACATGCTCACCCAGTTTGGTGTCATCTGCAAATCTACTGAGGGTATACTCGATCCCCTCATCCAGATCATTAATAAAGATATTAAAGAGAACAGGCCCCTCTAATTTAGGCCATGTTTAACTCATTGCTCTGTTTGGGCGGCACTAACTACCTACCATGAAGGTGTTTATAGCAGTACATCATGTTCTCCTCGGAGAATGCAAATTCCCAGCGCGGCTCTACGTGCTTTTTTATTGCTTATTTGCAGCTTGTATTTTCCAGCAGGTCAAGGGAGGTTCTCCTCCCTCTCTACTCTGCCCTGGGGAACACCACTTGTGACCAGATGCCAGCCAGGTTTAGCTCCGTTCACTCCCACTCTTTTGGCCTGGCCATCCAGCCAGTTTTTTATCCAGCACAAGGTGTATTTGTCCAAGCCTTGCACCATAAGCTTCTGAAGGGGCATGCTGTGGGAGACAGTGTCAAAGGCCTTACTAAAGCCCAGATAGATAGACAATATCCACAGCTTTTCCCTCATCTACCAGGCTGGTCACCATGTTGTAGAAGGAGATCAGGTTAGTCAGGTAGGACCCTAGACGTTTCCAATTTTGAGCCCTTTTTGCTTTACTGGAGAAAACAAAGCGCGTTTTGACAACAACATGATTTGAGGCCTAAAGCAAAGGTGACAGATTCAAATGTCTTTGGGCTGTGAAAGGGCTACCAGGAGACTGTGAGAATCAGCAAGAGAATTCAGGGCTAGCACCTTACCTGGGGGACCAATCCTGAAGTGTTTCCACTTGTGAGCCCTTTTTGCTTTACCAGAGAAAATAAAGCACGTTTTGACAACACGGTTTGAGGCCTAAAGCAAAGGTGACAGATTCAAATGTCTTTGGGCTATGAAAGGGCTACCAGGAGACTGTGAGAATCAGCAAGAGAATTCAGGGCTAGCGCCTTACCTGGGGGAGCAATCTTTGGATGTTTCCAATTTTGGTCTTTTGGTCTCCATGCCTGTCCCAGCTGCTGCTTGGTGAAGCACGTACAGGCCACCCGTGGCCATGAGATGAAGAAAAGTGACCTTCTCCTCTTCAGGGACAGCTTGGTCATGGCTAAGCCCAAGTGAGATATCTTTCAGTATCATACTGGAAGATAAGAATGGGAAAAGTCGTATCACTACTGAGTTGTGTGTATATATAAATATATGTATATTTACACATCCATGATTAGGTCTATGTTTATATCTTGACTTCTAGTTCACAAACTTGGCATTTTTCCCCAGTAAGCTCTGCACAAGTGTGGGAAAAGAATAGAGAACTTGTTATCCAAAACGTGGTTATTCTAGAGCACTCTGCAGATATTCATGGGCAGTTTAAGGAGAAGAAAAAATCTAGAAAACATCTTTTTGTAAAAGTACATTTCATGCTAAATAGCAATGGTTTGGCACCTTCTCATTTAAAATCCTTCTCTGCTTTTATTTGCCCTTTCCTTCATTCAGAGTTGAGTGAAACATAATTTCATCTGTCTAAACAACATCAGTACAAATACCAAGGCCTTATAATCTTGCAAAAAACTTCACTTACAGAAAACATTAATTTTATGTTTCTGAGTAGCACAAACTGATTTCAAATGGCCCAATAATACACAAATTGAAGCCTGTCTGTAATTTCATGAGTCATGTTCTGCAGAGTTATTCACCAGCCAAAATCTCTGCTGGACCATAACAGAGGAAAACTGATGAACAGGAGAAACTTTTTTTTTTTCCCCAGCAAAGATAATGATTAGATCAGTTCTTTCTATTAATAAATATTGTTGGGTTTCTGTGGTTTTACAATAGGGTAATGGCTTGAAGAGGACTCACAGATCTCATTTCCATAGTGAATCTGCACTGAAATTTCTGTGAACACTTCAAACTTACTTTTTTATTTTACGTTAACTTTTTTTGCTTTTAATTAAAAAGCTTTAATTTTTATTTTAAAATAAATTTAATAAATAAAGTTAGCTGAATCTCACCATGATGCATAGCAATTTGAAGCCAAATTCTTGCACTCCAGCAACCTAATCCTTCTGACAATCAAATCAGCCTTGCCAACGGCAGAGCTCTTGAGGAAATAGTCACAGAGTGATTATATGAACTAGGAGCTCACAACTAATGACACCAGAGAAGATTGTACTGATAGTGACATCACACACACTCATCCTCGATCACATGGTACTTTTACAAGCAGTTTCAAGTCAGTGCAATCACAACGAGAAATGACACCCATGACTCCCGTGACACAGAATCATAGAACCGTTTCAGTTGGGAAAGACCTTTAAGATCAAGTCCAACCATTAACTCAGCAGGTTAATGCCAGGTCACCACTGAACCATGTCCCTCAGCAGCACACCTACAAGTCTTTTAAATACCTCCAGGGATGGGGACTCCACCACTTTGCAGCCTGTTCCAATGCTGCTCATTGGGTAGTAATTCTTTTCTCGTCAGGGTCGATGCTCTAAGTTGAGCGTCAAAGGCAGCCCCAGAAAACCACGCTGCAGTACATCCAGAATGTGGATGATGATGGTGACGAGAGCTCTGGAAGCCAAGAAGAACTCCTGTGTGGGAAAAGCAAAATAGCAAAATTCAAAATACACACAAACACGCACATCTAGACACACGTGCCCGCTATGCAGTCGTGAGCTTACGGTCATGGTCAGCAGTGTCACCACCCAGGGTATCCGTGTGTGATTGGCCTGTAGCCCAACAGGCTGTCCTGGATATTCCACTGAGGACAGCAAGGCGTGACTGAGCACGGCAGATGATTGACTCCAAAAGAGCCACCAGGAACCACCGACAACCCCAGACATATGGGCAGAAGGTTTATCTACTATCAGGGGCGATGGATCCACAAGTTCTTGAACAGAGCTAAACGTGCCACTTTATAGCCCTCGACTCTGTGGTTGCTGGATCACCAGTACCAGCTGAAAAGGGGTGTTGGGCAGCTGAGGTGATTCTCCCGCTCGCATTAAATTGTGAGAGTTTAATGCAAGGAAAGCCTCATCAGCCTGAGCATTCAGCCTCTGACAAGCAAAAGGACTGATCTGCTCAGTATTTTATGCTCTCGCTCCCCACTCCACATTTTATCAGCTGAATTTTAAAGCAATTCCTGCCTTTCCCTTACTCAATGAGGTGATATTTGTAGGTGTGGTTGTTGCACAGGATCACTTTGAACCACACAGAAACCGTTGAGCGTGTGAAGGTGATCCCATCAAATGACTTTTGAGCAGGAGACACAGCATAGCTGTGTTCTTGCTGGGAATGCTCTTCTCATCAAAAGCAGGAGCCAGAAAACTGAGCCCACTGAATCATGACACCTGACAACCTGGGCGAACAACAAAACTGTTCTACAGATTAGGAAAGAAACATGTGATGTAAGGTATCCAGGTTTCCAGCACCAACGAACAGAAAAATTCTGTGAAAAGGGAGTAGACGAGTCAAAATTTCCACCGTTTCTCTCTGCTACCTTCCGCTTCCAGGACACCAAACAAGCAAAGCAAGAGAACTGGTAGAAATATGGAAAAGATCTGATTTAACTCATTAGTGTCCATCTATTTTTAAAGGTCTTTTTATTAAAAATCTCAACAGATGCCATTCAGAAACGAAGGTGGCCACGGCTGGCAACGTCCATGTACCGCTCCACTCAACGGCGTTCAGTATTTTACTGAAACTGATGAATAGCAGCTGAGTTTTTTTTTAGCAGCATCATTTCTCAGCTTCACCCCTAACCTGTTTCACTTCTCAGCAGTCAGATGGATATTTTTCTTTTTGGGTCATTCTTTTAAAAATAAATCAATATTAAATCTGAATATACATCAACAGGTTTAGCACTATCATAACAATAGAAGGGAAGTGGCCCAGAGCTAAACATGAAAGAGTTGAGCACAGAAACAGAAACTTGAGCAATTGTGGGAAAGGACTTCAGATGCAGGCTGGGAGGGTGAACTCAGATGAATGATAAATTTACTTTCAGTGGCCTTCCCATGGTGAGTTTAAGTAAGTGAGCTGGTTCTGAAGCCAAGGTTACGACTTATTCGAAGTTACAGGAGAAGAAATCTGCCAGAGGAAAAACTGAATCTGTGGTAGAGAATTTGCCTCCTTCTCTAGAACAAAAGCTGGAGTTTTTTTCCTACATTGGGTACAGTAAATGCCATTACTAAAAACACAGTAGCTTTTACTGGTAGTAAAGAAGGAAACCGAGAGGCAGGGTGTAAAATGTAACATACATTATGGGAAAATGATGACACACAAAACTCGAGAAAAAGCACATTCTCCTCGCCATGTGAAAGTGTTTGCGCTTTTGATTCACCTTTATCTTCTTTCTAGAGAAAAGCACGTGGAAATCGCATGGAAAAAGGAGTGATGCTGCCAGAACGTGCTGATGAACCAGAGCTGTGTCTCAGTGATGTAACAAATAGGTGTTAGAGTCATAGACTGGGAGGGGTTGGAAGGGACCTCTGGAGATCATCCAGTCCCACTCCCCTGCCAGAGCAGGATCACCCAGGGCAGGCCACACAGGAACAGATCCAGGGGGGGTTGGAAAGTGTCCAGAGAAGGAGACTCCACCACCTCTCTGGGCAGCCTGGGCCAGGCTCTGTCACCCTCACAGCAAAGAAGTTTCTCCTCCTGTTGAGGTGGAACTTCCTGTGTTCTAACTTACACCCATTATTTCTTGTTCTATTGCTGGGCACCACTGAAAAGAGCCTGGTCTCTTCCACTTGACCCCCACCCCTCAGATATTTATAGACATGAAGAAGAGCCTCTCTCAGCCATCTCCTTTCAAGGCTAAACAGCCCCAGTTCACTCAGTCTCTCTTCACAGGAGAGATGTTCCAGTCCCTTCAGCATCCTTGTAACCTCCGCTGGACTCTCTCCGGTATTTCCCTGTCTCTTTTGAATTGGGGAGCCCAAATCTGGACACAGTATTCCAGGTCTCATACAGAACATATAATTTTGTCTCATTATGGTCTTTCTGGCCCCCCTCCCCATTCATATCCAAATTAAATTTCTCTATTTGGGCTCCTTTCTGTTTTAATACACCTGTTTTTTTCTCTGCTCTTTTTTTTTTTTTAAATTGTCCCTTAACTCCTTTTCATCCAAGGCTTCCTATCACTAAAAAGGGACTAGCAAGACTTACCTTTGTAAACTGTTTGGAAAGTGCTGGTAACATTACTGCTTAGCAATAGCAATTTGCAGTGCATTTCTACTGAGCCAGATAAGGATTCTGTAGTTTTTATTAGATGTAAAGCAATCATTTGAGCAAATATTAATAAGGAATGTTAAATTAATTCTGCAACAGTTTCCTGGTAATTGGACTAGTTATAATAGATGTTTTGCTTTATTCAACTTTTTTTTTTTTTTAATTGAAATTAATTAGGTTATAGGATTTTTCTTCTCTTTTTATATTGAATCAGAAAATTCTTGGGAGAGTGTGGCTTCTACAAGATGAGGCAAGTCAGTTTATTAGCCTGGGGTGACAACCTTGGTAAACTCACTGTGTGCACTTCCTTTTACTTTACTGAAAACCAAACATGTCACAGTCCCCTATTTAGATCACAAAAAAGTACAAAAGTGAGACAGAGAAAAGGAACAATTGGTAACGGGGAAATGTTTACAAATCTTACTGTAAAGTATGATTTGGAACTCTTTGTACTACAGCTTTCATACAGCTGTATTAAGATGTAATAAAGATGGAAATAACTTACGTTTTGAGAAGGATGTCAGTTGAATAAAAATCTATAGATTACCAGAATTTGCTTGGTTTCATTTCTCAAAGCCCACTGAGAACTTTTCCACACTAAGAACCACTAAGGAAATGCTCCTGTAAATAATAAAATCCTGTCAACTGAAAGGAAATAAACCCCACAGATTTGTTTTCTTGTCATTAATCTACCTTGAAGATTTTTCACCGGTCATTTTCCTGACCCCGGCAGCAAGCTTCTTGGTCTGAGGGGTTTTTTTTTGGGGCGGTTTTCATTTTTGTTTTATTGTTGTTGTTTTTTTTTTAATGGGAAATACAACCAGAAAGTGATCTTGGAACTGATCATAATGTGATCTTTTTATCTTGACCTCCAGCCACGTGGAATTAGAACCTTGATCTATGGTGCCTGAGTAACCCGTAAAGAGCTGGAGCCCTAACCTGTTAATGAATTGAGTACTACTGGAGTAAAAAATGATAAAAAAATACCAGCGGAGCGATTTCAGTTTCAGTTTCTTTTCAATGCAGTCACCCATCGGGTTTCTGAAGTAAATGGGTGCAATCCATAACCTTTTGGTACAAAAAATGGTTCAAAAGAGACTAGATAGTTATTGGCAGATTGGAATATAATGCCTGTTGGAATCAGAAAGCACAGAACGTTTGGAAGGAGAAAACACAAACCAATGAAACTCCTCACTGTGGATAAGCATCGAGTGTCTAAAGCAGCTGCTGAGGTGGGATGGAGATCCCGTGGTCCGTGTTGTGCTGACACGGAATGTGGAGTGAGAGCAGGTGTGGTCCAGACCTCCATCCTCCGGCTTATCCCAGTAGTTGACTGTTCCCTGCAGAAGGGAATGTGGCACTGGCCTGTTCCCAGCAGAAGCCATCAAGGCTCCTCAGGAGATGTTCTGTGCACCTGCTCAGCACACGTAACAGTTTGCCTACGGTCCCATCCCCACACTTTACACCTTGAGAGAAAACTGCACATTAATAGGAAACTGAAGTATAAATGTGGGCCCTGTGAGTGTGGGAAGAGAATTCCACACCAAATCCTAGGGATGGGTTTGTTCTCCTCGCCCTCCCAGAAGGGGCACCTTTTGGTAAGACTTGTGCCTTGGCTCTGCTGAGTGTGTCTGTTCGTCTGTTTGTTATATCCGGGGAAATTACTGGTATTTTGAGCTATATAATGATTTCTGCAGTTTAGTATCTAGATCACCGGCAATCTTAAAGAATCTGTGTCTGTTGCAAGTGTAAATAAACCGTGTTATCTGTGAATCTGATCGCTTCTAGTGAGTGCAACCAGACCGAGAGCATAATAGAGTGTTCGTGCATCTGGGGTCGGATCTATAACCATGGGAAAGCTGTGCTATCCGTGCATCCGACTGCTCTCTTTCAGGGAACCGGACCTACAGCATCCAGGCTGTCTGTGAATCTGGCGTTGGACCTGCAGCCACAGTGGGCAAGCTATTCGTGACTCTGCCTACTAACCCGACCTAAGTGTGGTCTGGAGTCAGACCTATAGCGACCCATCTGAAGTGGGGTAGCTATGAAGAGGTCAGTCCAGCCACCCCCAGCCCCTCTAATCTCTGAGGACCGGCTAGAACGCAAGGGGGCTTTTCTCTTACTAAATTTGCCCCCCACACACACACACTTCACACAACAATTGCCTTAGGTTGAGTCGTGATAAACACAAAATAAACGACAGCCCAAGCTCACTGAGTATCTACAGCTCCAGAGTTAACTCCAAAAACGAATTAGCACTCTGAATAGAATGAGGGACTTGAGTGAACACACAGACTGATGAACTGTACCATCTAGATTTCATCAGTATGTTGTATCAGTTTTGTATTATTTCAGCAAAGACTGTACAGCAGACACCGTGTCCGCGCTCACAAGCGTCAGCTAACGACACATGACCAGCTCCTACGATTGTAATAATTTATTTTTTTTTTAATTTCTATACAATATTTTATAATACCATGTAAATACAGTTTTTACTCTGGAATGTTTGTATGAAAATGTTCTTTCTTTTAAAAGCTTTTGTCGTTAACTTTCAATGAAAATCTGTATTTACATGGAAATGACACACTGAAGCAACTCTGTATGTGGCAACAACCCCAGCGAGTACCTGAGGTGGACAGATCACCAGGAATGCAAATTAACAACCTGTCCTCACAAAGATCCCAAATTACAGACACACAGGACTGGCCTTGCCCTGGCAAACAGCACAGGAATAAGAAATAGCTCTAAGAAAAAACTGAACCCAAGAAAAACCCAAAATGCTGAGAGTGAACTGGAAGTTATCTCCCCATTTATTCGTTTTTAATCTTGCTTTCTGTTTGCTGTCGGTTATGGGAAAGGAGGAGAAGGTGTTCCAGCTTTTCTGCAATCGTGAGCTGCATCTGAGTAAGCAGAGCTATTTTTAAACCACCACGGTGCAGTAAAGCAGCCTCGTAACTGCAGAGTCATGCACAGCACGGGGGCACCGCTTCTCTCGGTTTGCTGTCTCACGCCAACGGGAAAGGCAAACAAACAGCATCCGATCGGTTCGCAAGAGTCTCCGACGAAGTCTCCGTTTCCGACTCTGTCCTTACCCACACCAAAATGTTCTCTGAAATTTTCCTCTTAGTTGCAGGAACACGGTTAACCCCGGGTTCAGCCTGATCTCTTTCGGGGTTGAGAAAATTTCACGAAGTCACGGGTCCAGCTGTGACAGTTCTTTCCTGGCTGACACATCAAGGACCGAACCGGGGACCTCCAGAACAAGAAACGTGACAGTCTCGAGCACTGAACCCTGATACCTCAAACTCCTGTCTTACAGCTGTTGCTTTTTCTTGATTGGCACACGGACTTAAATATGCCCTGTGCTTCAGTACACAAATACAACTGAAAACAAAGCTCAGAATAACACAAACTGGAACAGGCTGCCCAGGGAAGGGGTGCAGTCACCATCCCTGGAGGGGTTTAAAAAACAAGTCGATTGAGCACTTGAAGCTGTGGTCTAGGGGTTAGGGATGCTGGGATGAAGGTTGGAATAGATGATCCTGGAGGTCCTTTCCAACCATAGTGATTCTATGATAGAAATCAAACACCGCCTCAGCTCTACACACCTCAATTTCCCAGTAAGCATCTAGAAAGCGACGTCCCTGGTTATTATATAGACACTAAGTAGCCCAACTGTTGTCCATAAACCCATATAACATAAGAAGAGATACTCAACTGAACAACACCATGACCCACAGATCCGTAAGCTGAGCGCATCCAAGTAGAGAAGTTCCTTACAGAGGCGTGCTGCGGGAGCCCACCGTCATTTATGGAAGGCTATGCACACGGCAGGACGTCACTGTGTATATTCTGACCTCCTAACGTGAGGTATTGATGTTTGGCATCAGCTTTTAGAATTTTAAATGGAAACACTAGAAGAGCAACCGCAATAAAGGTTGCTGATTCCCTCAGAATACACAGGCTAATCGTTTCCAAGCGTACGGCAAATTTTCAACTTGCCCTTCTCCCCAGCGTAGCGCAACACACGGATTCTAAACTAAAAGCAACAGCAGACACGCAGCAAGTAAAATAACCCAAGCTTTTCTCGAGGAAAACATAATAGAGCCGGTGCCATAAGGTCCTTTTGGTTACTCTGTGCTACCAGCAGCAGCTCAGCTGCTATGCTAAGCAAGCTCCTTACAAAGACTTGTGGAGTTACTCCGTTACGAAGCTAGTTTGCTCCTGCACCCTCATCTCCCGATTACTTCTGGGGTAGCATGCTCCCGAGTGTCTTTTGGGGATAAAATGACTACATTTTTAAGAGCATAGTTTTATTAGCTCCATGGTGAGACAATATGCACATCACTCTGTTAGTATTTTTCCTCTTCCAGCAGCTTCCTCCCTAGCAGGCTCTTGTGAAGGAGGAGCGAGCTGAAAGGAGGAGTTAAACGGCCAAAACCGTGCGCTATGTGCCTCAGGCTATAAACACAGAAATCTGGAGGATACAAAAGCAGCACTTCCATTATTGTGGACACCCTAACTAAAGAAATGATCCCCCACCTCAGGGCCGTAGGACAAGTTCCGAATCCACGGTTTTAATACGGTCCTTTCTTAATACGTGTAGAGATGTTCCACCATCAGAGAGCTTTAAAGGTCTCTGGCTCACTCATCCCAGGCCACTGACAGGAGGAGCAGCACGAGTGGGCTGCTGCACAAGGGAAGGTGACCCAGGGACCAAGAGGGATAGCAATGCAGGCAGGGACAGTGGCCTCACCCACGAAAGCCACAATCCTGTAGGAACCAAATGAGAAACACAGGGTCAGTCCAAAGCAGGGTGCTCACCAGATGAGCATCTAGTGACGCAAGCCAGGGTCAGGACCAGCATAAAATCACAGAATCCTAGAATGTTAGGGGTTGGGAGGGACCTCTGGAGATGATGGAGTTCAACTCCCCTGCCAGAGCAGGATCACCCAGGGCAGGATCACCCAGGAACAGATCCAGGGGGGTTGGAAAGTCTCCAGAGAAGGAGACTCCACCACCTCTCTGGGCAGCCTGGGCCAGGCTCTGTCACCCTCACAGCAAAGAAGTTTCTCCTCCTGTTGAGGTGGAACCTCCTGGGTTCTTGGTCCACAGTTGTTCCTGGAACACGAGCTTGGTCCACAGCTGGTGTTCCAGGCATCCTGACAGCGCTTCTCTAGCAAGAACCCAAGCTGTTGGTCCATCCATCATTCCATCAGCAGGTTACATGTGCAATGCTGATTAAGATCAAAAAAGCCAGGAGGGCCACGCATGAAAAATTAGAGATGTGAGCCAACGACTGGCTGCGCACACGTACGGTTCTTAAGCTGTGTCAGGTTTGTATGATCCATCCAACGCCTGGATGCTGCACCACGCGGCCCGGGAAGCAGGGCAGTCTGCCAGCCTGATGGCACAGAAGAAAGATGTGTGAGGGGGACCTTTCTCAAGGCCTTTTGTTACAACCTCCATCACTTCCAGCCTCTGCAGTGTTGCTGGGTGGTTTGCTCTGCTTCAGCAGAGGGAAAATTCGGAAAAAACAGCTTTTTTGAATGGTTTGCTCCATGAAAGTGGCAGGATGCCTTCTGCCGATGAACCAATGACATCACACTTTGGATCACCACCAGCCAAGAGGACGTGTTTGCATCACACGCAAGCGGCGCAGGTATTTCCCAGTTTGCTTCCACACCAGTCGCTACACGCTCGTGTTTTCCCATCTTATCTTCTGCAAGAATCCAATAACATCGTATCACTTTCAAAATAGCGATGCACATGCTGGGAAAACAAAGTGCCTCTCTCACACAGCTTTGAAATCAAGAACCATCATTGGTAGATATTTATTCAAGTTACTCAGCATCACCCTTCTGAAGTGACAGTAATAAAGCACTTTTACCCCTCCCCATCATATTGAAGATGCTACACTTGGAGGAAGGTAGCGCTTCCCCATTCTACTGCTTTGCTCCACCACATCTCCTGATGTGTTTAGCTAAACCTACCCACTCTATGGACAAGCCAAATGGGGCACAGCCCCTGCAAAGCTGACTCTCCCAGAGGGCTGGGAAGAACTGTGGACATTAGCCATGTCCACACATGGGGAAGCCTCTGTACACAAGGATAGGAGCGGTCTGGAGAGGCTGGAAGAGCCCTTTTCTGCTCTCTGCCCTCATGGATCCTGCAGGTTCCACGTTTCTTTGTAAGACTAAGGCCACAGCAAGACAAATATGGACCAAGTACAGATTGGGGGTCATCCTGCTGGAAAGCAGCCCCATGGAGAAAGACCTTGGAGTCCTAGTGGACAGTAAGTCCACCATGGGAGAGCAATGGGCCCTTGTGGCCAGGAGGGCCAATGGGCTCCTGGGGGGGCATAAAGAGTGTATCCAGCAGGTCAAGGGAGGTTCTCCTCACCCTCTACTCTGCCCTGCTGAGACCACACCTGAAATCCTGGATCCAGTTCTGGGCTCCCCAGTTCAAGAGAGACAGGAACCTACTGGAGAGAGTCCAATGAAGGCTACGAGGACGATGAAATGACAGGAACATCTCTCCTGTGAGGAAAGGCTGAGAGCCCTGGGGATGCTAAGTCTGGAGAAGAGAAGCCTGTGAAGGGATCTTATTAATATCCATAAATATCTAAGGGGTGGGGGTCAAGTGGAAGGAGTCAGGCTCTTTTCTGTGGTGTCCAGTAGTAGAACCAGGAATAATAAGTATAAGCTAGAACCCAGGAGGTTCCACCTCAACAGGAGGAGAAACTTCTTTGCTGGGAGGGTGACGGAGCCTGGCCCAGGCTGCCCAGAGAGGTGGTGGAGTCTCCTTCTCTGGAGACTTTCCAACCCGCCCTGGATCTGTTCCTGTGTGGCCTGCCCTGGGTGATCCTGCTCTGGCAGGGGGGTTGGACTCTATCTCCAGAGGTCCCTTCCAACCCCTAACATTCTAGGATTCTACGAAATGAGCATCAGGCTGCCTCCTCTGGCAAGGGCCTGTGCACTAGTGAGGAACATGTTCCATGAAAAAACATCTCTCCTTCCCAATGGAGCACCTGAAGGAACATAGGACTCTCAAACCACTCCCAACACAGACCAGCCAGGAAAGCCCTTTTATCACGGTGTTCTCACAGCACGCACATGAAGTTGCTCAATTCCAGTTGCCTCTGCCCAAATTAGATCCTTCTTCTGCAATCCCACCTATCGGCTGCTGCAGGACCAAACACATCCCTAGGGATCACCCTGGAGATAACAGCACTTTAGTCATTTCGCAACAGGTATCACAGTTCCCTTGTGGCAAAAACATTTTGTAGTTGTTATGGAGATAAGGTGGTAAATTTTGAAGGCGCTGCTCTGGCAGAAACCGGTTCCACTTGGCTTACAGCGCTCTGGAGGAAATGTGCTTCTGAGAATTCTGTCGAGGTTGGAGATGTTACTAATGAACACGGGAAAAGGAGAGGCTGGAAAAGGTCTTCCAAGTATAATTTTGTATAGAATCTTGTATACTATAGTAGTATAGCTTGTCATTCATACAGAAGTGAACTTGGGAAAGAAACAAATTTTGTTTTCTGACTATTCTAAACACCTTTTTTTTTCCTATTAGCATAGTCATAAATGAATTCTGACCCTGTTATTATCAGACATTCCATCTATAAAATCACCTAGGTATTTGTAGCCTTTTCCAAAGTCTTTTCAGTGTTTTGTAGCTCAAGCATTTTATGTTTCTTCAGCTCAGTCTCTTGGTGTTATATGCAACTTGTAAACAAGTCTCTTGAGATCCCACTGCTTCAAGTTTCCTCATTGCAAAATTGAGAAAAAAAAGACACCAACCCTGCTTCTCACTCTGCACCCCCAAGGAGTAGGCTGGGGGTGGGCAAGGGGTTGGGAAGCGGACACAACCAGGCTGGCTGATCCAAATGGACTAAAGAGATATTCAATGCTATATGATTGTGTAAAACATCAAGCTCAGCAATAAACCTGGGGGTGGGGGCTGTGTCAAAATCAGCCAATGATCAGAGGGTCTGCTGCTGGGAGGTGGTTGAGCGATCGTCTTTGCATCACTTCTTTGGTTTCTTTCTCTTTTTTTTTAATCTTCTTCACTCATGAAACTGTCCTTATCTCAGCCCACAAGATTTTCTTGAATTCGTCCTTCCTATTCTCTCCCCAGTTGTGCTGGGGAGTGGAGTGTGTGAGTGGCTGGGTTGGAGTTTATCTGCCAGTTGAGGTCAACCCACCACACTCCTCTAGTACCTCTGAAAAATCAATAATGCCCAAAGCAGAGTTTTCTCCTCAGCTGCCAATCAATCGCTTGGCTACTCTCATTATCACACAAGCAAGCTCCTCCACTGCACTTCCTTTGAGTTTACAAGAAACCTATTATTTTGCCTACAGGAAAGAACCATGAACCAAGAGTCAGATTCATTATCTGGCAAATTCAAAGCTTTTCTTTCATTCTGAAACACTTCCTGGGTAGCTCACAGGAAATAAGAGATGGGGGAAGATGATGTTTCATTTTTTTCAAGCTGTTGGGTCAGCTAATGGCCATCACCATCATTTCAGAAATCAGGGGTTTTTTTTAAAAAAAAACCACCTCAAACTACTATAAGAAATTGTTGTATTTATAAGTCACAGTAGTGATGGTGCAAATGTGATGGTCTAGAGATATCACAGAAGGAAAGTTTGTAGGGAGAGACAGACAAACTCATCTAAGGAAGTAGAGATGGTCTTTGTTTTTTTCCCAGCTGTATCAGAGGATCTAAGGAAAACATTCTCTCTCTTCAAGCCACACCTCTCTTGTAACAACATCTTGAAGTTTTTTAAAAAGGTATAACAGCAGTAAATGTAAGATTATGAAAATATTCCAACCAGGAATATTTCCTAAATTGGTCAGAAACCCAGTGTTCCTGAAACTAATCCTTTTAAAAGTGTCTATGTATCTGCACGTACTTGAAGTGGAATATCACAATTACACTAAGTATAACTTACTTAAGACTAGCTCCCAAAGAAATCAGGATGTAGAGTATTCCAGTGGAGAGATCAGTTGTTATTTTCTTTCTGCAAGGCCTAACACAATTAACTTTCCCACAGCTAATTTCTAAGCATTTAAGTCATAAGCAGAAAAGTGTATCAAGCAAAAAGCCATAATGGGTCAGATACTGATGTCACTGTTAACCAGTTTTAAGGCCAGACTTTTGAGATTTTGTCTAAAATGTAAGTAAGGACAAGTGAAAACTAAGTATGATTTTAATTCCATGGACCAAACACTTAATATTCTGCAGCCTTTTTGACTTTAAAACACCTAAATAATAAATCACTTTGATATGGCAAAGCAAACCAAGATGTTAAGTCAAGCTGTAAATTTGAGACACTAGAAATCAGAGTCAATCAATTCTCAAATTATATTCTCAAACTCACTCCCTTAGATGGTGGTATCTTTATTTGTTCAGTTTAATGTATTAGTAATTCTCTTCAAAAACTTTCATGAAAACTTTACATCTAGGATTCCCTGTGGTCCTTCCTTTACAGATGTAGGGGAAAAAAAGATAGTATAATAATTTTGCCAAACAAATATCCCTAAAAAGTACATTAATGCAGCAGCAATCATCACATATTGCATAAACATAATGGAATTAAATGCAGAAAGTGTTTCATCTAGAGCCAAAATGATTTATTCCTGTTGAACCAGCCATATTTCACTGTACCACGAGTCAAAGTTCCTCAGTGATAGCTCAAATTTCGCTATAAAAAACAGCAGCATTGGATTTTTCAGGAGTTACAGCTTTTAATAAATATGGTATTTTTTCTTATGCCTTCCTGATGTCATCTTCTATAATCCATAGATTAATAATTTGTATCTACATCCACATGAGACTCTTTTATAGTGCTAAGGCTGAACAGCTAGTGGTGTGCAGGCTCCTAGGAAATCCTATTTTTTTTCCAGTTCTGTGAATTCTGTTTGAGAGCAGAAGTGTAAAAAAGCTTTTCTACTTCAAGTGTGATGGACAACTCTTCTATCATTAAGAAAATGCTGACTCTTGCTTATAACAAATATATATTCAAACAAGAGCTGACATTTTTGGCAGTTGCTGTTCCTACGGAATTATTTCTTCACTTCAGTCTACAAGAACGACTTGAATTTAAAACTCTGCTGAAAACTGCTTTTCCCTGCCCCGCTGGGACGACTGACAGATTTTCTGCTTTATAGGTGGAGCTCCGGAGGAACATTGCCACGCTGCATCTTGCCTCTCAATCAGATAGTACTCAGAATTTTGGTAAATGTTGTTGCAGCATGGTGTGTGGGAGGGGAGCCAATGGGGTGGCAAGCACACTTCCACTTTCTTTTCTATTTACTTAATTCCTCCTAACTTTTCTTCAACATTCTAATTCTGAAAAACTATTTCACCATCAAGTACCAAGGATGTACTAAGAAAACTTCCAGTATTTTTTTTTTCTAATTTATATATAGAATTCCTACTCAACTACAATTTCTTTTGAGGTTCCCGATAGTCTTAGGAAATAACCTTTCCCATTCATCCTTTTAAAACAAATATTTAAAATAAAACATTTAAATCAAACATTTCTCTAATCCAGCTCTAGAGGTCTGTTTGCTTTCTGGGTCAGAAAAGCTAAAGGTCAGAAATGTGTAAACTGATTTTGTTCTAGTTAAGAGTCAGTGGTCTGGATCAGATAGAGCTGCATGAGGAAATCTTATTACACAATATTAATATATAAAATAAATCCCCAAACAATTAGGCCTTCACCTGCAACCTTTTTTTTTTCTAGTCCTGCAACTGAATGTCTGGCATTTAGTCATATTTAATAATTATTACTTTTTCTCCCCCAATTTAGCTTTAAAACTGCCTGGCCTTTGAGGAAAAATGAATAATAGAAGCCAGACAACTCTCTCTGTTAATCAAAGCAGAAAATTCAATCAGTACTTACCAAACTCCCAAAGAATCTGTAAAATGGATCCTACATGAAGAATGTCACAGTTGAGGGGTGTTTCCTGCAATCCAAAAAAAAAATTTGTCAGTCCTAGAGCACAAGTCTTATGAGGAGCAGCTGAGAGAACTGGAGCTATTTAGTCTGAAGAAAAGGAGGCTCAGGGGAGACTTTCTTGCTCTCTACAGCTCCCTGAAAGGAGGTTGTAGTCAGGTGGGGGTTGGTCTCTTCTCACAAGTGATAGGACAAGAGGAAATTGCCTCAGGTTCTGCCAGGGGAGGTTTAGGTTGGAAATTAGGAGAAAATTCCTCACCAAAAGGGTTGTAAAGCACTGGCATTGAACGACTGATTGAATCATCATCTCGAGGTGTGTTTAAAAGCTGTGTAGATATGGTGCTTAGGGCTGTGGTTTAGCACTGGACTTCCTAGAGTTAGGTTAATGGTTGGACTTGATGACCTTAAAGGTCTTTTCCAACCTAAATACTTCTATGATTTCAAAGCATCAGTTTAGGAAAAAGTGTCCTGTAAGAAACAGATTCATCTAGGTTGGAGAAGACCTTCAAGATAGATCATCATGTCCAACCATTATCACGAATGTCCACTGCTAAACCATGCCCCTACAACGTTACCTACAGGTTTTAAACACCTCCAGGGATGGTGAATACCAGCCAGCATACCCTGCGCTGCCCACCAAGAATAAATAGACCTGGGCAAACCCTTCAGTTTTATAAACTGCAAGCTCAAAGTAACTTGCTTCTAAGCGGAAGTAGTAGCGGTAGTGGTGTAGGCCTGCGAGTGTCAAAACTGTCTCCACTTGTTGGTAACTTGCGTTCAACAAACGGAGAGCTTTACACATGCTTGCAAATAAAATTACAGTTTAAAAATCAGTTATGTCGTGATAAAGGACCAAGCACATGGCTTGAACTTCTCAGAAATAAATTCCAGTTTGCAAAGACAGACCCAGTGAGGTGGTACTACTGCGTCACGGGCAAACCGAGGAGAAACTGCAAAAAATAAAAAACACCCAGAAGAAACTAAAGCAGGGCCTGAAATACCTAAACACTTGGGAGGGGATATCCAGTAGAGGACCAGAAAGGTGAATCACAACAAAGAGCTAAAGCATTAAAGAGCAACAGGACATAATAAAAGCCTGTTGCCTGGATACAGACCTGATCTGATCAAAAGATTTGTGAGCGAGATCTTGCTTATACCCAACACCTACTGCGATAAGACTGAACCATATTAGTCCAAATAAAAATGAAAGAAACCACTTTTTAGGGAAAAGGAAGAGGACTGCTTTGGATCTGACCAGCGTCATGGCTCTTCATCCTGGCTATGTCAGCCTGACGGACACAGCTCCTGGGACTCTGCCCTCAGCATCTAAATACTTTTGGTTTTCAGATCCTGTGTAAAAAAAAACCAAACCCACCATGTAGGAAAGCACTTAGATGAGAAATAGATAAAAATCACTCTATTTCTCCTGACTACACTAAATATTTTGACGTGTACAAGCAAAAAAAAAAAAATGAGAGGAATGTTGTGATTCCCAGCAGAGCCTCCACGCAGAGAGATGGTCACGTCGGGATGTCACAGCAATTTGGGGAACCCTGGATGCCCTTCAGCTAACCTCATAATGAGTCTGCCATTCCAAGTGTAAAACATGGAGAACGTGAAGTTATCAGAACATTCAATACAGCGAGGTACACAAAGGATATTTACCCATTCCCATGTAAGAAGTGTAAACACGGCCGCAGCTGTTAATTATTGTTCATCTCTGAGTCACAGAAGCACAAACATTCTATTTGCTCAGCACTAAAACCAGATCCTCGGACGCCGGCAGCGCTCTAAGGTGGGCATCTTTCGCAGCAGCGAGTAGATCAGCTGATTTCACCAGGGAAAATAAAGTCACACTTTTTGATTCCTTTTTGTACCACACAGGAAACATGAATTACTGTTGATTTTTTTCTTTTTTTTTTTTTTTTTTCAGCCACCAGCAGCAAGAGAATCACTTACTCATTTCTAATCAGTTCTGAAGTAAACCAGCTAAGGCAAGGGAACATTTCCTAAGTGTCATTAGGTCATGACTTACCCTCCAGGACAATTAGTGGTGACTTAAAGGGGAAAAACACAGCTTGATCGGTTGAACAACCCCTGGAGTTCAAAAGTGAAAATACAGACTCTTCCAAACTGAGCCTACGTCACTTTTGGAAAATGACAGACATCCCCCCGCTATGTTTTATAGTTTTATCCACCCAGAATCGCACTTTTCAATATAGAGATTCATTCTCCTCTCAGTTGCACTAATTTGACCGGGATATAACCAGGTTCAGAATTATCCTTGCCAACTCTACAAATAACTCGTGGCTGAAAATGAATTTTTAACCGAATCTATGCCTACGCACCCTTAATCTCACCAAACTATACCGTTAACGTCTCCTTCTCCCTGGTTTCCTAGATATTCATCTTAGTTTCATCTCCTTTTTGTTTCTAGGAAGCGTCTAATCACTTTTGCTCTCACAGACTGTGACGCTTCTCACCTTATAACAGTTGGCTGTGACGTGCGCACAATTACTTTGTCAACTTTATTAAGGTTTCTCAAACAAAACCTCCCGTGAGGTTAATTTTTTTTTCCTCATGTGGCTTTAATATCCTGTTAACATCCTGGGCTGTGGAAGAGTTAAAGCGAATTTCACCTTGTATTTCACACTGAAACCAGCAAATTATGGGGGGGGAAAGGTTTTTTCTTTCTATAAAGTAGTGCAGAGCATACCTGCTGTTCATGCAGTTATTGCTGATGGGAATTACTGTACTTAATAAGCTTTAATTTGATTGTCTAAACCCAAAAAAAGGACAAACACCACTCCGCAGAGCAGCTGCTTTATCAGCAAATCTACCAACAGCACACGAGAGGCAATCCAGGAAAAGCCAGGTACGCTAAGTAATGCATCTGGAGATGTGACTCATTCTTTGGCACCAGCTTCTCTTACTGAATTCCCAGGAATTCCTCAGAATTGACAAAAGGAAACAGTCATCTAAGGGCATTCCTGAGAACATACGGGATCAATTTCTTACTCAAGACTTACGCAGGTCAAATTTCCCTGAAGTCAGCGGTGTTTTCCTCGGGGGTTGCACTGGCTTTATCCAAAGCACTATTAATATCAGATTTTCAGTAATCAGATGCAATACTTGATTTTAATAATGCCACAAATATAACTGTGTTAGGAAGTATTCTGTCCGGCAGCTAACGACCTTCCCTGGGGTTTGGTTTGAGGACATCGCTGCCCCATCTGGAGACCCGAGGTTTCCAAGTTTCGTTGCAGTTTGAACTGGCAGGAAACCAAAAGGATTTCTCCACTACCAGGACTTCATCGTAGAAAACATTCTGACAGTCAGCAAAAGCAATCTTGCTCCAAATTTTTCACTTTGCTCTGACTGTAGCACGACGATGCTGAAAATACCAAATGAAGCCCATGCATTTTTTTTCACTTTTTTTTTCTTTTTTTCTACATATGAAATCTATAAAGGGCGGGGACTTTAAAGCAGGGACTTGTGCTTTCTTCACAGCAAACCCCATGTCGTAGGGTTGTGGGATATAACTCTGTAGAAGTAAAAAGCCTAAAATTGTATTCAACTCAACAGCCATGCAGATTCTTCAGGTCTTAATCACGGGGTAATAACATTATTTATAAGATGAACTAGTGAATACAGCACAGTCCTGTACCTTAGGCAAGTATTTTACCCTTTTTTTTTGTCACACAGGATCTCTGCACATAAAATGCAACTATATTTCTAGAGAAAGCTAAGCTAAGGGACCATTTTGCATGTATTACACCTATCTTTTGGATAACCCTTTCCAGCATAACTGAGGTGACATAATCACAGCTTTCCACCTTGAAAAAGCTGAAATGAAGGGTAATTCATGTTGGGAGGGACATGAGGAGGTCTCTAGCACAAACTCCTGCTTGAAGAACTCTCCACGTTTGAGTTCCCTTACAGGGAAATAGTTCTCCTCGTATTTGATTGCAACTCCTCTTGTTTCAATTTACACCCGTTGTCTTAAAAAAAGGCTGAAATGTTGCATCTTGCATTTCATACACACCAGTGCCATGAGCCTTCCAATCCATCACCAGCTGGAACTGCGCACCTTGGCTTTGAATTTCAGTATCTCCTCCTTTCATCATGTTCTGATTCCTGTAAATTCCTCCACACAAACTCTTCACTGCTGGCTCTTTACTATGAGCAGCTAAGGTGCTGCCACAGGAGGCTGCTCTCACACTACTAAAGTCTTCTCTTTCTGTTTCCTCTGCCACTTGCATGGGGTGGTTTTCACTTGGTTTATAATTGTACAAACGTGATTTGGGGTCCTGAAACATCTTCTATGATTGCGCTGAAGGCAGAGCAATAAGGCTGTGTGCACATATAGAACTGTGTTGTATACATTATTATATACAGCCATACAGATACACACAGAGTAAACATTATTACTAATAATCAACTGTAACTTAGGCTTTATTTTCGTACTGGTTTAATGCTTTTTCCTTCCAAGCTGTTCCACCAGCACGATAACGTGGACATAACTAAACCAGCCGCCAAAAAGACTTCACATCTGTCCAGTTTATCACACTCCTCTCTTCCTATGAGAAATACTACACCAGAGTCACCTCTCCAAGAGCTGTACCCTGGGTTAACAGGTTCTCTCTCAACGCTGCTGATAAAAAAGCAGTTCACCGCAGGGATGGCCAACAGGCAGCGGTTTGTTCAGTGTCAGGCAGCTGATTTTACTCTTATCAACTCTCCCCGAAGGTATAAACACCGGCTGATGACATCAATTTTAACGAGATTTTGATCTCTTCGAGGTCTTCTCCACAAGAGCTGCAAAGGTGTGTGCGGCCTGTGAGGAGAGATGTGCTGCTCTGCCCGCGTCCAAAGCCTTCCCACCGTTATCCATGCAAACCCAACACTCCCGATATAGGATTTTCTGGGGGTTTCTTCACTATTCACGCCGGCAAAGCCTGAGCAGAGCCGCCCACCGCCCCGGGGTGAGGGCC
>VWZK01011951.1:48851-60494 GCA_013396935.1 Baryphthengus martii | reverse complement strand
GCCCCCTCTCCCGACCTTCGTTCTCTCCGTCAGCCCGGAGCCTTCCCTCGGCTGCCCCTCATCTCCCCCGGACCCGGTCAGCGGCCCCTCCTGCAGCAGTTTCCCCCCTCCCTCACGTCGGCCATCTCCCCTCAGTGGCCCCTCGTTGAAGCCCGGATTTCCCCCTCATCCTCTAGCGGCCTCCCGCTCGCCCCCAGGTTTCATCCCACTCCC
This sequence comes from Baryphthengus martii, assembly GCA_013396935.1. Lineage (NCBI taxonomy): Eukaryota > Metazoa > Chordata > Aves > Coraciiformes > Momotidae > Baryphthengus > Baryphthengus martii. The sequence goes on along the minus strand of VWZK01011951.1, from coordinate 60,281 downwards.
TGTTTTTCCCGCCCTGAGCAGCCCCCGGCTGCCTTTCCTCCTTCTTCTCCCCCTCACCGGGGTTCCCCGGCCAGCCTTGCCCCCAGGGCCAGCTCCCGCACTGGCAGCAGCGGGGAAGCGCTGCCCTCCCCCGCAGCGGGGTTCCCCGCTCCTCAGAGGCGGAGCCCGGGCCGGCCCGTGTAGAAAAGCAGCGGGGAAGGGCAGCTGGGCGGATCCTGCGAGCCCTTAAAGGAGAGCGGCCATCCTTCTCCCGACGACGGGAAGGCGGAAGAGCTAACAGCAGCGAAAACAGGAGGAGGAGGAGCAGCAGCACCCGCAGCCCTAACCCTGCCTGGCTCCTTTGCGGGGTTTATATGCACCTGGCAGGATTACTGGATAAGAAAGAGAAGAACCTGCAGCCTACCCGCGGCTCACCTTCCCCGGCCATGTGCTCGGTAAGCGAGGGGAGCAGCACGGACCCTTTGGTGACCCGTTTCAAAGAGGTGGAGGAGACGCTGGAGAAGCTACACCGGGAAAACAGGAGCTTGAAGAATAAAGTGCCTCGGTACAACGCGCTCTGNGCGGACGCGGAGCCGGCCCCCTCGCTGGTGGAGAGCCTGCTGGAGCAGCTGGGCCGGGCCAGGGAGCAGCTCAGGGACAGCGAGCGACTCTCGGCGAGAAGAGTGGAGGCTCTGAGCCAGGTAAAAACGCGAACGCCCTGCAAAGAGAGCTGGCACGCAGCGCCTCGGCTCCCTGCGGGCGTTGTGCAGCAGCATCCATCGCGGGAGCTGTTTCCGCACTGCTCTCGAGAAAAATCAGTAATTTCAGCTTAGGGAGTCCAGCAGTGGTTGCCTCGAGCGGAGGATGCAGGCGTTTTGCGTTCTGACTGCTCACTCACGTCGGTGCAAAGAAATCGGGGTGCACAGGCAGCAGCGCTGGGTGCAGGGACGTGCCCGGAGTGGCACTGCAAACTGGGGCTGGCAGAAGCCAGACTAGAGAGCAGATGTTTTGATCCCTGCAAGGCCACGATAGTGCGTTTGATGGGACTTGCTTTTATGGCTGTGTGCTCAGCGAGGCACTGTGCCCAGAGCAACCCAGCCAGCTGTAGCCAACAGTAGTGCTCACTGCTTTAAGTTCAAGAAGGTAAACCGTAAAATCCTAAATGAATACTTAAGCCTGACCTTACAAATCTCCATGCAGCTATTCTCACGAGGAGAAGGGAAAAAAAAAAGAGTAAAACCCCCTACATTTGGAAGTTCCATATTTCCTTACTGAAGACCCTCCTTTATCAGATGCAACAATTTGGTTCTGCAAGATGAACAACTGATACCACTGCTTTTTTTCTGTTAAAGTGTTGGGTTTTTTTTTAAATGCACCTAAAAATGAATTTTTGCATTGACATTAAGGCAGCACATTAATACCTGAAGTAGTAACTGGCAAATCTGGATTGTGAGGAGATAGATTAGGGAAATTGGTATTTCTTGCAATAGGAAATAAAAAAAAAGTCTCAAAACTGCTTCCCCTCCTGCCCACCAAAAGTGCTATTTTTGTTACTGTCATTAAGACTTTCCCAGGGTCAAGCTGAAATACCTGAAGAATTTTAAAGCATTTATTTCTATATGAAGCTGCACCAAGGAATTTCCAAACCGAGAAGTACTTAAAATTGAAACAAGTGTTTTTGTCATAAGTAATCTCTTGACCTAATGCTTATACAAAACATTTTCCATAGATGACACTCACCTAAAATGCATTGAAATAAGTTCAAGTTTGGAAATTGGTATTAAGAGATCTTACTGACGCTCTGCAGACAGATGACAATCCTGTGGGTGTATTTTGAAATCTGATGCTGAAAGGCTTTGTAGCAAAGAGGAAATTTAGCATTTAGCAGGATGCTGAAGAATTTAAATGTATTAAGAACCAGTGATATTTCTGCTAGTTGGATACTGATTTTATTCTTTTTTAGACATAAATATTTTATGCCTAACCAGAAACACTGAAAATAATTGTCACTAAAAGTAACAGCAACCCAAAAAAGACGTTTTGTGAACTCAGAGGCCTACATGCTGCCAAAGGAGAGCGTTCCCTGTGATTTACAGCTCCCTTAGCACTCCTCAAAAAAATGGAAGAGCAGAATCAGACTCGTACCTGTCCCCTCGTCTCCGCTGCATCCAGGGGCTCGTTGATTCTGGAGGAGCACTGCTGCAGAGGCTTCTGTTACCAGCATCTGCTACTTTCTGAGGATATCAAGCACAAGCTGGTTTTGACAAAGTCAAGAGGGGTGTACTTCAGACACAGGGTGCTATGGAGTGGTTACCTCAGCCAGCGAGGAAACTTCTCAAAACACCTGCAGAGACATGAACTTAATGGAGTGCAGATGATCCCCCAGAGCTTCCAACTCAACAAGAAGGTGCCGCAGGGAGACACACAGTTGTCAGACCCCCTCACACCAGCTGGGGAGTCAGCTGTGGCCAAAACAGTCCTTGCTGCCACACACACCCATTTAATTTGCTGGTTTTTCTGTCCTTGCCACTCACTCATCTTCTCCTAGGTGGGAAGGTTGCTGTCTATTCTCCCTTGGCTTTGTCCTTGTGACATGGCCAGGAAGTGAATGCATTTCACTGGTTTCTGACTTTCTGGTTCCATTTTATTTTATTTTTCGCTCCTTAATCTGGTAATTCAGATTGCAGGACCAGTAAGCATTTCTCAGTCTCCACAGTTATTCCTTCTAAGCTACTTTTTCTTCCAAGTTCCACCTTTCGGTTTGTTGCTGCTGTGTATCTTTTCATGGAATCTTACTGATTTTTTTTTTTTTTTGCTGGTTGGTTGTTTCTTCATTCTACTGACTAGGAAGTGTTTGTGTAGCTGTCCAAGCAGTTCTTGGTTTTGCTTGATTGATCTGTCAAGTGATTATATAGAAATGAATTGGATTTATTTTACTTTTTAAGCACTTTGCAGTGAGTGTAAGAGCAAGGTGGAATTACTACAGTATGGAATTCAGTCTTGCACATTGTTTGGCTTTTAAGTTCACTTTGCTTTTAAATAACTTCCCCTTCCCCTTATGTTTAGGAAGTACAGAAGCTGAATCAGCAGCTAGAGGAGAAAAATGGAGAGATCCAGCAGATGATAAATCAGCCTCCGTATGAAAAGGAGAGGGAAATCTTACGACTTCAGAAGACTTTGGCAGAGAAGGAGAAGGCTCAGGCCACCAGCGACGTTTTGTGCCGTTCCCTCACCGATGAAACTCATCAACTTCAACGCAAATTGGCATCCACGGCAGAAATGTGCCAACGTCTGGCCAAATGTCTAGAAGAGAAGCAAAGAAAGGAGAAGGCGAATTCAAACGACCAGATACCTACCGAAAGATCTCATCAGGTATTCTTCCTTGCTGCTACATTTCTTTAAAGTCTTATTAGCTTCCTGCTCTGCCAGGGGGTTGGTCTAGATGATCTTGAAAGGTCCCTTCCAACCCCTACCATTCTGTGAATCTGAGGTGTTAACTACAACATAATTGTAACTGAGGAGTGGTGAGAAACAACACTTAAGATAATTCATGTAGGAAGAAAAGACTACCATGGCAATATAATAATTCTGAGTACGAAAAATTTAGGATGGAAGAAATTGTCAGCCACTTGCATTTTGGCTGTCTCACCTCATTGTCAGAAGCTTCTTCTGGAAAAGATCTTGAGAGGTTCCTTCCAACCTCAGCAATTCCATGATTAGAATTCTTCCCTGCATATAAAAGGAGACCGTCCATTCTCTGTACCGCAGCCTGCTTCTGGGCATCACTAGATGGTGCTGTGCTTTTGAAGGCGGCATCATCTCCTGATCTCTTGTTTCAGCATCTAAACCACAAAACAAAAGTGGAGATATTTTAAAGTAGTATTTATAGTAAGAACTCTCTAGCATGTGGTCTGTTCCGATCAGGAAGCTTTTCGGCCTAGAGAAGAGGTCGATCATGTTGTCTTATTCCAAAAGTCATGATGGTTGAGAGTCATTAGGTAATTTGTGCTAATACCAGAAGGCAGTCATATTAGAGGTGCTGCCTCCAGTAACAGATCAGAGGCCTGAGTAGGATGCTACAGTCAGTTCTCACAAAAAAAAACCCCAAAACAATTCTGTCTCCTATTCTTACCGCTGCGCAGCGGTAACGCTTTGTTTCACATGACCACTCATCGCCGCTGCTCTGATAAGCTCCATACGTGCTCACTGCCACTTTGAAAACATTCCAGCAGCATTTCCAAAGAAAACTTATTCACATGAAAGTTTCCTGTAAGAACTAGTTAGAGGTTGACTAGATATAAGAAAAAAAAAAAAAGATGATGTTTTAAGAGACTTGAAGCATTTAGTATCATCATATTTTACGTGTAATTGATAGACAGGAAACTTGATTGACTTTGATAGATGTAATAAGTAGCTAACCTTGTACAGTGGGGACTTCCCTGTTGAAGAAGAGAAATTTCAGATGCAGTTACTAGCTGATTCTAGGGAATTTTGTACAAAAGTGCTCTATATTACTCACGTACGCCGGGGTTTTTTTAAGCAGATGTCACAACCTTAAAAAAAAAAAAAAAGGGGGTATCATTTTAGTCAATTATTTAGCAAGCAGGGTTGGTTTTTTTCACCCCTCAGTAATTTCTTCCTAGTGCTGGCCAAAATTGACAGTAATAACAAAGCAAGATGAAGGCACATCTGTGTCTTTGTCATGCATTCCCCACTCCAAACAAGTAGTTTCCACGGAGCTGGTGAAAACTTTTAAGCTCTTTTGTCACCAGTGTAGACCCTCACGCATGTCAAATGTGTGGTATTTTTCTCATGACCTCGAGTAGGCTCAGAATCTGGTAAGACAGGTATGTTTTTGGCACCACGCAGATCTATTTAAAAGTAACACCAAGGCACGAAAAACCTGAGTATGTTTTTGCTCTGCTTATTGATAATAAAAGCTGTAGGCTATACTGTTAGTATTTAGAAATATACTGTATAGAAATACACAGGCCTAGATGGATGTATTTGTTTGCCTGATAGCAAACAGTTTTAGAGGAATTTTAAAATGATTATTTCCAGTTTAAAAGCAGAGCGAAGCAGTATTTGGATTTTTCTGTTAAAGTTAACACTTCCTCTATCTGAAAATTACAGCTTTTAGACAACGAACCTTCACTTCAAGCTCTTATCTGCAACCTGCAAGATGAAAACAGGATGTTAAAACAAAAAGTAGCTCACGTGAGTACTTTCATTCTGTTACAGGATTAGTATTTGAGTATTTTTGGATTACAGTAAATTTGGAATAGGTAAAGCTTGGTTAAGCTAATTTCAACGTGGCACACGGTCTTTGTTCCCTTAGCTAAAAACATCTTACTCGATGTTTTTAATGTGCTGGGGTTTTGTTGTTAAAAATACACTGTTCTTGGCCGTATTAATATTCCATCCCAGCGGAACGGCACGAGACCCAGCCCCTCCCATTCCATAGTATTTAATCCTGCCCCTATGGATTGGGGACTGGGGAGGGCCGCCTGGGAAGAGCCTGGCTTGTAGCACAGCGACCTTCTGCTCTCCTGTGAAGTGGTTTATCCGCACTCAGCAGCTGAGTCAGCGCATTACGCCAGCTTTCCAGAGAATTTTGGTCCCGCGCACGTAGACGGTCTATGAAAGCTTGGCGGTTTGTGACTTCACGTTCCTCACGGCTCTCCTGGGTGATCTTTCAGGTGGAAGACTTAAATGCAAAATGGCAGAAGTACGACGCGAGTAGGGACGAGTACGTGAAGCGACTGCACTTGCAGCTGAAAGAGATGAAGTCCCACGTGGAGCAGCAGCACGGCGTAACCTCGGCACAAACCCATTCTGACCTGATGCACAAGGAGATATTCCGGTTGAACAAGCTACTGGAAGAGAAAATGAACGAATGCATCAAAACAAAGAGAGAATTAGAAGCTTTGAAGAAGGCTAGTGAAGGAGATAACGAGCGCATACAAATGCTGGAACAACAGGTCAGTAAGTTTCTTTTTCCTAGAGATGGGAATTCTTAGTTTCTCCCCAGATCACTGAAGTCCAAGGGGGAAAAATGAAACGATTTCTTCTGACATTTGCCGCTCCTCTTGTCACATCTGACTATACAGATCTTTAACACCACAGATTTAAAGGAAGCTCATTAATTAAAGAACTGCTTGCACTTCTGCTGGCTTTGATGTAAAATATGAAAGATCTGAAAAAAAATACAAATACCTTTAAAGTACAGATACGATAAAGATAACATTGAGATTGTGGGAATAAGTGTTTACAAACAAAGGAATCACAGCCTCAACTTTCCAATCTCTCCTACCAATGATGTAACTTCTAAAATATTAACAGAACAATTCTTTTCCAGGTCCTAGTTTATAAGGACGATTTCACATCTGAGAGATCAGACAGAGAACGCGCACAGAGTAAAATACAAGAGCTTCAGGCAGAAGTTGCGTGTCTTCAGCACCAGCTAGCAAGACGACAGGTAAGAAAGCTACGTGCTGCTATGTCCATTGCAGCATGTCAACAGGATTCAGGGCTAAAAAACACTTTATATTTAAAAAAAAAAATAAATCTTAGTACTTCTAAAACCATTTCAGCTCAGTGCAGCAATCAAACTCTTACATTATTTCCTAGTCAGTTCTAGTGGAGGTGCTTCCCAATACATGTGTTTCCTCCTTTTCCAGTCCAGTTTCCTTCTATTTTGGTTCAACATAGTAAAGGTGAATTCTCAGAAGGAAGAGAAGGATGGCCATGACTCTGCTGCTAACAGTGGCACCTTTAAAGTAGCATACTCACTAGATTCTGTCTTCCACGAGCCTTCTTGACAACTGTATTAAACTGCAAAAAATGATGCATAGTTTATTTACAAATCTTCTAAGAAACTCATGAGCAGTGTTTCAGATAAAGGTGATAAAAAAACTGTTAAAAAAGTATCTTTTTAGTGCATCTCTTTCAAGAGCTCCTTTTTCTCTTTTTTTTTTTTTAGGACCCAAGAGACACAAAGAGTCATTTCAGAATTCACACAGGTAACCAAAATCACACGCACGTACAGCCAAACGTTGAACACCTACGAGGCAACAGCCCCGGCCAAACAGGCACCCGAAGAACTTCTTCCCAGTCTGAACAAGCTTCTCCTCCTGCGGACAAGGAAAACTCCGGATCCGAGGGCAGGGCCCAGGGTGAACTTCGATGCCCTCATTGCATGAGGTTTTTCAGCGATGAACTCAGCGACGAATTCCTCAAGCACGTTACTGAATGTTGTCAGTGACGAGATGTGAGGGCGTCTAAGTCGATCACTACTTCATACAGACAGTAAAACTCGGCTCTAGGCACATCTCCTACAGTCCTAAAACCAGAGGGATTCCAATGGATGGCTCTTAGGAATTAGGAGGATGAAAAAATATCTACCTCTTCTTCGATTTCACTTTCTCTTGAACTGTATGAAAGCCTTCAAGATCAAGAAAAGCGGTTTTATGAAGAATGACTTGGGACAGCTCTGAGGAAGGCGAGCACAATGCAAATTCTACTACAAACTGAAGTGAAACTTAGGGTGGTAGTTTAGCTTGGGAGTGCAACCCGACTCAGGTTCAACTCTTAATTCTTTACAGCAGTCTGAAGGCCTGTGGAAAACAAAGTTACTGAACTTGAAATTTTCCTCCTCTATCCAAAAATGCAGGCTGCAGAAGGAGGGAGGAGCGTTTTGGCAGAAGATAGGAAAAAATCTTGTGCTTTATTTGGATTAAAAGCGAAAGTATTTTCTTGTCTACTGAGGCTTAACTTTTAGACATCTCGTCTGAAAATCCTTGTGTTCAGCTGAAATCAGGAGAAGTGAAGGAACCATGGAAAGGCTGGTTATTGACTAAAACGAGCCTGTCTTTTTGCACAGAAACCATGTACAGGGATATTTATTTTATTTTTTCTGTGCCATAAGTAACTACCGTACACATTTGTAAATGTGTGTTTGTGTCATTATCGATTGTATTCCTATTTTACCTAAGAATTATTTTTATAATAAAAGTGATGGTGCAGTTGCTTTACTACAGGAGTAAAGTGGTCAAAAAAAAAATATCTCTTTTCAATGTAAATATTTAAATGTGAAATAGTCCCAGTAACTATACTAAGGGCTAATTAAATGTCATGGTTTCAGATACGAGTTATTTCATTACCCCAGTGATAACCGGTATCTCAGACTGTTTTCAAAGTCCTCATTTGAGAGGAAGACTGACCTTTCAGAAGCACGAGAGCACGCTGAACACCCTGCTCTGCCACACATCTAGGCCAGTGCTGGCTTCACATTTCTTCTTAGCCTATCTACTCTGGAGAGAACTCCAACAACTAGCAGGGGAACTGTTTGGAGATGTCTCAGAAGTTAGTGTGCAAGTGGAACAGGGCCACAGCTCCAGCTGTTTCTCACCCTGTCAGTGTTGGAATTAAGGAGGGGATACAAATCAAAGGCCTTTCCTAATTAAAGCAAACTTACTTTGTATGCCACCACTCCTCTCTTCTGCTTTCCTTCCTTCCCAGTACTATATTTTGAGGACTGTGATTATTTTCCTTAGTATTTCACAATATTAATACTGCACAATCATGCAGAGATTTTTATGTTTTATTTTATTTTTTTGGTTTTTTTAGTGACGATTTTATACATCGCCTTTTAAGGCCTCAGAGATCAGATGCAGCCCACAGAATATAGGCTGGGAAACATATGATTAAACTTCCTGTGGCATAAGCTCATCTTTTTTTTCTGGCTGTTCTCATTAGACAAGCTGCATGTACAGTTTCAGAGTACACCAATACTACATTGCCAGTGATTGATACAGCAGAATATGGACTTTTTTTTATTGATTCATATTACAAAACAGTTACAAAGAGACACAACAAAACCATTAAGTTAGATCTCAGCACTACACTGTGTTTTTTTGCATTTGAGATGATCACTGCTTTAATACACAGTGGTCAGAAGCTCAAGTCTGCTATAGATTTCGTAGAATCCTAGAATGGCCTGAGTTGGAAGGGATCTTCCAGATCATCCAGTTCCAACCCCCTGCCATGGGCAGGGATACCTCACCAGAGCAGGTTGCTCAGAGCCTCCTCCAGCCTGGCCTTCAACACTTCCAGGGAGGAGGCTCCACAGCTTCTCTGGGCAACCCCTTCCAGGGTCTCCCCACCCTCAAAGTCAATTCCCACTCAATCTTAATTCCTGTGGGTACAGTTGGACAGACTGACCTACAACTATTGGAAGCAGATGCAGGAGTTAGATATGAGAATCTGCAGCACACAGAAATTAAAGGTACCTAATTCTTGTGGTTTTAAGACCTGTGAATTAATCTGTGCTTCGGCAGGGGGACTACAGTCCGAATCCTGGGAAAGGAGAGCACTTCAGTGCTGGGAAATTGGGCACGTCTCCGTAGAGGACCACCAGAGACAAGTTATAGGCCAAACACAGATTACAGCTACCACCTAAAGCTACACAACAAAGAACTGGAATTTGAATACCTGTGGCAAAAATCTAGGGCAGATCTGCTATTTTTCAGTATAAGAACACCTCACTTCAGAGCTAGTTTGTTTTTCCATTTCCTATTGAGTTTTTTTTTTAAAAAGCACCTTAACTATTTTACTTTTTTTTTTTGGTTTAACCAAGAACCCAGTCACACACACTATGAAGAACTACCAGTATCTTCCACGCAAATGTTTGTTTCAGATTATAGGACATAAACATTTCTCCTAAAAAAACTTTATTACCCAGTGCTCTGACTTTTACACCAAAATCACTGGTAGATCTCTCAAAGAAACAGTATAAAATCTCTACTCGCTCTCTCCTCACAAGTCAAAACATACACATCAAGGTATCCCAAGCAACTACCACCACCACCTACATTCACTCTTCAGGTTCCTCAACTTGTAGACCAAAAATGCATAAAACTTGCATAAAAAATGCCCCTACGCTGAAGTGAAAGCAGCCATGAGATCCCAGCATTTTTAAAAGCCTTTAAAGGAAGAAAAGCTCCTTCTGGCCTCACGCTGCTGTTCTCTGCCAGCTGGATGGCCACCCAAGCAGTGCACATCTTCTTGGGTTCAAAGGTGAAAGCAACCCAGCTCCTTTCCCAAGAGAAAGCAACGAAGGCACATGAGGAAGAAAGTAACTGCATTAAATGAAAGGAACTTCAACAGCATCAACTTCGTGACCTTTCATTATCCATTTGTACCGCACTTGTCACTGAAACAAACCTCTGTAAAACTCCAGAAACAAGTCCTCACACAAGAGACTGTGGAAACCACACAGAAAAGCTATGTGACCGTATGGGACTCGGTTCCTCACTGGCTCTATCAGCAACAAAAGGCATCCAAGGTAACTTGAACCCTGTTACCAGGTGAAGTTAGTGCCCCTTTAGGCTTCTGTAAAGCTCTCACTGCTGGTGAGCAGTACCCATACTGGGGAGACATGCCAATGCTAGAAGAAGGACCGAGGTACCTCTGTAGGCCCAGGGAGGAGGCAGGGTGACTGTCTCTTCTGGGACTTGTAAGAATGGGTCTTAGCCTATGAAGAGCTGCCAAGGTGTAATTTGTCCAATTAGTCCATCCCTTCACCTAAATTTTCTCCCTCATTCCATGAGCTCCCCTCGGTTTCGCTCTCCCAACCAGCCTGCAGTTCAAAGCCAAGAGAAGCTCAGAGCTGCCGAGCGGCCGCCTCACCACCAACGAGGCTTTCAGACCCTACATCCTCCATGGGCTGGCAAGCTGCTTCTCACGACTTGCGGACCTCATTATCATGTCCTTAGCTTGGGATTTTAGAGCAAATGCTGTTTACTAATCACCCTGCCGGTTGCCATGCAGAAGTAGGCCCTCAGCACAAAATCACGACAGCAGCTGTAGGCAAGACTGACTCATTGAAGCTCAGAAAATACAACTGGGACAAGCCTCACGAGCTGGTCCCTACCTCAAAAGCCCCAAGGGAGGAGAGAAGCTCAACCAGCAGGCCACCTTCTGAGGCATGGGCTGTATAGAGTTTAAAAAGCTTCTCCAATCTTCTCCCAACTGCTGAGGCAATGTCTGCAATGATTTAGGACATCTTTTAAAACAAGCCTGAAATGATGCCTCCAGATGAAGTGCTCACTAATAATAAAACCAACTAGAAGAATAAAATGTATTCAAGCAGCACATACCTATGCTCTATGGCATTTTTTTTTTTTTAAAACTTCCATTTCCTGTGGCTTTGCTGCCTGTGTATATATAGAAAGCAAGGGAAATTCCAAACAAGATGCCACACACCGCTCTACTCAGAACAGCAGGGCCTCTCATTCTAAAAAAGGGAAGTCTCAAATTCTTTTTTCTACAAAATCGATGTGAATTCAAAGTATGCTGCAGTAATATTTCCTAGTACCCTGCTCCAGTAGCTATCGGGGGGGCGGGGGGGGGTGGCGGGGGGAGGGGGGGTCAGCTAAACATTGAAAGTGT
>VWZK01011951.1:0-48829 GCA_013396935.1 Baryphthengus martii | reverse complement strand
AAGTGTAAGAAATACTTACAAAGCACTAGGCCAACGCAGCTGGACCTCAGCAGAGGGATGGGCAATCAGGGGAGGCACTTCTGAACCACATCACTCACTAAAGCCGTCACAAAGCACAGCCCAGCACCGTCACTGAAGATTTCACCGTCGCAGGCTGTTCTAGATGGGTGGTTAGAGCTCCAGCAAGGTCAGGTGGATTTATGGGATTTACAAGGTGCTGCAGTTAAGGGCTTACACGGGGGCTCCTGAAAGGCACCGAGCATCGCAAGCGGCTCAGCACTCGCGTCTCCACCCCCACTGCCACTCAGGGAATTGTTCCCCTTTGCTCTTCAGCGCATCCACTTTTTCATCCTCTCGTTGCATTTACTAGTAAGAAGCTGTTGGTGGAGGAACTCTTTCCAACGTGCCCAGGATGGATGGTGCTGATAGCGGCTGAAAGCCTCTCTCAGGACCTCGAGATGTTTCCACAACGCACTGAAGTCCATCGCAAACAGCACCGAACCAGGCGGTGGGTTACAAGACGGCTTATTTCTAGAAGGCACAAAAAAAAAAAAGAGCAACCATTCGAAGTGTGTACTTGGCCTAAGCACATTTGCTCCCTCACCATCGTTCACTGGGCCCGCCCTCCAGCACACCTTCTGGAGACCTGGCCGGTGGAGGGGCTGGGCACCCACAAGCAGGACAGCTTTGGCTGCTGGTGCTGACACCCACCTCCTGGGTGAGCTCACCTCGCCTGAGGCTTTCACACTCAATTTCTCAAGGAGCAGGAGGGAGGAAAGAGCAGCGAGACCCAGTTCTGCAGTGCTTGCAAATCCACCTCCATCCTCTCCCTGTCACCGCTGCAACCCTCTCTCTGCCCTCCTCCCCCATCCTGCACTGACCCAATCTCTTGGCAAATCTTGTCTTCATACAAAAAGCATTTGGTGGTGTGTGGGTTTTTTAAAATCAGCAGTAGACACCTTCTTGGTTACACACAAATATCACGGGCAGTTCTCACAGGAGGGGCACAGGCATTACCAGGTGAGCCTGGTGTCCGCCCCACCAGCTCTTCAGCCAGCACCAGCACACCCCATGCCTTGCTGAGCTGCTTGGTTCCTGCTACAGCCAAACTTCCTCTAACCACATCCCAAACCTCCCTTACACAGCCCCAGATGGCATGGCTGGGTGGGACAGTGGGTTTCACAGCTCAGCGTCCCGCTCCACAGTGGTCCAGACTCTGGCAATTCCTGGGGTTACCTTCTCTGCTGACAGGAGGCCGTGTGGAGGGAATAATGCCTTGCTGGCACGGAGGGCAAGGTGCCAACCTGTGGTCTTCCTCCAGCTGGGCCAGCTGCAGTTCATGCAAACCAGCCACCTGGGCCTGGCCACCTGGGCCCCGGTCTGGCAGAAGAGCCACGGGCACACGTACCAGCAGCCCCACTGGGATGAGTCCCACTTATAAAGCCCTGAGATTTTCCTGCCCAGTGCAAAGCAAGAGGCAGGTCTCAGACCGCACTGCAGGGGCAGAGTCTCCATCTCTCTCGGGACGCACAGTAGAGAAGTTGAAAGGACCTCAGATATCCTTGGACTAAGCAATCCCAGCTCATATGAGGGAGGAAAAGGAGTAAAGAAAGGAGCTCAGATAACCACAGTGGGATCAGCTCTCATTCTGGCCATCACCACCACACCTCAAGGAAGCTCAGGCATCCAGAGAGACACTGAAAGGTTCACAGACATTTGAGGAAGAATATCATCTATCAAGAAGAAAGGGGGACTTGGTGGGACGCTAAGTGACTCACACACACCATGGCTCAGCACAGTCTTAAAAGAGCACCCTACTCCTCCTCACCGCCTGAACTTGCCTTCAGTGATGCAGATCTCGTTCAGTGGTTCTCGGCTCCTCTTCTGAGCTCAGCACTGAGCACCTGCTCCACCTTCTGCAAGGCCTGTTCTTACCTCCCTGAGTGGAAGACAGAGCTGTCCCATGTGCCACCCCCAACAACAGCTGGCAGAGGGGAACCAGACATCTCTGGAGGGAAAGGGATCTTCCTCTAAATCTGGCTGCTGTTGTAAGGGACCTCTCCACCCTCCACCAAAACCAGTCCTAATTTGACCCCTAAAATTGGGTAGTGGTTGATCCTTACCAGCAGGAACATCAGTCACCCACGAGACACATCTACTGGGTACATTTTGGGAACTGCTGCTTGAGCACTGACTGCTCTGCGCTGCCAGAACCACCCAGCAAGCTCCACAAGAGACCTGGTGTAGGGTCCCTAAAAAACAAGAGCTAGAGCAGTTCTCATCCTTAATGCCACCCGAGAGTTTTCCAAGCGCTTTACAAAAACCCACCTCTGCCACTCACATGTCACAACAGGACAGTCGAAGCCAAGAGCCTGAAGAGCGACAGCAGCACAGAGGTGAGTGGGGCAGGAGTCCACCAGCAGTCTGCATCCTCCAGACCCCTCCTTACTCACAACACGGCACGAGATCTAAAACATCCCCCATTTTCCAGGCAGTTGAGTGATGCACTGAAAGAGCACCTGTGTGGTGGGCACAAGAAAGGATGTCTCTTGGAGGGGAGGGCATCCTTCCCCACATTTGGGTACCTCAGTGGGGAAGGTCTCCTTCCCAGTGACAGCTCTCCAGCGACACACGTCGCGATCACAGAACGGTAGGGGTTGGAAGGGACCTCTGGAGATCATCAAGTCCAATCCCTCTACTAGCCCAGGTTTGCCTAGATCAGGTTGCATGGGAACGCTTCCGTCCTCTGCTACGAGGCCAGCCAACCTTCACCTGGGAGGGACAAGTTGTACCTGCAGTTAAAGATCAAACAAATGTCAACTGTGAACGTACCTGAGATGATTCCCAGCCCGAGGGACACGCCCCTTGTCACACCAGCAATGAAGTAAAGACGTGCAGGACAACACAGAGGAGGAGCATCACACCCAATCCAACTGTCCAGAGAGAGTAAGAAGTCTAAACATTTTTAAAACTTACATCTATCAGAGGCAGGAGTGGGAAGATGAAAAAAAGAGTCTTCTCTTTTACTGCAATTACAAAATTCATTAATGAGGTCCATGGTGATCTGTTCTTAATGCTCTTAATTGCTCTTAACAAGCTCCCAGTTGGCAGCATTTGTTCGCCCAGGATGCTTTTCACTGGGGGAGCGTGTTGAGAGGGAAGAGATGGGAAAGTCCTACAGACAGATGGGAAAGATCCTACAGAAGAGCAAGCGAAGTCCAGACAAACCTTGTTAACAGAGCTGTGTTCTGAGAGCAGTTTTTAATCCAGACTAACCCACTCAACAGAGCTGTTTTCTGAGAGCAGTTTTTAATCCAGACTAACCCTGTCAACAGAGCCATGTTCTGAGAGTAGTTTTTAATCCAGACCAACTTTGCCAAGCAGAGCAGTGTTCTGAGAGCAGTTTTTAATCTAGACTAACCTCATCACCAGAGCTGTGTTCTGAGAGCAGCTTTTAGACAGGAAGCTGAAGCTCACGGTACCAGTAATTGCAAGGTCAGGCCTAAAATGAGCCATGAAAAGCAACCTTTTGAAGAAAAGTGGCAGGGATCTGGATGAAGGCAACAGGGCAGCACCAGGGAGGGAGCGAGGAACGCAGTGGTTTGCAGAGAATGTCAAACTTGGGTAGAGCAGGCAATAGATGTGTATCTGCAGGTACATCTGCTTCTTGTGCTAAAAAAAAAAAAAAAAAGAAGAGATTTTAGCCTTCATTAGAGAGTGAATGATGCAAAATAAGCTCTGCTTTTGAGCTTGCACCTCTTGGTTTGGTTGTTTTTTTGTTTGTCTGGTATTTTTTTTTTTTTGTATAAAGCAGAATGTTGACAGCTCCTCCATGACTCTAAAATAGCTTTCAAACCACAAGTAATCTCTTCTGATAAGACTGAGGAGGCCAGGCCCTCTCTTTATGCTGAGCAGTCCACTTACTGATCATCAGAGCCCGCTTTTGCCCTGTTCAAACACAAAATGAGCTCTTGAGGCAGGACCCAGAGCCACAACAGCGGCCACACCAGCTGAGTGCCTCTAATTGCCAAGACACACCAAGCGGTCCTAAAACTACCAGGCAGTTGCCCTTCTTGCTCCTCTAAGTACCTCTTATATTAAGAGTGGTTGTCAAAAGGCACTTCAGCTCCCGAGGGAACATCACCACTTTCCCACAGGGCATCAGTGAGGTTTTACACCTCTTCAGGGCCAGTCTTCTTGCAAAATAAATAAATAAATAAATTCCAAAATACACAGGTGTATTTTGTGCCCAGCGGCGGTGCTGGCACCGACAGCTGTCTCTGACAGCCCAAAAGATCCCTGCTACGTGCAGAGTAGGAATTCACCTCCCAGCAGAGGTGCCGCTGAGCAGAGAGTGTCTGGGAAGGGGAGTAAGGTGGAATTTGTTTGAAAGAGACACGGAAGCAAAGCGATGGGTCAGAGCGGAGCGGTTTAGAGCCAGTTCTAGGTGCACAAAGTCATCTTTTTAAATGAATCTCTGTGGCCGAGAGCAGGAGGCAGCGTGGGGTGCAGGCAGGCTTCCCCCTCCCACACAAGATCCATCCTTTGATAAGCAGATGTGGAATCCCCTAAACTCTCTGCAGGATGACAGCTCCCGGGGACGCACACCCTGCAAGCGGAAAAAATCGACGAGCGCAACCGCCCTCCGTCACCGTCACCCAAAGAACGGGCGACAGCTTGTTTTGTGGCCTGTTTTGAGGCCGTGTTGTGTTGCACCTACACACAGGGGTTGCATGGCACCGCACCCCCCTCCTACAAAATGTCAAAGTCTTCAACTCCTAAGAATAGCCATTGAGGGGGGAAAAAAACCACCACCCAAAAACCAACAAACCAACGTGTGCTGACCAGCGTAACTCCCGCGCAGTGGGGATGGCACCGGCCTTGCCTTTCTCCTTAAGTCAGGGGTTTGTGCCCACCTCATCTGAAATTTCTTTATCTCCTGTGAAAGGCAGTAGGCAGCTATTCATTTTTACCTCTGTGGTTTCCAGGTGACTCTCTCAGGGAAAGTTTACTGGAGCTTTAACCTTCCTGAAACGGCAGCAAAACTGAATAACCACTTCCTCTTCGCGCAGCTGAGGAACTTCAAATGTGCAGTGTTGCAAAAGAGCGTGAGGACACTCTCCCTCCTGCCTCTGCTCTGCTCTCTGGGGCACGTTAATATCAGTTGTTACACGCACTGGGCAGTCACAAGGTTGGGAAATACTTGAGCAGTAAAAGCCACTCTCACGGCCTGGAAAGGCAGGCGAGCACTGCGCCTTTGACTCTTCCCTGCAGTCAGCTTGGGCCTTGGTGTGCCCAGCAGCTCTGAAGGACCTACATCCTCCAGCTGCCAAAATTTTTACCTGGATCTCTTTTAGAGTCTGGGCAACTGAATGATTTTGAGTCAAGCCCCAAAAGAATGCCTGTGAGTACTTCTGGTTTGCTGCAATAGTGTAGAAGCAAACAGTGAGAACAGATAATAGCACAAACTTCATAGAATCCTAGGATGTTAGGGGTTGGAAGGGACCTCTGGAGATGATCGAGTCCAACCCCCCTGCCAGAGCAGGACCACCCAGGGCAGGCCACACAGGAACAGATCCAGGGGAGTTTGGAAAGTCTCCAGAGAAGGAGACTCTACCACCTCTCTGGGCAGCCTGGGCCAGGCTCCATCACCCTCCCAGCAAAGAAGTTTCTCCTCCTGTTGAGGTGGAACCTCCTGGGTGCCAGCTTCTACACATTATTCCTTGTCTTATTACTGGGCACCCCAGAAAGGAGCCTGGTCCCTTCCACTTGACCCCCACCCTGCAGAGATTTCTAGACATGAATCAGATCCCCTCTCAGGCTTCTCTTCTCCAGACTAAGCATCCCCAGGGCTCTCAGCCTTTCCTCACAGGAGAGATGTTCCAGTCCCTTCATCATCCTCATAACCTCCCTTGGACCCTCTCCAGTATTTCCCTGTCTCTCTTGAACTGGGGAGCCCAAAACTGGACACAGCACTCCAGATGTAGCCTCACCAGGGCAGAGCAGGGTGGGAGGAGAAGCTCCCTCGACCTGCTGGAAAATACAAGCTGCATCCTTTGAACAGTGAAAGTTCAGCCACTAATGACTTCAGGGAGCACCTGCAGTGACAACTGAACCAGCAACAGCCATTCAGGTCTTCGGTACATCAAACCAGTACAACCTGTAGCTCCACAGCTGTTGACACTGGTGCCATTACTCCAACTACTGATGCAAGTGTTGATGAGTCAAGAAGAGTCTGATCTACACACCAGGCTGACAGTTGAGGCAAGTAACAAACTCAGCCCCCCAGTGTAAGCAGCGCAGGACTCTTCAACGTTTGGACAGCCAGAATTTCTCTGGAGCAAGAGCTGTGCATTACCGGTTCAGAAAATGTCGACTTGTGTTTGTGTGGCTGGAGTTTGGGATTTCCACTCCAGCTCTTTGCAAGCGAGAGGTCAAATATGAAAGAGGATAATATAAACACAACAAAAGGCTTACTGATTTGGAAGCCAAGGCTGACTATGAAGGAAGGGATTATTTAGGAAGTAAACAGCAGAACAGCTTTTAAGCATTCACTAAAATCAGTGATGGAAAATTCTGTGTGCCTGCAAGAATAGTGATAGGAATTGAACTTCACAGAAAAGGACATGGGCATGGAGCCAGTACCTAAAGGAAACACCAAAAGAAACTTACTGGAACTTCTGAATGAAGACAGCAGGTCTAGGCAAGAATTATTTGTCCAAGTCAAATTTATGACCGCCACAGTCAACAGCAAGTTTGCAAAAATCACTGAATAGTTGAGCTTGGGGAGAGGAAGGTCAGAAGATCATCCAGTCCAACCTGCCTCTATTCAAAGCAAGGTCAGCTAGAGCAAGCTGCCTGGGCTTGTGGTCAGTCAGGGTTTTGACCACCTCCAAGGACAAAGAGTTCCCTCCAAGCACAAAGAGTTCACAGTCTCTCTATGCAACCTGCTCCTGGGTTCTATCCCTCTCAGTAGAAAAGTTTTTGCTTCTGTTTAAACGGAATTTCATTTATTTCAACTTGTGCCCATAGCCTCTTGTCCTGTCAGTGGGCACTGCTGAGAAAAGTCTGGATCAGTCTTCTGTACTGCCCCACATCAGGTAGTTATACACACTGGGAAGACCCTCCTGAGACTTCTCCCCTCCAGGCTGGACAGTCCCAGCTCTCACCTCTCCTTGTTTGACGGATGCTCCAAGGCCTGAATCATCCTTCTGGCCCTTGCCTGTACTCTCTCCAGTATGCCCATGTGTCTCTCACACTGGTGAGCCCAGAACTGGACTCACCACTCCAGATGTGTCTCACCAGTGCTGAGCAGAGGGGAAGGATCACCTCCCTTAACCTGCTGGCAATGTCCTGCCTAATGGCAGCACCTTTATGGCTTAATGTTCAACATGCCTACCAGGACCCCCAGCTTAACCTCAGCTTGAGCTATTTGATAGTAGTCAGGAAAAAGTAAAACCACCACAAACCAACCCAAACAAAACACTTGTTGATGGTGTTAAAAAATAGACCTATTTCTTCTTTTCTCTGGCCCCACCTCCAAATTCAAGAGGGATTTTATATATTTATTGATTAGCTGTCACATTCAAAGTATTCAAGATCTACAAGTAAATAAAAACCCTATGGAGACAGAGACCAGACACCTAAAACCTCAGCTGATGCACCGGACAAAGCACTGACACACTTATCTCAGGAATCAGTGCTGACTCTTCAGAAAAACAGCATATTTGGCAAAGCTTCTAAACCAAACACTTCTTGAAGTGTTTATAAGGAAGATGATGGCTTTCACTGTTGGCTGGGATGGAGGATGAAGAGGAAGGAAAGAAATATTCCACTTTTGTTTTTGGCAGACACTAGAAATGTCTCAATTCAAATGCACAGGCTCATTTTGGAAAGGCGGGTAACAGACTGGTAGAAAACTCGGCCGACAGACTGGTAGAAAGCAGAGAGCCTTGAAAAGCTGGGAGATAACTCTCCTATAACTAGGTCCCCTAAAGCACAGTAAGTTAAAATCCTGACAGTATAGTCTCACTGTGCACACCTCAGACCCTCTCCTGGCTGGATACTGATCAGAGTTCTCTCTTCTCTCCTGACTTCACAGTCCACGGTGTTTGTATCGTGAACTTGTGAAGTTTTTATGGTAAGCCTGGGGTACAACAACTCTTTCCATTCTTTTTTTATGTCCGATTTCCTCACAGCTCAATCCTAGAATGTTAGGGGGTTGGAAGGGACCTCTGGAGACCATCGAGTCCAACCCCCCTGCCAGAGCAGGATCACCCAGGGCAGGCCACACAGGAACAGATCTGGGGTGGGGTTGGAAAGTCTCTAGAAAAGGAGACGAGATTTCTCAATCGCTCTTTGTAGCTGCTCTCCCGTTTTGTGAACATGATGAATGACACCAGATCATGTTCAAACTAGCGAGCAGCAACGTCAAAATCCCTCACACTTATTGTCAGCGCTTGTAGTATTCCCTCCTCTGTGCTACACCCCTGATGTGGCTCCACTTCTCACAAAGGTGAGGCAAAAAGCAGCGCTGACTGAAAAAAAAAACCCAGTCATTGTGGAAACTCTCCCGTGAGGAGTTTGAGCCCATCACAAGTGCGACCTGCAAGCTCGGCACTTTCCCAGGCGGCACGAAGGCGACCCCGAGATGTTGATCTACATCTAGCGAAGAACTAGAGCAAGACCAAGCACAACACACTTCCGCTGTTTTCTAGGACAGGATCTGAATTTCTGGTACTTGCAGAGAAGACAAGAAGGGCATTGCTTGCTACGGATGTTATTGAATTTCTGAGCTCGGCACGACAGCGAATCTATGGAGAATTACATGGAGCTTCAGCACATGCTTCGGAATCTCACTTGTGTGCATATTGCATTTAGAACCCTGAAGGAGGAAGAGAAAGGAAGGAGTTGGACTCTGACCCAGAGAAAAGGCTGAAATCTGATAGAAGCAGCGCACAGTTCCTGCTGTCTTTACAGAAGGCAGCTCTAACAGGGTGGTTAACACAAAAAAACACAAGGGATAACACAGGAGCACAAACTCAGCCTAAGCAGTTGCTGGATGCATTAGGTTTTTCAAAGTGACTAGGCTGATGCTAAGTTTATAATAAAAGATATTGATTGATTTTTTTTTAATTCCCAAAGATACTCAATCTCGTTTGGGAAGCCTGGAAAGGACAAACATCGTGAAAATGAAAACAAACTAACTTCATTTTCCCCTCAAAGGAACAAGCAGATGATTTTTAAGTGCCTACCTGACAGCGAGGAGGTGATTTATTCTTGACAAATCCCTGTTGGTTGCTACTCATGGTCAAACTTGTCTCCTTCTTTTCCAAGATAACAGCCCTTGTGGACAGAACAAAACCAGCAGCTATCGTGAGAGATACCGAGAGTTTCAATGCCATTTTCACATGACTTTTCAATATGCAAACTGTGAAAAACATCCTCTCAAGGTGTGCAAAAATCAGTCTGGGAGAATCTATCAGCAAAGCTCCTCAAAGATTGGTCCTGGAACTAACAGACAGCTATTTTTATTACTGCTTGGGGGATTGGACAGTGAAGATGTGTTAAAACCACATGCGGATGCCAAATGAAAAGCAGGTGTCGGCGTGTTGGTGAAAGGAATCAGAACGGCTCTGGCAAACTGGGTAGGTGGTTTGGAAAGCATTGCATTTGTCCTTGCTGAGCTGCCAAAGTTACGTAGTTTGAGAGCAGTGAATTGCACAAATACGTGATGAGGAATCACTAATGGGGCAATTCCTCAAAAAGGTTGAGAGCCTGGATTGAGTCACAGGCTGCTGCACTGCAGTGCAGAAGATAAACAGGAGAGCTGTCAGCTGGATGTGAAGAAAGCCCTCTGTTGTGTGTGACATGAACAAAGCACAGCCCAATACTGCACGGTGCCTTGAAAACTGTGCATCAAGAAATACATGGCAGGGGGAGGGGAAATGGACAAAAGACCACAGGACGTGAACAAATGATGACAACGGAGCAGAAGATTGAGGGAGGTCCAGCTACATCCTTGCAGGAAGCAAGGAAACACCTCAGTCTGCCTTCCAGTCTAGCAAATTTCATTAGTTTCTGTGAACGAAAAATTCCACGTAGTATCCTTTCGGTCCCTAAAACAAAACTTACCTGATTCTCCTGACCTGCAGATGGGCCCACTCCTCACCTCAGCCTTCTGGCTCATAAGGGCTCTTTCTTGCCTGAAAGAGTCAACAGTTCATCCGAAGTTGGGTTTCAAAGTTTTGGTTCTGTCAAGCTGGCTTTCTCCAAAAGGGGTCCTACAGGAAAGCTGGGGCGGGACTTTTAAAAAGGGCTTGTAGGGATAGGACAAGGGGTAATGGCTTTAAACTGGATAAGGGTAGATTTAGACTGGATACTAGGAAGAAATTCTTTACAGTGAAGGTGGTGAGACACTGGAAGGGGTTGCCTAGAGATGCTGTGGAGCCTCATCCCTGGAAATGATCAAGGCCAGGTTGGACAGGGTCTTGAACAACCTGCTCTAGTGGGAGGTGTCCCTGCCTATGGCAGGGGCGTTGGAACTAGATGATCTTTCAGGTCCCTTCTGACCCAAACCATTCTATGATATGATAAAAGCAAACCCAGCTTTTCAAAACCTCCCAAGTATCTCCAAGCCTGGTATTTTCAATTCTTTCAAACACCTCACCCTGTTTTCATCGATTCTCCAAATACTACAATTTGGCAACGACTTGGTTCCACGTTCTGCACAGTCTGTGCGTTAGGGAGCCGCAGCATTCGCATGCTTCCTCCAATCCAAGGACATGAAATACAGACAAAAATTTTGCATCTCTATTGTACTAGTCAGGATTAGAGGAACTATAAAAGACAAGAGATTTTTGTTCTTCCAGCCTCCAACATCCTTCAGCTCTGCAGATCCAAGTCACGTTCTTATGAAGCTGCACATTTACAAGAGGCTCAATCCCCTTGGCCAGCTCTTCAGTTCCTCTTTGCACCCACCTCTTCCCTTCTCCACCCTTCCAGGCTTAACCTTGTGTTCCTTTTCTCTTGGCTCTTGCACAGGCCTTTTCACTAACCACCACCACCTTCGGGATGACAGACATGGACACCTACTGTACACACAGGGTAGGACTGGGTGATTGTGCCTGTCTATCAGTTGATACCTTCCTGTTCCTTGACACAGTGGCAACGGAGTCACCTTAACATATTTAATCTGGGCTGGGCTTTAATCAGCACTGATGACTAATGCAAAACAATGGGAGACCAGGAGGGGAAAGGGAAAGAAAAAAAATTGAGTAGCACACACTCCCTGTGCCACCCTCTATTTGTAACAAAAAGTAGCCCTGATCTCAGTGAAAAAAAGTTCCTGGATTATTAATGCCTTGGATCCAATTTCTCAGCCTCCCCTTTCTCAATCTCAGACTCACAGCAGCCTGCTCTTCATAACAGAGACTCGTAGTAGTTAAAGCTCCTACAGTTGCCTTAAACCAGCTGAGACTGCAGTGACTTTACACCCAAGTGTGACTCCAAGAAGCCTCCACTACCAGGGACTTCTCAGTACCTGCAACTGGTGGGGAAGGCACGGAGCAGGAACCTGCTGGAGCCTCCAGCAGAGCAGCGATGGGATTTTCACCATCCACGGTGTGAGTGAAACGGGTCAACGTGCAGCAGGACACAGGCCAGCTTCAGAGCTTCCCAGTAACCCCAACTTGTCCAGTTTAGTGCTGCTGAAAGAGTGCCCAGCGTTGCTGCACTAGGAGGGCACTAAATCGATGGACAAGATGTTGAATGGAAGGGTTGACATGGAAGAATCCTGCCTTGGGCGGCGCTGGTGAGAACCGCACGGCTGGTTTCGCCTCCTGCTGCCCTACAACGTGTCCCTGCACAGGCAGAGGGTGGCTGTTGGAGCAGGGAAGAGTCAGGGCACTGGGTACACACGGCTACAGCCACCAGCCAGCTAAGGGTGGCTGCAGATGGCTGCTCTGCCTTCGTACCACGTACCCGAAACCGAGAGACATCTGCCGCAGGGCCGTCTCTGCTGCTAGAAAGGAGAACACTTGAGAGGGCTGAGAAAAGTAAATAAAAGGGGCTGGGGATCAAAGTAAAAAGGCATGGAAACAAAAGGGATTTCATGTAATAACGATGAGAGGAACGCCAGGCAAAATAACCCAGGAAAAGAATGAAAATCAAGTGAAGCAGAAGGAAAACATGATGCCTATTTAACGTCGGTTTTGCATTGCAGCCCAAACGCAACGTGACTCCTTCACGCAGAGACACAGCGGAGGGGCTGGAAAGTAACAGAGTCCTGCAGCAATGGAAGTTAAACACTGAGGACTCAAGGCCTGATGTCATCTTGGACATGTTTGTTATTTCAGGAGAAGGGTTTGCAGAAAGATATCCTTTCACTAGACCAAGTAATACCTTGGAAAAATTGATAATCCTCTATCTCAGCTTACTCTGAAATGGTATTTCATCCTTTTCCACATAATAAATGCAGCCTGTCCCGTTTCTCTGGGAGAGCAGGATCCCAGAACTGGCTTCACTTGTGGTAAGGCTGGAAAATTAATTAATTTTTTTCCAAAACTGGAAAGCAGCTCTATGGAGAAAGACCGTGGAATCCTGGTNTCCAGCCCCCACTGAATCTGTTCCTGTGTGGCCTGCCCTGGGGATCCTGCTCTGGCAGGGGGGTTGGACTAGATCTCCAGAGGTCCCTTCCAACCCGTAACATTCTATGATTCTAGGATTCTATGATCATTTAAAAAAAATCATTAAAAGCTTCGACAATAGCACTGTCATAATTTTCTCGTAATATTACTCGTAATATCCCAGAGCTTTAACACCTACATTTCTCAGCACACATTTGAACATTCCCATACACTTGCACATACATACAAAAGAGAATTGATGCTTAAAGTTTCTGCAGGATCAAGGATTTATCAGCACACAGCATTGACATCTGCAGTTTCTTTATGCTTTTACTTTCCCACAAAAACCCCCAAAATTAGTTCAAACCAGCAAAGTCAATGACAAAATTCCTCAGTTGCTGCAAAACCAACAGCAACTTCCATCCCTTAAGTCTGAGTTTGGGAAGGCTTTTGGAATTTAATTCCTTGCATGCAGCACAGATCAGACAGTCAGGATCAGCTTCCCGCTTTCCTCCTGGCTACTCTTGTAATTAAGAGAAGTTTGTAATCCTAGGAATTGTTGGTATTCTGAAGCACGACTTGGGTGTTTTCCCTCAGAATTAGGAAAGGAACCAAAACAGTATTAGGGAAGATTTTCCTTTCCACTTCTCAGAGCTGTGTCATTTGGAAGGGGAGAGAGGAATGGCGGGAAACAGGCACGGAACTTGGAGAGGGCCAACGACCGTAACTCGTAACAGCACAAAGTCACCCTCTCCCTCTCTAGCAAGAGAGCTTTTGTAAAAACCACCAGTCTGTGTCCTGGCTGATATGGGCTGGCACGTCCTTCCAGAGAAAGTCTGAACTAGCACCACTCTTTTGTGAGTCATTCAGGAAATGTTACGTCCTTTGCCATTTCAAGGTTAGTTTTAAGCTCCCTGAACATACCAGGGCAGGTACATTCACTACACCAGGTGCTACAACAAAGTCAAAAAAGAAGCTGGGGATTAGAGAAAGAAACCAAAGCCATTGTGCTGACTTATAAATCCGTTTTTCCTCACCACTGGACAGCTTGGGTCGCCTTCTGACAAGTGAGATGCAGACAACAACATACAAAATCTATAGAAAGGGAAGCAGATATAGAGATACAGAAATACTTCTGCACAAGGGAAGATTAAATAACCTCAAACTTTTTAAGTAAGAAGAAAGATGACTAATGTCTGGGGTTTATAAAATCATGAGTGAATAAGGTGGGGAACAGAGAATTAGTACTTAGTGGTTTTCATCATTTAAGAATTCAGTACCAAGTGGAAAAAAAACAATGAAGCAAAACAAAAAAAACCAACAACAAACCAAAAATGTTGTTGCATTAAAAAAAAAAAAAGAAGGTATAACCAGATTTGGAACCTCACTGCCATGGGATGTTTTGGATGGCAGAAGGTTTCGAGAATGATCAGATGAACTGAAGGAAGAAAGGTCTGTTGGCTTTGAAGCCCAAGTGTGGATGCAGCATCTGGCTCAGGAAGTCCCTAAACCACCAGCTGACAAAAGCCACCAGGAGAATCCTCAGGGAAATAAGATTAGTAATAGGGCAAATATAGTCATCACACTATGATTCATCACTGGCCTCTGTCAGAGGCTGGTCCTAGACCCTTGATCAAGGACTGCACTTTCCACATTCTTGTGTTGGCTGGTATAGAAAGGGAACAAAGCTTTGTACCTCTTCTTGTTTCTGGGAGATTCATACAGAAAATCCATCTTGGTCTGGGAGTTTGTGTAACTGATTTTAGCCCTGGCTCATTGTAGCTGTCGCTGAGTATCCGGAAGACTGACGTATAAGAGATAAGAAATCAGATGAGTAGCTGATGTAACGCATTTTGACGACTGTAAATTATCTGCTGGGGTATATGTAACACCACTACAGCATAACCACCTCAAGGACATACTGAAATTACCAACTGACATTGCATAAGGCTCTTCTGGACTCAAATCTCTCTTGAACCAACATTTTTTTTCCCTGTAAAACACACCAAAAAGGGCCACCGATCCAGGCAGCAATCCAAGCAAAAGGACAAAAGTCTGTGGTACAAAGCCAGAAGAAATAGTTGGGTTCTGGATATCTCATCTACCTTGCCTCCTTCCTTTTAAAATCCATCCAAGAATTCTATTATTTCTTAAAGAAAACCCAACCCAAACCCAAACCTAAGACATCACCAGTTAGATGTTCTCTATTTGCAGGCCACCTCCAGCTAGTCTGCTCAGCAAAAGAAACATTTAGCTTAGCGTTTGCCATTCAACCAGAGTGGTCCCTGGAAACAGCAGCACAAAGCAAGATGTCCAAAACCTCTTGTTTCCTATCACTTTTTTGTTTGTGTGTTTAAAAGGGAGCTTTTTCAGGAATCCATTTTAATAGCCTTACTATAAGCACATCATTTGGTGAAGGTAGTTGGCAGTAGTGCCCTTGTCAACAGGTGTACTTTGCTACAATCCGTTTACACATCCCGATACTGCTAAACAAAAAGGCAGAGGAGCTCTTAAAGGCATCCGTGGCACGACACATCCCTCTCCACTCACCCAACAGATCTGTTACAGAGACTCTGAACAGACTAGAGGAACCTAAACTTGAAATTTTTAGTATCTTCCCCACAATCCCCCGCCCCCAGGATTTTGTTTCTCTGAATGCCCACTGAACAACCTGGAGGAAGACACACGTATTGTGGTTTCCCATCTTGGCAGCAGAATGAAATTCCCTTTGGTTAACCACCTGCTAGCTGTACAACACGGCATTTGCTTCACAGTTAACCTTATGCAAAAGGCATGTAGATGCCTTTAGGTTCATAAAACTCCACCGTTGCACGTTTTTACTTTTGAGAATCCAGGGATTTTGCATCTATTTGCTTCAGAAAAGGAATCACTTCCTGCAGTTCTTTGCACATGCTCCCCTCCCCCTCTCAATTTTACCCGGGTACTTCTGACCACGATCACGCAGGAGGACAGAACGTTCACTTCCTTCTCCGGCTCGCTGAAATTCCCTGATTTCGCCACGCGCCGTCGTGCCCGCGGACGCAGCTCGGGAAGCCGAGGAGCTCGCTTTTTAACGAGAGCCAGAGGACAAAACAGCTGCCTGGGAAAGCACAATCAATCACTTACATTTATTCAAACGAGTTTTGCAAGGAGCTGTGAGCGGGGGCACGTGCAGACACAGAGGAACACAAAGATTGATCATCAGACCTGGGCTGACAGCAAGAAGATGTGTTTACTGACACGGCTACAAACTACAGACTTCCTAGAACACTGGGTTTTAGAACTTTTCATGTCACAAAAAAACCTAACAAAACAACCCCTTGCTGCAACAGGGAATGCTCAGGATGTCCAGTTTAACTTTTACTGGACGTTGGGTTTTCAAACCATCCCGGGAATGAAACAGCAGCATTAGATTCCACTAGTTAGTGCAATACCTCTGTGTTCAAGTGGGACATAATTTCTGCCTGTAATAAACAGGTTAAAAAAAAAAATCCTCCTAGAAGTTAGAAGAATTATCATCTCGGGTGATCTATCTCAGTATTGACCTGGTGAAACTACCAATAACATTAGGAACTGAAGTCTTAAAATTGGGGCTGAGGAAACTTCGTTTTCTTCATTTAAATGACTATAAACACATCCACATCATGCATCGGAAGAGCAGAAGCGAGTCTTGAGGCATCCACCTTTAAAGCAAACTACCAGCCACACAAACTTCATGCAGAAATGTCAGTTGTTTGTGTTATTAACCTGCTACTACCGCCGAGTAGCTCTGATTGTGTCTGCTCAGTGCAACCAGAAGCAAAAAAAAATAATAATTAAAAAAAAAAAATCACACACACACAAAAAAAATAAATCACACCAGCATTAGTGGGAGCTGCAAACCCCGAGTCCTACACACTCCTGGAAGATAACGGCCCATCTCTGGAAAAGCTCCAAAGAGCATCTCTAAACACACCAGGCAATGCCACATTGCAGGGGAGTTTCATTCATCCATCCCTGGAGCTAACCAAGCCCTTTCTTCTCCCCAGCCTCCTCTGGTTGTACAGAACAGGAGAGGATTTCTCATGTTTCCCGGACCGAGGCGTGGAAATGTCCCTGAAATCCGCTCCTGAGATAGAAGCGCCGATGTCCAAAATAAAACCCCTGCACGTTAAAGGCTGTTACAAAACCATCAACCATCAAGCAACCCCGAAGGGCTGGCGTCACTCTGCATAACGAAGAGAAGCCAGAAGCAATGTGGAAATTCCATCCTTAAGTCATCGCCTGCGACACCCTCCGGCAGTTTTCATCACTGGGACCTCACGTCAAAAAAAAAGCACCATCTTTCATCTCACAGTGTGGCCTCTTTTATGGCTTGTTACTTGCACTGTTACGTGTGCAGATTTTTTCTGGTTCAGCCTGCAACCAGAGGGCCAAGAGTTGCCTTTTTTTTTTTCTCTCAAGCAGGTTTTAAAATTCTTCTGGGTTTTCCCCCATGTGTCCCCATCCAGCGACCGAATTATGTACCTGCGGTCTGAGCTGCTGTGTGCCAGACGTTATCTGGCAGTCGTGCGGCCAGTCTGTCGTATCACAGCCAGGGGGGTTGGGTCACCTCTCCTGAATAGATTCCTGGTGCTGCTTGTACCCACTCCCTGCCCAGAGGGCTGACTGTCCAAAAGTGCAGGACCACATACACCAGATGTATGAAGCGTGAACAGGCTTCAGATGTTACCATCAAGAGGTTCCTGGTATGAGCCATGAATCAGGGACAAGCTTCAGATCCCCCTCCTGAGATCCCCCTCCTGAGCCCCAGCGGCAGAGACAGGAAGGCTTTAGAGACGCATGGACAAAAGAAAGACCACAGCTGCTACACCCACTACATGAAATCATCCTTCTCCCACACAAATTTCTCCTTTCTCCTGCCCCGAGATGCTCCTCATACTGTTAAAGCATATTGTTTTTTCACTCTAGCATGAAGCCACCAGTCCAAGACAGAGATGTAGGTGGTAACAACCATCAACCCTGCAAAAACACAGAGGGAAGGATGAGGGAGAGAAAAACCAGAAAAGACAACGTGTTCTCTCATTACATACATCATAGCACTTAGGCTTCTTGGCTCTGTAAGAGTTAAATCCAACTAGTTTTGGTCTTTTTCCTTGCCAACAGAAGAGAATGAGATTTGGAGCTCATGGAAGATGCTGACTGATGACTGTGGTGGAGACAGCAGGTGTGGCACACAAGTGAGGTCCCACCTGCAGCCACGGTGACACAAGGAGAAGGGGAGGTGGCAGTCACTGCGTGGAGAGAATATCCACCTCCAAACCTGCCCCGACCCTCTGAGAAGGGTCCTCCAGGTCAGCAAGGTCTCACTGCTCATCTGAGATCCTGCCTGCGACAAACACCAGCAGGGCAGCTGTATCGTACCCGCACAGCTTCCTTCCCATCTCCTGGAAAGAGATTAAAAGTGTTGTGCTTCAAGGAAAGTAGAGGCAACACATGGAAAAAGACGCTAGGAGAAGAAAAAAAAGGGGCACCAAACCCACACCCTTAATGCAAATATAATTTATTCAACATGCTACCAAAAAATGCAGCAGTGACCAGACCGAAAAAGATTATTAGAAAGGTATTTTCTTATTACAGAAAATAAATACGAATTGAAAAAGGGTAGAAAAAGTAATTTCTTACGCGGCCAACTAATACTAGAAGCAGAGTTTGGCCTTACACTAGCTTGGTACAAATCTTGAGAATAAAGGGAAGAAGCAGAATTAGTCCAGATAACGAACCGCGAAAGCTGGATAAATCCGAGGAAAGCTGGAAAATTCAGATAAACTTGAGAATTCTGAGAAGACCAAATTAAACAAAAGGAATGGCACAGGAAGAGAGCTTCCCGACGGATGAGCTGGAGCGCCACGCAAACCCACGGTTTCTTATTTTATCCAAAAGGCCTCATTGTTTTACCAGAAAAAGAGTTGTGGCGTTGTTGTACGAGGATGTTGTAATTTCTGCGTAAACGTTGCTGGATGGGAGAGAGAAAACAGGAGTAGCTTCAGGTGCGCGCTAACTTCTGGACAAGACAGGGTTGAGATTTTCAACATAAATTCGAAGTTCCAGTTCTGACTCGGGGCTAATTTACTATGGGTTTTGTTGAAATGAAGCTAATGAGTGATTACCATCCTTTAACAGCCTGAAAAGTGGATACAACACAACTTGTAACTGCTGCAGCACAGAAAAAAAACAGAATTTTGTTTCTCCCCACCTCATCCCATGTTGAGTTACCACTCAATAGCAGCGATACAGGTCATTCTCTTAAAAAGATTGAAAACTGAAGTGTTCAATCAAATATGAAACTCCCACCATTAATGAAAAGGCTATTTTCAGCACTCAGCAGACTCCTAGCTGATATAACAGGATTATCTAACATCAGAGACAGCACATTAAAAGAACACATCACAGGGAGCGATACCTTTTAGCAGAAAAACACACACCCAACCATAAAGACTTGTGGAGGAGACCCAGTGGGGGGGACAAAGACGAGGAGAAGACCCAGTGGGGGGGACAAAGACGAGGAGAAGACCCAGTGGGGGTAACAAAGACGAGGAGAAGACCCAGTGGGGGGAACAAAGACGAGGAGGAGACCCAGTGGGGGGGACAAAGACGAGGAGGAGACCCAGCGGGGGGGACAAAGACGAGGAGGAGACCCAGCGGGGTAACCAGCATGCTCCCAAAACAAGGCATCACTGGTGTAAACGAAGGAATCTCTTGATTCTGCGCTGATGCTCAGTGAGATTACATCTTAGTAAAGACAAAAAGCCATCAGGCATGGGGAAAAAAAAAAAAGGATCTTGATAGTAGGCAACAAATGGCAACTTCAAAAAGGTTCCAGCTAGTGTCTGAATGCTCATCCAGTCCTCACCTAGCCAAAAGCCAGTAGGACTTTGACTCGTGACCTCTCCGGCACACACACAGCCTGAAAAACAACTGCTGTTTTGGAGATCACTATGACAAAGGTAGAAGCAACGTCCCTCCTCCCCTTCCCCTAGGAAAAATCCCACCTCAAAACCCTGAGAGGAATTGGTATGAGCCTAAAGAGCGCCGGCCCTTTGAGGCAGAGACAGTGGAAGGTCTTGGGATTTCCTGCCCAGCGTGTGCATTCCCATTGCAGAGAGGTGAAATTCTTAGGGCTGTGAAACTCTGCCACCTATCTGACCCGTCAGACAGTTTTGGGGAGGGGGGTATATGCAATCATTCTGTTGCTGTGGTTTGGTGAAAAAGGGTTTCCTGTCAGGTGGGCCTTTAGCGTATGTGTTTCAAAAGAAAGGAAAAAAAAAAAAAAGAAAAAGAAGAGAAAAAAAAAAAAGAAAAGGACTGACAAGCAAGCTAGAAGCAAGCTCAGGCTCTCCAGGAAACCACAAAATAACCCCTCTGAAGACTTGCAGAAAGTGCTATTTCTGTGCCTCTACCATCTTTTTAGGAGACAAGAACGGAGGAGGGAGGGCTGGAGAAGAGACTTGAGTGCGAAGCCAGAGCTGAATGAACGTAGGCATGATGGAAAGACAGATTAGCGAATGCCAAACTCGACCACAACTTTGAAGTCAATGAAAATTTCAGCAGCAGCTTCATGGAGCTGGAGTTGCAAACGAAGACAAAACCCCTTCTAGACAGGAACAAAGAGAGACGCCCTGGAGCCCTGCACGGGAATGCCCCTGTCGCGATGAGCAAGCTACGCGTGGAGGCTGCGCTGGAATTACCAAGCTGGTTAGAGCTAGTGCAAGGTTAGGCCACCACGACCAGACTGTGGTCGAGGGATGCCGATATTTTAAGCAGGTCTTCTGCATAGCTGGGAAGAGAAATGAGGTGTGGAAATTGTTAGTGGGAGAGCGTTTTGTGCATCATTAGCCCTGCCAGCCTTCACCACAAGGGTTGGGAAACCTCATGGTCAAGAGCAGAGGTTAACCTCAAGGCTGTCTGTAGAGGAGGTGCTCAGCGTTTGCTCCAGCTCAGGAGCTGTAGTTGAGAAACACGGAGCTTGCAGAAATAAGGCAGGAGTACAGCTTGTCTTGACACGTAAAACCAAGCAAGCAACCTCTCAAAGGTAGGAGGTTTAACAAAGCCAAGTGCAGGGTCCTGCACTTTGGCCACAATAACCCCGGCAGAGCTACAGACTGGGGGAGGAGTGGCTGGAGAGCTGCCTGGCAGAGAGGGACCTGGGGGTGCTGGGTGACAACCGGCTGAAGATGAGCCAGCAGTGCGCCCAGGCAGCACGGAAGGCCAATGGCATCCTGGCTTGGATCAGGAATAGTGTGGCCAGCGGGAGCAGGGATGTAATTCTCTCCCTGTACTGGGCACTGGGGAGGCCTCACCTCGGAGTCCGGGGGCAGTTCTGGGCCCCTCACTTCAAGAAAGATCTGGAGGTGCTGGAGCAGGTCCAGAGGAGAGCGACGAGGCTGGGGAAGGGTCTGGAGGGAAAGTCTTCTGAGGAGAGGCTGAGGGAGCTGGGCTTGTTTAGCCTGGAGAAGAGGAGACTCAGGGGGGACCTCATCACTCTCTACAATTCCCTGAAGGGAAGGTGTAGTCAGGTCGGGGTTGGGCTCTCCTCCCAGGCAGCCAGTGACAGGAGAGGGCCTGGCCTGAAGCTGCACCAGGGGAGGTTTAAGCTGGGTATTAGGAAGCCCTTCCTGATGGAAAGGGTGACTAAACACTGGAATGGGCTGCCCAGGGAAGTGGTGGAGTCGCCATCCCTGGAGGTGTTTAAGGCAAGACTGGCCATGGCACTTAGTGCCATGGTCTAGTTGATGCTGTGGTGTTGGGTCATAGGCTGGACTTGGTGATCTCAGAGGGCTAGTCCAGCCTCAAGATTTCTGTGATTCTGGCTAAACAGACATCAGCTTGAAGAGGGAAAGCAGTGGTATCAGACTAATGGCTCTTAAATGACAGTGCACTGGTCTCCCCACTCCTGACGTGCCTTATGGCTCAAATCCAGTTTCTAGCAGTGAAAAGCCATGGAAGGTTGCACTCCCTAAGCTAAACTCCAGGTTTACGTTACACTTGCACTGCTGGAAACCACAGGCAACTAATAACTTTCAAATTATGCTTGCTCTGCTAAGAAACAGAGCAGAATTAAACAGTAAAAACAGAGATATCAGTCAGTTGAAAGACCTTCATCCAACCAAGGTAAAAACAGTGCTTTGCAGGAAATTATGAGGAAGCTTTTCCCATTCCTACCATTTTTCAAGACCTTGAGAAAAGCTCCCTTAAATATTAAAACTAAAATACCAAGTAAGTCTTCTGTGGCAGGGGACAGACCTATCCTGTAAGAAATGCTCCTTTGCTGGTACTCCCTACCTTGCATCTCTTCAAACACAGGAGCTCTGTCTTTGCTTCAGCCGAGTAGGGGACAGACCTATCCTGTAAGAAATGAAGTGCAGAGCATTTTCCAGCATAATTACCACATTTCTTGAACATCTCTTTGGAGCACTGTAGTCTTTCGATCAAGTGACAGATGCTGTTTGACTGTAGTTCCAAAAATATGCACATTTTGCATTTGAATGCTATGAAGGTTTTTTTGGAACTTGTATTTGCAATTGTATTAAGGTAGCAAGGTCCAGCTTGCTTTTAAAAAAGTCTTTTATTCCAAGTGAAACAAAGATATGGGGGAAAAGAAGGAATTCTCGTAACAGGGAGAGTCTTTGGAATAGTGATTAGCCCACACTAATGCACACAGACACCGTAGCTTGATGCATGAGCAGCTCCTGTGTTCCACTATTGCTACAAAATTCTTTGGTCTGTGTTTAAATGGGTGTCTGTCTTGAACGTAACGAGGATCCATGGATAAGATAGGGATGTTCCATGCTCTGACAGTGACTTTATTGCTTTCAGAGAGTCACTGAAGTCTGCAGTTTACCCTCCTGTTGACCGCACAAATGTCATGGATGCCCCCAGCACGAATACGTATACAAAAAAAATCAAATCTAGGTGCAAAAGAATCTTATCAGAGCACCTTTTTTTTTTTTTTTTGGTACTTGTTTACTAGCATGAGCTACACTGAAAAGTTATTAGGGTTGCAAGTACAAGTACAAGTTCAGAAATTACTCTCTCTGCCAAAGTACCTGTGTGGCTCCGTCACATACACACTATGGCTGCATATTTGTACCTGTATCATCGCCAGGAGACTCCTGTGTCACTGAAAGTGTAAGGAGACTTCGCTGGGGACAAGACTGGTGGAAGAGCCATCAGTACACGAGGCATTCTCCAGAGAAACAACACATCCACAGACAACTCCTTCCTCATCTGCTGGCACTCCCCACCTTGCATCTCCTCCAACACAGGAGCTCTGTATTTGCTCCAGCTGAGGGTGAGCTGAACCCAGGCTGAAGCTCAGATGTGTTGTGCCTGCAGCAGAGAGGCTGTCTGGGTTTGGGCTGCCTCTTCTATTCCTTCAGCCTCCCACTGTGGTTCAGGCCTACTTGCCATGGCACCGATGCTCTCTGGCTGCTGGGTTTCCTTCCCTCACCACAAGACAGGACAAAGCAGCAGGGCTCTCTGGAGAGATCGATGGGCCAGGAGCAGAGGTAACGAGCAGATGCACTGGGGCTCAGAGAGCACAGGACAGCTTGGAGATCGAAGCTGGCTTGGCAAGGGAGGAGGAAAAAGCTTCGTTTTGGCAGTGGGTGTGGAAAGGTAAGCGTGCACACGAGACCGAATGGAGCCAGAGCTTACTTTGACAGACTGAGGTATTTACTTCAGTAATCTTAATGAAAAGAGACAAGAAAAATCACATTACTATAGTATCAAAACATACATGCCCTCGGCTAAGTGGTAAGCTGAAGAAGTTACAGGAAGATATTCTTTAAATCCTTGTATTGTCAAAGCATTGGAAAAGGTCTGCTCCTTCTGGAAAAGGATTCCACAAACAACAGGCTGTTCCCACCTTGACATCTGCCTAGTGACAGGTTGCATCTGGTAAAATGGCACATCAAAGCTCCATCCCAACGTTTTACAGCTGCCATCCATCTCCAGTCTACTCGATTGTGATGTTTTCACCACAACTAAGCCTTGCAGGACACAGCTCTCCTGGTTTTAGGCAGGTACAGTAAAGGAGAGCAGAAAACTGAGGAATGTGGTCACAGCAGCTGTATAGTGCAGGGAAGATGGCAGAGCTATAGGTGTGACAACGGTGCTATAGAAACACAGAGGTCAAAACACATTCCAGAACTTGAAGACATCTCTTGAGTTTTAACCAGCATAAGAGAAATCGATTTGACAGTGGACAGAGTTATTCTGGGGTGGGATGAGGGGATAGACAGTCACCCGACACCACAACGACTGGCTAGTTTCTCTTTCAAAAGGAGCCTCTTGAATTATGTACAGCAGAACTCCCTTAAAGAGAAAGGCCAAAGAGAAGTTAGTAAGATACTCCAGCCATGGAGCACACTGTAACTTCCACAGCGATGGAGAAGTGCTCAGGGGAAGTGTGCACTGAGCTCCCAGCAATTGTTCTAGGACGGTTCCTCTTCAGACAATCAGGGCACAGAGTTTAGGAGGTATCGCAGCCTGGCTGGAATTTACCTGAAGAACCCTGGACATGAAAAAAAAAATTACTTCTAATCATCAATAGTTGCACAAATGTGAGTAGAGATGAGGATGTGGGAGAAGGCAACTACAGTCTTCCAGCTTCTGAGAAGAGGAGGAGGAAGTACGGGACCAACGCCAGCTGATTCTGCTCCTTTACACTGAGGAGAGGAAGAAAAGGTTTTCCTCCATTCCTCCTCATTGGGGACTAATTCTCAAATCCACTGTGGGACAGTCAGAGTTCACCTTATGGAAAAAAAAACCACTAAAGAAAAGCAAAATCTGCTTGAAGAAGGGTGAATGGAAGTCATCACCGAGACAGAGCGCACATGGGCGTTTGCGCAAGTGTGTGAAGCATCTGAAAGAATGTACTGAAGTAAATCATCTGGGATTTAGCACATCTGCAAATTCTCTTAGAGAGTAACAGGTCCATAATGGGGAGACCAGCATCATTCTATAAGTGCATAAACCTGCCCTGTGTTATAGAAGCTACAGAGGAAAGAGCCAGACGAGAAAAGCCTCCATCTCCTACCGTGTGCCTGCTCGGTCCCACAAAGGGGTTACAAGAGTTTTTTTTCCAGGATGTAACAGTACCCAGGAGTGACATTCCCTACACAACCTGAGTAGCTCCCTTCCTTCACAAAAAGAGTAACACTGTGACATTAGAACCAGTTCCATGAAAAAGGAAAATTAAGGATCAAACAGTAACCAGTGTCCCTAATCTTTTCCCAAGACTCTCCCCTTCCACTCTCAAGGTGCATCACAAGAGGCCTCTCTGAAGGGCCTGTGCACAAAGAAATGCTGAAAAATAGAAGAAACTGGAAATCCATGTGCAGACACCAAGCTATGGTCACAGAATTGCCATGGTTGGAAAAGATACATCTAAGTGTAGAGATGCAGTGGGATAGTTTATGACTGCAGTGCTGTGATGGATGGATGATGGCTCTCCACGAAGTAAAATAAAGCAAAATAAAACAGAAGAGAGCTTGGGGCTTCAAAGAAGTGATCTGAATGTGCAGAGCTCTGCAAAACAATAGGGGACAGACTGGTCATAAGCTTATGGGTCAGGATTAGAGAGGAGAACAACGGGCCTCAGTGTGATGGGTGTCTCCTCGAAGCCACCAAAACTGAGACAAAGTGGATGAAATCAGCTGTAATGAGCCAGGAAAAGCCTTTAGACTGCAGGCCCCATTTCTCCCTGGGCATCTTCACCAGCTCAGTACCCGCTGGCAGGGCAACAAGAAATGGTGCGAGCAATTCAAGAGAGCAATCCCGAAGGACAACTTTTGGAAAAAAAAACTGATAGACAAGTAAATTAGGAGAGGCATTCTGCTCAACCTGCTACTCATTAACTGTGAAGGTTGATCCCAGCCTTGGCTGCAGCAACGATGAGATGGTGATGTAAAGATCCTGAAAGAAGTGAGGTAGGCAGGTAGAATTATCACAGTCATTATTACCATAGTGTACCAGGTTGGAAAGGACCTCAAGGATCATCTAGTTCAACCCTAAGAATCGAGATCTTGAACTTTGGAAGAGCAGATCGAGGCTTGTTCAGGGAACTGGTAGGTAGGATCCTATCAGAGGCTGAGACAAAGGAGCCTAGGAAGACTGGTAGATCTCCAAGAACAATCACTCAAAGCAGAACAGCCTGTTCTGGTGTGCAGGAAGTCAAGCAAATGTGGCAGGGGGCCAGCTCGGCCCGAGGGGGAACTCCTGACTGAGCTCAAACACTAAAAGGAAGTGGATGGGAGGTGGAAGTGGGGACACGCTACTTAGGAGGACTATGGAGACAACGCCTGAGCATAGAGGACGACAGGAGAGGACCAGCTTGGCTGGAGGTGAAATATGGAAGGGGAGCAGAAGGCAACAAGAGGTATCTCAGCAGCAAGGAAAATGTTGATTCATGGAGAAGGGGCACAAAATAAAAAGGCCATGGTATAAAACATTTACCTGGCTGGGAAGATCTGCTCTCAGACCCTCCTGAAGCTAGTGGCAGAGTCTGTGCAATGACCCACAGCAGAGCAGGAATGGGTTGGGGCCACTTCAACAAACTGGACACCACAAAAGACAGCAGGAGATTGGACTGGGTGACCTGCAAAGCTCCCTTCCAGCTTGAATTGATCTCGATTATAAATCCTCAGAGATCACCATAAACTCTTTTGCTATCTAAAGAAAAAAAATCAAAAGATCAAGGTGGGAGTATCAACTCAGTTGATCATCTTAACCACAGCTGTGCCAGAGCTAAAAAGCTGAAATATTTCAAGACAGAAGATGTAACATAACAATGCATATGAGAAAAGGTGATTTCAGGTCTCTACCAGTTCTTAGCCATCTACACACCACTGTCAGATGCTGACGTCACTAGAGTTGCATTTTCAGACGCCAGTATCTCAGGTGAGAACAAGCTGGAGCCAAACGTAGTGCTGCCCTCTAAT
The DNA here is from genome assembly GCA_013396935.1 of Baryphthengus martii. Lineage (NCBI taxonomy): Eukaryota > Metazoa > Chordata > Aves > Coraciiformes > Momotidae > Baryphthengus > Baryphthengus martii. The sequence goes on along the minus strand of VWZK01011951.1, from coordinate 22,221 downwards.
CCATGCCAGGAAAACTGTGAAGATCGTTGCTTGCCCAGATTACCAAGGGGTTGGACATGAGAGATTTGGTGGCAGAGATTTTAGGCTCTGGGGACGGGAGACAAGTTCTTTTCCGAGAGGGCAGTGAAACACTGGAACAGGTTGCCCAGGGAGGTAGTTGAGGCCCCATCCCTAGAGGTATTCAAGGTGAGGCTCGACAAGGCTCTGAGCGACCTGCTCTAGTTGAGGATGTCCCTGCTCCCTGCAGGGGGGTTGGACTAGATGGCCTTCAGAGGTCCCTTCCAACCTAAACCATTCTATCATTCTATGATAATATCTAGTCCTACAACACACCACTATTAGAAAGCCCCCAAGCCCTTCGAGCAGGCACCAACAGGAAACTCACTTAGGATGGAAAAGGCAGTTACAACTTCCGTGTGGAAGATGCTGTATCCTGCTGTTTGTGTTTGCTAACTTCTCCAAGAGTATCTGAGCTCCCTTTAAATCTGGTCTGTAGGATACAACTGCTAACATATTAAGAACCTTTCCCCAGAGGTCATCAGTATCCTGCTGCATTGTCAAGTGTCATTAATTTGACGGAATGTCAGTCAAAGCTCAAAGCGACCGTTTGAACAAAATAATGGAACAAAAGGCCCTATGGGGCCACCTTCCAGCACTACTTAAATCACAGTAACCACCAATTGGAAGGTGCTAGTCTGCAAATACAGACAGGTATATTATTAGCTCTGCAAAGAGAACAAATCAGACAAATGTGAGTAAAACGTGAGTATATCAGCAGTTCTCTCTAAAGGTCCCTTTGCTGAACCATCAGCCAGATAACTTCTTTCACGTGTTCCAAATTCATCATTACCTTGCAATCACAGAAGGCCACAGTTTTAATGATTATTTTTCAATAATTCAAGGTCTAGCAATGAAGCAAGGCTACTGCAACAAGAAAAATAGCAACTAAACACTAAGTCCCAGTGGTGGAGCAGGAGGAAGCTGAGCTGTAACAGCCTGTGCCTTCAGACACTGGAACTTTTTGAAGTTCCAGCCTTTTTCAGAGCCTTCTTGGAGGCTGAAACCTTCTCAGCTGAGTGCAGACATTCATAGATGCTCCCTTTAATGAACTGAAAGTGTCAACTTCCCGCTGGTGTGTCAGATGGACTTTTTCTCAAGCGGTGGAAACCATTGTCTAGGCAGCGCTTGCGTAGGGCTGCAGACACCACCAAGCTGCTAAAGTACCTTTAATAATAAAATTGAAACCGTTGAGGAGAGACCATTCATTCTTTACCCCTGAATCAGGAAGTCTACTCATTCAAGTGATCAGTAGCTCGTGTAGCAAAACACACAACGCTCACATCAGCCTCCACCAAACACTCACTCTCAAAAAGCCGGGCAGAGGTTTCCTCAAGGCCACCAGGAAAATCAGCGGGGGCTTTTCGTAGATGTAGCTGATGGTAGTCTAAGGTCAACAGCCAATTTTAGCCAGGGGAAGCCGACTGCCATGTATTTAGGATTTCCTTAATCTAACTTACACAGAGTGAGGAGGCTAAAAAGGGAAAGGCCTGAGACAACCATGATGCGGCCAAAATGAAACAAGGCTCCTCGTCAACAAAACCAACCTGAGACAACGTTAACGAAGATCCTGCACCACGTGTCAGGTTTAATATGCTACTCCACCACCACCAAACGCTACCGTTGGAACGCTCACACTTGTTATTGTCCCACAGGAGAAGAACCTGCTGCCAAGAACGTGATCTTGATCGAGGTTGATGTTAACCAGGTGCTTCACCAGCCAATGTTCAACATTTCAAATCCGTTACGTGAATACAAATTGCCACGAAGAGCTTCTTACTGCAGTACGTAGAAGCAGGGGATGTGGTTCCTCTTCTCTTCCCATCACTCCTATCCTTCAGTTCCTCAGGAACTGAGGGAATATCTGGCTTACCAGAGGAAGCATCAAGTGGGTGGAGATATCTAAAGGTACTACAAAGGACCCTGCAGCTGCCCAAGATACTTGGAAAACTGAGTCCTTCCTCCTCCTAGGTGGTGGTGGTGAACCATGTAAGAAGAAAGAAGCAAGGGAGGTGGGGTTTTCAAACAAAGGAGAGAATATGCGTTACACAAATGGGAAACAGGGAATGGCAACGCGATTTAACTTTCAAATTCTGGAAAAGCATGGGTTAATTCCCACTCTTTCCCCAGGACTTGCTTAGAAGCCATGAGATTGTTTTTAGCAACACTGACAGAAGTTTAGAAACACGAAAGATGAGCCTAAAGGCTAGAAGGTAATCAAACAGCAATAATAAATAAAATGCCAATTTATTACAACCAATAAATGAATGAACAGATTTCTCAGAGGTTGCACTGTCTGTCCTAAAACATTTGCAAGACCGAACCAGATAAAGACCTGAGTAAATCAACCTGACCTCAAAGCTGACCCTGCTAGAGCAGGAGCTTTGAATGGAGCCATGATTTCGAAAGTCCCTTCCAACTTGAATTATCCTGTCCAGTGTTCCTGTTCCCACTGCTGAGATACTTCTTGTTGCCTTCTGCAACCCTTCCCTATTTCAACTCCCAGCCTTCCTGGGTTCAGCCGCTGATTGAAGCCACTATCAAACACTTACAAGCTTGGCAGTAAGGACAAGTTTACGTGCCGCCTTCAGAACTAAAATTCCCCTTGCAGGCTTCCCAGCTTTACAATATGAAAGCCGGAAAGTCACTAACCCCCCCCGCCCAACAAAATGGAACCATCAACTCCACGATCATCAATCGCCAGGTAGGGCAGCAGCTTTGAGAGAGCAGAGAGCTGGGCAACAACCCCTGAGGTGGCACAGGGAGGGTGCTGGAGAGCATCGAAAAGGATGGCCAGGTTGTAATGTTCCTGTCAGACTTCGCTACCCTGCCAAATCTCAGGGCTCGCTGGAAGCCACAACCACCCTGAAAATCACGGCCCACACGTCACGTCTGTGCCTGGGTCGGCGTACGAGCGCCGCGGGCAGAGGGGCATGAAGGTGGCATCTTGCAACAGGCACGGCCTGAGTGAGCTCGTCTCCTTGAAGTGTCCAAGCAGACTGAGTCTTACAGAATCAAGGCAAGTTCAAAATTGGAAAGGGAAACCCAAACCCTTGTGAAATGCCTGTTTCCTGATGAGGAGCAGCAGGCGGTCCTCGGCTGAATGCAGACTTTCCTCAACTGCCACCGGACTTTCCTCAGCTGCCACCTCGTGTCTCCTGGAAGCACTGCCAGCAAGGGCAGGATGCCGCACCAGGAGTCCTCTGTAGAGCACATCACCAGTCTTCACTGCTCTGTACTAAACATTCTTTTTTTTTTTTTTAATTAAGAGGGGGAGAAGTGATACTAAAATTCCAGCTAAACTGATAAAATGAACCTCTGGTTCTGTTGTCTGTTTTATCTCATCTGTTCCTGGCCAGCAGCTCCCCCAGCTAATTGCCTTAAACAACCAGATAGAGTTCATAGTAGCACACTGTTTGATGCCCCATTGGTTGTCCCATTTATTTTGACAGAAATAGCATCAAAATGCATTTGCAGCTTCATTGCTAACTGAAATTTCCTAACTTTCCCCCCAGCAGAGCTGCTAATTTCTGCTGAAAGAGCTCCTCTGTCCTCAGAGGTCTGTCCTCTGAGACGCCACACATGGGGAAGGAGAGAGAAAAGACTGGAAATTATTTGCAGTTTGGATAAGATTTAGAACATTCCTGATGCTGATCCTTAAAAAAGAAAAAAAAAAATAAATGCATCTAATGTTGGCAACGGCAAACAGTAGGGGAAGAAGACAGTGAACATGAAAAGGGAGGTCACTTGGCCACGAAGCACATGAACTTCTTGTACTGGCCACACCACTCCCACTATGGCCAAAGCATTTCCTTTCTTGGGTGGCTTCTCCAACACAGGACTGCCAGAAGGCCACTAAAAAAGGGAGCAGAAGTATTTCAGCAACTCATCCAAGAGGAAAAGGAGAAAGACTATGGCAACTCCACTCTCCAACAGGACAGGATCCTGACAAATTATTTTTGTGCTTCCAACAGGTAAAATGCCAATTTATTATGCTTTGAAACACAGGTTTCCAACATAACCGAGCTTCTGCCTTGGTTACACCAACAAAAGGCAAAACAAACGGCTTCTAAGTGAACATTACCCCAAAACGGCACTTCCGCCTCTCAGGTTAACCTCTGGGTCTTATCATTACTAAAATTATAACAGTCTTTGCAATCCTGGCACATCCACTTGGGCTGAAATACAGCAAGTGGCACATTTTAATCTTCCACATAGCGGAACTCCTAAGCAATCTAAAAAGCATCACACACTCCTTCCAGAATCTACCATCCAGGATCCTGTCTTGCTGGCTAAAGGGAACACTATTTTCTCCTCTGAAGATGAAGACACTGGAAAGCTTTTATATTTTTATTTTTTTAAGCATCAAATTTCATAGCGATTTCTCAATAAAAAGCTTCAAGAGACAACTTTTCAGTCTATTGGGACAAAGCTATCCCACCAGACCAAGATGCTTAAGCACACTTGGCCAAGCTCTGGGTATATACCTGGTCTCCTTCCCCTGCCTTTGCACAGCAGTAGGTGATTTCAACTCTCTCTACACTTCAGTGGGCAATGGCAGATGTAGTAGTTGAGTTGGACAAAGTCACTCGGAGCTGCTCATTGGAAATGAGCTCACTCCCATGCAAATGAGCACATCTGCTACCAGACAAGGATACTCACTCAATGCAAAACTCGCCGCCGCCGCGGGAAGCTCTCGGTTTCTTTCTATTAGCAAAAGTAAGGTGAACAAAAGTCATGTGCTTTCCTGGAAATTCATCTCTAGAGGGTAGAAACCACTGCCATTCTACACAGTAGACAAGCACATTTATACCAGAGCTGAACGGCATGTTCTTGAGAGTTTCTTAAGCATTAAACATGGAAACCAGTTGATTCACATCCTGATACTGCACCAAGTAGCAGCTCCGTGCAACACTGCTCTCAGAATGTAACTTACACCATGAATTAGCATTTAATGCTCCCATCACCTCACTCAATAGCAGGCTGCTAAACTTCTGCATGTCACCTTGCAGATGACAATTCCCCCCATACGCTTGTTGCACACTCTAAAGACCAAGCAGCCTTCAGGAGTATCACAAAATATTTACTAATAACTGCGCCATCTTTCAGAAGAAGAAAAGTGATACTTAAGGTCACTTCCCACAGGTTCCTATTCCCACAAAGAAAGAGAGTCAAGTGTCATGGAAGACAGCAACCAGATTAACCTGATACCCTGACATGGTAAGAGGAAAAAAAAAAAAAAATAAAAAAATTACTCAAGCCAGATGAAAGCAATGGAAACCAGCTGAGGGAAAAGTGAGCACCCAGAGTCTGGACTGCAATCTGGCCAAAGCTGGGAGGTGCGTGCTTCCTGATTTATGAGACTCTACCAAGAAAGATTACAACAGTCTAGGAAATCCACAGCTCCCATCGACCCCACCAACTGCCTCCTCCAGCACAGGACATGCTGTTCCTGTGCGAAGACTGAACGAGCTAAGAAAGAAACACCAGACCCCTGCTCTTCCTCTTGGGGAAGTCTGGCTGGAAAGCTGTCTAGAAGAAAAGGATCTAGGGGTTCTAATTGATGAGCAGCTGTGGATGAGCCAGCAGTGTGCTCAGGTGGCCATGAAAGCCAATGGTACCTGGGCTTGGATTAGAAATAGTGTGACCAGCAGAAGCAGGGAGGTGATTGTCCCCCTGTGCTCAGCACTGGCGAGGCCACACCTTGAGTATCGCGTCCAGTTTTGGGCACCTCGATACAAGAGAGATATGGAGGTGCTGGAGCGAGGGCAGAAGAGGCAACGAAGCTGGTGAAGGGCCTGGAGAATAAATCTTATGAAGAGCGATTGAAGGAGCTGGGGCTGGTTAGTTTGAGGAAGAGAAGGTTAAGGGGAGACCTCCTCACTCTCTACAGCTACTTGAAAGGACATTGTGGGGAGGTTGTTGCTGGTCTCTTCTCACAGATAATCAGTGAGAGAACAAGGGGGAATGGCTTCAAACTGCAACAGGGTAGATTTAGAATGGACATTAGGAAAAAATTTGTCACAGAAAGAGTAGCCAGAGATTGGAACAGGTTGCCCAGGGAGGTGGTTGAGTCACCATCCTTGGAGGGGTTTAAGGGTCGTTTGGATGAGGTGTTGGGAGATCTGGTGTAGGGGAGAACTTTGTAGAGTAGGGCTGATGGTGGGATGCTTTACAAATTCAAGTTAAAAAACAAAAAGGAATTGCTAAAGACCTTAGGATAAAGAAAAAAAACACCTTTTTTTTTTTGAAAAAAAGTACTTTAAATTAGCTATTTTTCCTTTCTACCTTTACCCACAGCTTCCTAATTTGGGTGATCACTCAAGATACAATGACTGAAGTTGTGCAGAGCAAAATATTCGCTCGGCATGGCCATGAAATCACTCAGCTTATAAATTTTAGGCCTATAAAAATGTTGCCACAAGCAAAAAAATAAAATTAAAGAGGAAGTAGGATTTTAAGAAGTCATCTCTGCGCAACATGTAAGCCCTACACAGTGAAAACAAGGTTATCTCTAAGACCAACAGCATTTTAAACCATTGCACATTTAACCAGGGGATCCATATTTACACACATCCCTGAAGTAAGGAACTCAGTTTTCCTACTTATCCTGCCCTCTAACACACAGAATGCATTCCAGGCTCTACCCCAAAAGACTGAAGGCTTGTTTTTTGTTGGCTTTTGGGGTTTTTTTTTGTTTGTTTTTTTTCCCCTCCCAGTCATTTCAACACACTATCACTTCCACAATTTCCCAACCACCTGCATTGTTTCCTCATTAGGCTACTTTTGTTTGGGTGATTCTGCAGTACAGCAACATTCAAGATCGTTTAAGTTGCCAAGAGCTAAACATTGCCAAGAGTCTATTGGCATGAAAACCAAATCCAGAGGATAGCCGAGAATCTCCCAGTTTAAACACGTTAAGTGGGTTTGGTCTCAGATGGCTTGTTTTTAAAAAACAAATCAGGCAGCCAGCAGATTGTGATCTACAACTGGATTTGGGTTCCAGCTGTTTTCATAACTGTTTCTCTCACATCATCACACTACGTCACGTTGACATATTGCAGGTACCAGAAAAGGGAACTGACAGCAGGTCATGTCAGACCTTAGCTGTCCTCACACCACAGCACCTAGAGGATTCCAATCCAAGGGCAAACATACCTTTGTATGGGTAACGACTCCAACATTTTAAGACTTCTCTTCCACGCTGAGCACACGCATCACACAGATGATCACGTCCCACTTCAAGGCGTTGCCAAAAAGCTACATCTCTGCCAACATTTAATCCATTCAAGCCACCGATTCCGACGCCTACGACGTTCCGAGGCACGTAGAGATAATGCTCCTATTGCACAAGCGTAGACTGGCGTCCAAAAAAGGCATCTGCACAAAGAAAGAGAAAAACAATCAGGCTGTAGTGGCTAATACTGACAAAAGCAAGAGATTGAAAGCTCAGACCACAGGAGAACGTGCCAACCCTCTCCAGTAACTCAGCTGTGACCAGTTTGGAGTGCCCAACTGCTAAGATCGGTTAAAAATGGAATTCAGAATAACAGGACCGTAATGATCACAATTGGCAGTCTCTGAATGAACTGAAATGAAGAAATCTTTTGGAAGGAACAGTTCTGATGTGGCAAGAGGATTATTTCTTACACTGCACGATCAATACACCGACCTGCTTCATTTTGCATTTCCAGTTGCTCACCTCACTATTCAGCACGACAGCCCCAGTTTGTAGCTCGGCAGAGAATTTCGGAAACATCTGAAACCTCTTAGGACTTCACCTCTTACAACTCTTGCACTAGTGCTCAACAACCAGTTCTGGGGTTTGTTTAATTTCTTTCTTTCTCTATTTTGCAAAGCAGCAAAAACACAGTATGGAGAAGTTCAGTGATGTGCTTAGAACTTTCTCTGGCTTTAGGAGATGTTAAACAAAAGCCCTGCAGTACAAATAAGAAGCAACACACCACATCACAGACTTAAACCTTTTGCCTTACAATTCTGTTCTTATCCACCCAGTTGATCTTTACTAATATTACGCCAGCTCCTTCCAGAGTTAGGCTTGAAGACCAGAGGCAGTCCCAGAATTTATTATTCTTAAAAAAACAAAAAGAACAGTTAATACACAATTTCATGCCTCTTGACTTCAGAGTATAAGTCATGATGGGGAAAAGATAGGATTTTCTGTGAGGCAGCCTTCAGAAAGTTTGTCCACCTGGCCCAATAAGTAAAGTGACAATATAAATGACACAAAGGCTTAGAGTCAGTTGAGGAGGATGAATGACTGAAACAATTTCACCACAGACCACAAAATGGCTTGGGCAAGTGACATGCACCACAGCTACATTATTGAAAAGGTTGACTCATTCTTTAAATGGACTTTTCAGATATGCACTCTGAGTGTAGGAAGGAAAGAGACATTATCTTCTAAAGCTTATAAAATAGACTGATGGCCCAGAAAGGAGTAAGTTGAAGCTCCATATAAGATAAAAGGTAGAAAACTGCATTTCCATGGCTCTCTTAACCAGAAGACAAAGACTTCATCTGCAGATTGTAATACAGATTAAGAGGACACCCAGTGAAGAATTCTAACAGGTGACTCTGTATGAAAGGATAAAGGCAACAGTATGGTTGCTACCTTAGATACTAGTGTACTAGGGCACTCCATCCCCTCCTACTTTCAAGAACCAGTTCTAGCAATCACATCTTTCAGTCAGCAAGAACACAAAACCAGAGATCTGCTTCCAGTTTCAAGAATTCACTCATGAGAGCAAAGAGCTCATAACCTGACAGAACCAACACAACCAAGTCAAGAGGCTGATGTAATGTTACTTAGAATTTGTCATTATTCATCTCTGAAGATTATCCCAAGAGGACCTTTCTTACAAACTGACTACTTCTAATTTGCCTTCAACTTAATAGAAAAAAAAACCAAAACACACAACCAAAAAAAACAACAACCCTGAAACCCTCAACTTAACCTCCCTTCACATTACCACAGAATCCATTTAGTGGTCAAGCAATAGCTGGACAAAAACTTGTACAAGGTCTTGAAAACACAGTGCATGAGAGAAGGTATGTTCAAATATCTGACTTCAAGTGACCGGATTCCTGCTTTTTTTTTGGAAAAAGAGGGTTTTGTTGATGATACATTTCCAGTTAATATGGAACCACTCTGCCATGAGCTGATAGAGTAGTCTGTTGAAGCAACAACGGGCACCAACACACTCATTTGCTCTGGGGTTGGCATTCCAGCTTTTCCACTCCAGAACCCCGGATTCAAATCTTGGATTTGTCACAAGCAAAACATCCTTGAACAACATCACGATGCTTGCATGCAACCCCCCCCCAGCCAGCACAAACCATTGCACTCATTTGAGTCAAGAGCTTGTTTAAAGCAAACCTGAATGGGAAAATGAGTCCAAGACATCTTGCCCTCAGAAAAATCCAACTGGTATAAGCAGGTTGAGTGACATCCTCGGTGTGGAATGCATGCTACTTTATGCACTAGAAGTGACATAATTGTTTGAGAGTCCATCGGTACAGATTTTTATTTAGTCTTTCATTTAATTCCAGGCACCACTTGTTCTTCACCGGTATTACACCTGCCCACTGTCTCTCTCAAGCTGGACATAAGTATTCTTTGCAGCAAAAATATTCTCCTACGTTCCTTGTCGTTAACAAACCTGAAATTGTCAGCTTACGGGTAACACAGCACTGTCCAAGAGATGTTGGTTTTACTTTTCTGTTCAGCTTCCAGAAAAACTGGTGAAGAAAACAGAGGTTAAGAGTTGACACGAGATTCAGGAACACTCATCACAGAGAGCTCTGTCTTAGGTGATTTCTAGAAAATAACTGTCCAGCAGATCCCTCTTGACACAGTGCATCTGTGCAGAGCTATGGATTGCTGTACTTCTGCAACACAGACATACTGGAAGGAAAATTGAGGTTAAACAAACAGCCAGACTACTCACAGTTCACTCTCTTGGCAACTCTGTCTAAAGAGCTGCTAACAACACAGTACAACGACGTATTTCTGATCAAGTAATACCTGGTGAAACAGCAGGGTTAAAGGCTGTGGTTTGTGATCCAGGTGTGAAAACATGCTTCCAGTCATCCTAAAACAAAACATTGAAAAAAAAATTAAAACAGTAAAATAAAAATAATTAAAAAAAAAACCCAACAAATCACTGAGAAAAACATGCCAGAGAAGACAACCAACACATACTTTCTTCCCTGTCATGTTTTCCAGAGATAGAAATTAGACACCACCCACTTGAAAATCCCAATTGCATCTATCATGTTTATAAACAAACCAGTAAAAACCCCAGTTACAGGAAAACCCAGGTTTACCTGGCATCTTTTCCACCAGTTCATGTCGATCCAGAGATCATCGACAGGTACTTTCTCCCCCATTTCCAAGCACTAAGCTGGGAGAGGCCCAAATGCAGCAGCAAAACTGAAACTAAACATACAGACCTGTGAAGAACAGAAATGAGGCCCAAAGGTTGGGATTGTTACTTCTTTGTTCAGTGGGGAAAAAAAAGAGGGGAAGAGGAAAAGATCCTCCTTTCAGTGACAGTTTATGTGTATCAGCTGCCTGGAGCAGCAGTAAAAGATACACCACTTTTATGATTATTTAATGTTTTCAGCTAATGACAAATGGGGTAACAGAGGGCAGACAAGCTGCTGGCAATTAATAAGGCATTTAAATTCTGGAAAACTGGAATTCTTCCGAAAAAATTCTTTCTGATGGACAGGAAGAGGAAAAGGAGACATCCTGAATCAACACTTTAGAAAATTCCCCTACCCAAGGTTTCAGTCTTCAGATTTCCTGGAGGCTTAAATTCAAAGAAAGAGCCAAAGACCACAAAGATACAACACATCTAATCTTGCTCAGATGTATGTTACAACACAGCAAACAGATTATTTTGGGGTTTTTTTTGGATTGTTTCTGCAATTATAAGTTGCACATCTACATTTGTAGAGGGAGACGTGTGAAATGGTGAATATTAATGTCAACATTTACTCCAGTAACCATTTTTCCATCATAGGATCCACATTGAAGTAAAAGTGAGCTCACCTTGCCCTGCAACAGAAAACAACTCACAAAGCCTTTTTGATCAGCAGCGAGCACACCAAACACCTACGCGCTCGACAATCCCTCCGTGAATTAATTTTTTAACGCATCGACCTTCCTCTCAGGCTACAGTGGGAGCTGTGCTGAACCTCAGCTACGTGGTTTTAAGTATCAGTGATGCCACACCAAAAACTGGTGCTGCAGAGTTCTGAACTCTCAGTAACACTGTCTCAGAGCTGCTGAGACACAGAGTGCCAAGCAGAGATGAGACACCTGCTACAGCAGAGCTCTCTTGGAGCATCCAACATCGACACCGTTCAAGACACAAACATTTTGTGCAATTATGCCTTATTCCATTAAGGAAATGCCTGAAAAAGTAGCACACCCTCAGATTCAGCAGCACTGGTAGCAGCAGACAGGCCTAGATACGCCATCAGTCACCCCCAGAGCTTAGATACACATCTTTCATATGGGTTGAGATGAGTAGAGAACAGGGGGACAAGTTACATGCCAGTTATCAAAGCAGCTCACTCTCAAAAGTGGAATTTTTCCCCCTTCCAGCCCTCAGGAAGAACTTAAATTGACTCAGTCATGATGTTTCATAGAGGTCTCCTCTACACAAAGTCACCTTTGAACATGTTTTACCTGGATTGAAAGCATCTGAACTACACAGATACCAGTGTAGAACATTTGTGCTTCCAACAGGAGGTTATCGTGTTGCACCTAAGCAGACTTCACGTAGTTATTGATTTAGGCATTAAGAAACATGCTCAGAATTCAGCAAACCCTTCGTAAAAACTCATAATTCAGCAAATCCTTAACAAAACCATTTAACAAACGGAGTAACAGTAACTACCTCATTCTCCCAAGGGCACAAAAATTGAAGCCAGTACTTTCAAATCTACTCCATGTTTATCTCGACTTCATTATGGATTAAGAAAAACACAACTTGCCTTGAAGTTCTTATCAAGGTATAACAGCAGCAGATCCACGGAGACTCACTCTTCAGGCTGTTTCACATGTGCCACGGCGTCAGTTGTACCAAGATATCACAATGGAGCACAGGGGGAGTATCTCTGGAGGATATTACAGATACATACATACATTCCTCAAATGCAAACGGATTGCTTCTGTTGCCTTAACCCAGGATTTCAAAAAAAAGAGGAGCAGGTCATATCCACGTCTCACTCTCTGAACAGCTTTGTTAGTAGAGAAGAAAGGCGACTTGCCTCCCTATTTACTGAGGAAAATAAATGCTGTGAAATTATTATCTAGCATCATTACAAATCTCCGTACTTTCAAAGCCTTCCTACTCTAGAGAAGGTTGGGATCTGCACCGATATATGCCCGTGGGACTTCAAACTAGTTTCTCCATTCCATGCCTCAATTTGTTGAGGTGGAAATTCCTAGTGATGACACACACTGCCACCTTCTGTTATGGTTTAGAACTCAAAAAGCCTGAAAATAAATTTCACACAAATAATCAAGCTTCAGCTGGTTTAACAGGTTTTTGGTTTGTTTTGGGATTTTTTTTGTTGTGTTTTTGTTTTGTTTTTTTTTTTCCCCACAGCTACTGTCCCACATAAGAAGCCTCTTCACTTTTACATAACTAGGATCTACCTCTGGCTGTAACAGATGCAGGCTGCCATGATCCCAAGACACCAAGCTCCTTCTCATCCATTAACTGATGGAGGTATTTCCAAGAGCACATAGTTTTGCAGACAGTTGGTGCTAAATGACATAGATATTACCTGTTACGTTTCAGATGCTATTTCTTCAGCAAATAAATACACATACATTGACAAAAAAAAAAGTTAGACTAAGCTATTACTCTCTTCTTCAACCTGAATATGAAGAAGAGTAATAGAAGTTGTCCTCTTTATACCCTTGGACTGTATTTTGAGAACTGCGTCATTCCCTCCTCTGCAAGAGGAGACTTGAGGGCTCATTTACCTACAAAGGCTGGGTGTAAATTGAGCTACATGACTGTCTCAGGATTTTTCAAGGTCCCTTCCAGCCCCTAATATTCTGTAATATTCTGTGAGACATTCTGCACTGGCAGCAAACACTGGGATAGGAGCTCCAGGACCACCAGAGGATGTGAAGTTGTAGATATCCCAGAGGGTTGTAGCCAACCCAATCCTCCTGCTACATCTTGGGTCTCACAGGGGACATGTGAGGAAGCAATTGACCACCAAACCTTCTCAAGCCCAAAGCTGAGTGTGGCTGCACCGTGTCTTGCAAAGCAATCCCAAACCCTGTGAGTGTGTAGCACAGAAAAAGATGTGTTAACAAGCAGAAGAAAGAAAATGTGGAATGGTTCTGGAAAAGGACATTAGTGAGCTTTGAAGCTGCATTGTCCTTTTAAATATCTGCTGAGGGGAAATCCCATTTTCTTATTTTTTTTTTTTAAAAAAAAAGGAAGACTGCATTATAATTTGGGTAAGTATGGTCATCTGAAAGTAAAAAAGAAATCTTCTGTGGTCTCTATTCTGAATAAATAGTGCAGCATCAGAAAAACTTCTACAAGTGCAGTATCTTTACATGGATTTTTACACGGATTAAAATCCTAAATTACCAGCTTGCTTCTGCGCTGGGCAATACTATGCAACCTGTAAAGCATTACTATATGGTTAACCATTTACATGATAGAAGCATTGAACCTGTTTATTTCACTTCTGCACTGATATGAAATTGTTAGTTTTTATATTACCTTGTTTCTGACAATTTATCTATTAAATTGAAGCATTACAGTAATTCACAGAATTCACAAACTTAATTCCAGCATAATTCAGCAGGAGTCTTCCTTGCTCTAGCAGGTAAGTTTTTCCCATCAGGCGAGCTGGCAAACAAGAATATGCTGAAGTTATCTTGACACAAAATGAAATTTAGTTTAGAAAACCCCTTTCTTTTGGTACGTTTCTTTCTTCCCTGTCCCCGCCCAAGCAGAAAAAAGCAAGACACAAATCTTCTGCCATACTAATGTATTCCATCTTTCAAAAAGAAAGACATGATTTTAATATTACTTAACAATATGTTAAAAAAGTAGCCAGTTAGGCTTCAGTGTTAATACAATTATACACTCTATAACAGATTTGATAGTGTGAGTACTGTTCTTTTTTAAATTTTCTCATTCTGCAAGTATTCTTACACAAGCTGGCTACAAGTCAGAAAAAAAAAATAAATCAAAACACAAATAGCGTAACTTGTACACTCTTAAACAGTAGATTGTGAAAGAACTGAGGAAATACTTGTCCTGTAAGAGCCTTTTTTTTTTTTTTTCCCATGAAGTCATGTCAGGAGAATTCTGGAGCAGATGAAAGCACAACTGACTAGGTCCATTCCTTTGTCAGGAGTCAGGATGACAAAACATAGCTAGATGCAGAAGTGACAGGAGCCACTGCAGATGATGCAAACTAGTATTTTGGCCTCCACCCAAGCCTAAGCAACTTTAAAAGTCTTTTTTTGAGGCCAAGGCATTCAGAAGGAGATGGAAAAGAGCTATTGTTCCAACTCCCAACAGCATACAGCTACAATCAAGTAAGTCTCACTCACAGACTACAAGCACACAAGCTAACAAATTCAGGTAGAAAGTGGCAATTTTTTTTTTCAGTCCGCAAGAATTATCAGGCCAAAGGGTTCAGTGCAGATCCACACAGCACTGGGGACAAGGCAAGGCAGCACTGGCTCAAGACCAGAGAAGCTCTCAGCACAGCAGGACAGGTAAGTGGAGTTGTCGGTCATCGATTCCTGCAGGGTTCCCTCCCCAAATTGTGTCATTTCAATGTGCAGCAAAGGTGGTTTTTTTCAAGCTAAAATTGGACCAGTTGATGGAAAGTCTCTGCCTTGTCTGTCTGGCAGAATCCAAGCAGAATCTGAAAGGAAAGAAGTGGCAAAGTGAAACCAGTATATTTAAAAATCAAACTACAAGTGTTACCACTCTTTTGAAGAGCAGTTCTCATTCAGAAATACAAAACCTCTTAAAAAAATAATCATTAAAAAAATAATAATTGCTTGTCCATCCTTCCTTGCTCTGGCAGGGTTGTTGGAGTCGATCTCCAGAGGTCCCTTCCAATCTCTATGATTCTGTGACTCAGATACATCATAAACCAGTTATTCTTGAAAATGCAGTGGTGTTCAAAGTAAGTGACTGAAGTAACAAAGAACCCTGCACACTTAGCAGCACAGAAGCTAGCTGAATGTTAACTAGAAACAGAGGTGACATCATGGTATTTAGCAAAACTCTTCTAACAGTAAGAAGAAGTGGTAGCTAATGAGTAAATCAGAAGCACCTATGCACTGGACACTGCTGCTTCTCTTCTGAATACAGACAAGCTGTCTGAGCCAAAGACCTGGGGAAGGGAGATTTGTTTATAATGCAGCAGGTAAGTAGCTCACACACGTGGAAAATAACACCTTTAGAACAAAAATCCACTTCTTCGCTTCCACTGAACGCAGTTTATGGAAGAACTTCTGACACAGGTTGGCATGTGCTGGTATTTCAGGGAGAGTTAACTCACAATGAAGAAAATTGTGGAGCAAGGTGTAGCTTGTGTAGGCTAAAGGCTACAGGACAACATGAAGGTAGTTCATACCCCTCTCTGGATGACTTCTGTAACAACTGAAAGCCAAAAAAAAAGGGGACCAGACAGAAGGAGTCAAGCAGAAAAGGTACAACGAAAGGTCAGAAGAACTAGACCTATTTTGTTCTTCCCACGCTGAAGTTTCAAGTAGCTTCCAAACTGAATTCTGAACTCAGGGTGTAACTACAGTATCCATCTACTACGCCACTACAAAGTCAGAAGAAAAGATGATAAATGAGCAGACTCCCAGTAAAAGGTATGAATTCAGTAGGCCTGTGTAGCTCATGGCCTGGGTTACTAAAAGAAGCAACGTTGCCAGCCTTCTAACCGACTTACGTGGGAAATGATCAAGTGCTAGAAAACATAAGCATAAAAGGTGCCTTCATGGCATTAAAAGTAGGTGTTTTTCTCCTCCTAGAACAGCACCCCTCAGGGATTTTCAGACACCTTTTCTAAACAGGTATATATATAAAAAACTGGGTAGTTAGACTTCCTAACAGATGACAGTAAAGGAGCAGATGACACCAATTAACTGAATTGATTACAAAATAGTACAGCTTAAAGCACTAACTCTTTATGTGGAATCACATTTGAGAAGTTGATCTCCAAACTTCAGCTGCACTTCTACAAATAGAAGACATCGCTTTGTTTGTCCTCCTGAGAGCAGAGAACTGGTGAAAAGAACTTGTTGGTTTTCTTGTGACAGACACTGCAAATCCAAGTGAGGCTAAAAGGCTCTGAGCAGCCTGCTCTGGTGGGAGGTGTCCCTGCCCATGGCAGGGGGTTGGAACGAGATGATCTTGAAGGTCCCTTCCAATCCAAGCCATTCTAGGATTCTATGAATATTCCATGAAACCCATAACAATGGCTTATGCTATACAAGCATGAGCACTACTATTGCTATATTTCACCTATGAAACCTACATTTCAACTAAAAAAAATAAAATCCGTGAATTGGCACCACTCGAAAACAATTTTTAAGAATAGAGTATGTACCTCTGGAAACGTCATTGTCTTGTAGATTGTAACTCCATAAATAATCACAGATAGAAGCATTTTGTATAGTAGTAATAAACAAGAGTGAAGCAGCTCTACTCTGTCCTTTGCAAGACCCAAACATTACATCGCAGGCACATAGACTATGAAAACTATATAAATTTAGAAAATAACTTGAAATCCAAGCTGAAAGCTCTCTCTTGAAAAACCTCACCCTTTAAACAAATGGTTTTAATTGGTTTGTGAAATATTACTGTTGATTTCTAAATTATTGAACTGCAGGAAACCAAATTATTTGTATCATTTCAGACTTGGTTATCATGATGAAAGGCTTCCTAGATGTACTCATGGCAAAGCAGCGCACCCAGACACCAGTAAAAACACAGAATTTCTGTAGATATCAGTTTTACAGAAGGAAATGTGTGACATTATTTAAACACGAGCTGTCTGCTTGTATTTGAGGAATTTAAAGGTAACTAATATGATACATAAATCCCAAAAGCAACAAAAATTCATGGAAGAAAAAATTTAAGTACAGGTTCACAACATTCTTTTACTGTCACTGCACAAGTGTCCTTTTTATGACTGGAACAAACTAATATCCCACAATTATACCATTTCTACTTCATGTAAAGTATAAAATTCCAAATTAATGGGTTCTGTAAACAAGGAAAACATGAACAAACTTTTCGGAAGTATCTGTTCTGAAATTTAAAGTGTAAAGTTTTATTTGTTCAACACTTAGCACCTAACATAGTATTTTTTGTGGTGGTTTTTGGTTTTGTTTTTTTGTTTGTTTTTTTAAGCACTTGGTTTGTGTGGATAAGAGAAATAGGCAAACTTTGCTTACAGAAAAAAATGAAAGCCTTGCTGAAAACCAGGGGGACTCAGACGATTCTGGCACTCACTTCTGTATTTGTGCTACTCAGCTGTGATCTGTGCTCAGAGATGTGCAGCTTTGGTGACTGTAAAGCTTTCAGAAGGTCAGCTGTAACAGGATTTGCTATGTTACAACACTGTACAGCACAGGCTTTCTGCTAGGAGTTCGTTATGAACTTCTGGGTTGGTCTGGGGTAATTGTTTTGTGAGCTTTGCTTTTGGGTTGGGTTTTTTATTTGTTTTGTATTTTATTTTAGACCACAGCATATGGGAAGAAACACAACAGCTTTATGTGTGGGGCTAACAGCACTTTACCTTTTGAAATACTCCACTTCTCGCTCCGTTTCATCCATTTCCACACTGTCCAGATCAATGTCTTTGGGTAGAAACACATCATCTACAAAGGAAAAAGGATGACACTGTGTACTTGATTCCATGGGGAAGGGGGAAGGAGAGAGGGAGAAGCTTGAAGATGCTGCATTAAAGGTGTTTCTGGAGAACTGCCTGAACTTTGGAGACTATTGATTATTCATGTTTAGCTGAATTAATACAAATTTGTAATTAAAAAGACACTTAACCCTACACTAGTTCCTCTGCTCTGCCTTTAACAAGTTACACTGAGAACAAGAAAGAGATAAATCAACAGTAAATTTACTGATCACATGGGTTGCAAAAGATGCCATGAAGCTGGAATACACAGGGGAACAGAATAGCTCCACCAATCAGACAGCTAATGAATGTTGTTCAACTGCCTGAAATTTTTTGGCCCTCGTAGTAAGATGACAGCTTTAGAAATATTTTAAAAATTGAATTTTTAAAGAAAAATATTTCAACAAATCTGGGTCTGTAGAGCTGCTGTACTTCCCTCTGGGACGTGATCATCAGTCTGTGTCTGCAAGAGTCTAAGTCATGTGACCTACAATTAGGAATCTTATTAAAATATATTAAAAAAAAGGTTTTTAAATGGCCTGAATTTAGGCCTCAGTTATTGCAACAAAGTCTCTTTAAAGTCCGTTGGTATATTGTACCCTCACAGTGTATCATTCTCTTTCGTACTTTAAAAAAAAAATAAATTCAGAAAGCGTAAATTAATGTCGAACTCAATTCAAGCATTTTCCTCTTGAAGTATCTTACTACATATATACTCTGATGTATTTTCTGAAGCAGTTTCAGAACACATTCCAAAAAGGGTGAGAGAAAAGTTAAACAAAACCACCGAGTACACAACCAGGAGGTTCTGGAATCCTTGAGATTACGAGCGCAACAGACTCTTTTCGAAAGGCATTGCTGGTAGTTTAAAAGTTGCACGTCGGTGCCATACAACTTTCTTCTGAGGAATCAGAAAGCCCCATAAATACAGGGCTTCCCTAAAACCCTAGTTTTCTTTGCCCTCTTCAGAACAAGGAGTTAAAATACTCTGCCAAATAAACTGCTCAAGAAACAGAGCTCACACCAACAGCGATAACGTTCACTGCCTTAACACTTGTTTAAAACTCAGTTAAAAAACCCCAAACTTTGTTATTCTCTTTTCATGTTCTTTCAATTACCCAAGCTCTGATTTTTCTTCTTAGTTCATTTCTTGTGCCTTCACTAATTTGGTATATCAACATTGTGTCTTTAAGAAATTACAACTAAATTAAAAAAAAAATTATATTACAGTATCTTGTAGTTTTAAGTCAAAACTCCTCAAAGTAGCAACCCAGTCCTGACTCTGAAGAGAGCAGCACAATTACCTCTCTACAAATTCAGAAACACATCCCTATGTTTGGTTGGTTGGTTTTTTTTTCCCCACATTTAAATATGAGCGTTCAGAAATTGTAACTATACCGGATTTAAGCAGCAGAAAACAAAGGTGAGGAGAAAAATATGCAGAAAGCTATTTGCCTTCTCTTACAGTAAACAATCTCCACCCTTCCTGAATGGTTTCTTCAAATGTTTGCAGTCTTCTCTCTCTGCTTCTAATCCTAGAGTTTTCTCCAGGCACCAAGGAGGAATTTGGGTGACATTTTTGTAACAAAGCTTAATAAACCTGAGCATTCCAAAACACTGTCAGAAAGCGCCGAAGGATGAAGGTCCCTTACACCTTGTTGTGCTCACCAGTCAGAACAGCAGCGAGAACAACAATATTAAGTCATCCTGGTGAACAGACATTTAATTTATACACCATTACCTCTCAGATACCAGGTGATCCCAGGGGAATGACCTGGTGCTCTAAGCAGACAGACAGATGTCTGTACCACAAACCTGCCATCCCAACTGGCAGTCCCAGTAGAGACCGAGGCGCGTGCAGGAATCAACTGGTGTAGTTTGTTTGATCAGCCTGCTGACCGAGCCAACCAGCCAGCATTGCTTCTCACCTCTGGTATTAGCTGCTGAATGTTTGAAGGAAAATAAAAAACACTTTGGGAAGAAGATTTCAACTTGAGTCTAGTCAGTCTTCTAGGTTTTTCTTATTTCTGTCAAACCTGTTTACTAGGACAAACCAATAGGCACGTGGAGAAAACAGTGTTATCAACTACTTCACATCCCACTAAGTTTTTTCTATCTTTTTCCTTGCCAGAGTAAATGAATTTTTTGTATTATCTTACCTGTGAATGTAATTAATACATGAAAGGAGTTATTTCCACTGAGGAAAATGCATATTTATGCATGAACAATCACCCTTTCGTGGTAGAATCCCCTCACTTTCCTTGCTTAAAAAGTAAGGTCAACTTTAGACTATACTCTTAATGGTGTATGAAAAATAATCCTGCTTTTAAAGTTCAAAATGAATTTCATCAGACTATTTGAATTATTTTAAATATTTATTTTAAGAAAGATAGGCCTTAACTCTATCCCAGTTGAAGTCAGGACAGCTTTACAGAGGAGACTGGCTTTAACTGCCAAAAACTCCATAAAAAAACTTTCTTTAAAGCATCCTTACTAAAATTATAAGCATCTCCTAATTGTTATCATTATAATGACTTGAGATTTCCTGACACTAGTTTTTCTCTTTCTCTAAATTACACAGGCAAGAACGACCGAAAATAAAGATTTCAAACTTCTGCACTTAAAGGGTAACAATAAAAAAAAAGAAACAAGTTCTTTCTTATATACTCACCAATGGAATTGTTGACTTTGTCCCCTTTTTTCTTCTTGTTTTTCTTGTTCTTGCCTTTTGGTTGAGGAGAATCTGCAAGTATGAGCTTATTATTTTGTTGGTGTTCACTCGGTGAAGGGGATTCACTTGTTACAGGTGCTTTCTCTTCCTTTACATGGTTCAACTGTTTTTTGTTGTTATTGTTTAATTTCTTTTCCTCCTTTTTAGGTTCCGCCAGCGTTGGCAGCTCTGCTGCTTTTGCTTTGGATTCTATTTGGTTTCTGGTTTTAGTCTGAATCTCAGCTGCTTTGGGGGATTCTACAGACTTTTTCACTTGCTCAGCACACGATTTGTTTATCTGCTTTAGTTTCTGTTTGCTGCTTCCTTCTTTATGTTGCTGCATAATATCAAGCAGAAAAGAGAGGGGCTCATGCTGCTTTACACTCCCCTCTTTCTGATAAAGCAGCTTGGAGTCTCTAGAGTTTACAGGACTGGAGAGTTCACAGCCTGGCTCCGCAATCGGCCTCTGTTCCGTATGATTCACGTGTCTGGAGAGCGAAGCGGACGAGGTTTCCATCTTTTCCGATTGCTCCAGGGTCCCGTTTTGAACGTCTTCGGGGGCGCTGGGGACAGATTCCTTCACTGCCTGGCAGTTTCGGGTGAGCACGTCCACCTTCTGGCACTCTTTACTTGTTCGTTCTTTCTTCTTTTTCTTCGCAGCCTGCAATTGCTGAAGTTCTTGAAGCCGCTGTAATTCTTGTTTCAGTCGCTCTTCCTCCTCTTCCTCGCGCCGCCTCTGTTCCTCAAGCAACTGGTGATGCTCCCTCTCCCTGGCTTCTGCTTCCAGTCGAGCTTTTTCTTCAAGCTACACAACGACAAAGGGTTTATTACAAGCGACAAATGCTTGGGAAATCAGTTTTGGGGATCATCACTACTTTTCTCGTTATAAATGCTAGGTTGTTAACACATGAACATACTTAATCCAGAAGTCTCTGAGTAAACAACTACTTACTCTACAAGCAAATAACTATTTATACAAAGGCTGCCTTTTAAAGTACATTAAAATCCAGGAAAATATATTCCTGCTTTCTATGTTTCTGTAACTTATTGTTAAATATCAACTGCTGATCTTCACCTTGCTACTGCTAAGCCTAGCTCCAAATCAAAGTTGCCTACAACCACAAGCACCTGCTGAAAACAAAACACTCAGCTTCCTTCTCTACAACCGGGTGTTACTGAGGCAGCTCAGGCTTGCGTCGTGTTGCACCATTTACCTGTTCTCTTGCTATGGTAGCAGAGGTGCTCTGCTTCAGTGTTCACAAACATTAGGAAGAGAGATCCTTAAAGATATTTTATAGCAAAAGACTAAGCACATTAAAGTTACATTACAAGTTGTTGAAAATCATAAGGATGGTAAAGTTTTCTGTTGTCAGCCATAAGGTCATTCACCACATGAAAGAAAAATATGAGGGTTTTTTTCCAGGCATGACTGCAAATCATAGAATCATAGAACAACTTGAAGTGGAAGGGACCTCCCAGATCACTTCATT